>JAITYX010000093.1:1200000-1800000 GCA_021018815.1 Talinum fruticosum | reverse complement strand
CCTTTTATTTATATTAATTTTTTATAGGAATTAATTTATCAAGAAAATTATTTATTTTTTGATTAAAAAAACTTTTTTGTCATTTAGACATGAAATATAATTAATTGAATTGTAAATCTATATTAATTGGGAAGTGAACTTTTAGAACACCTTCTGTTAGCTTATACGTACCTTAAATACCTCATATTGAAAGTTCAGTGTTCAAAATTAACTAAATACAAATCGAGTGTATAATATATTATCATAAATTATATATAAAATAACATATTTTTAAAAATGTATATAAAATATATGGTGAATGGCCTTTCAAATAACATATCTTTTATAATAGTCATCATATTAACAAATATACAGGGGAATGGGGTTATTAAATTTTATTTTTTTTCTTTGCTTTAGTACACCTCTCTATTGGTTTGATAATTTAATTATCGGTTTTAAGATAACCAATTAAAGAAAAAGTGATTGATTTGATACTTAGGATTGGGGAATTACTTGATTTACTTAATCCTTTGATTAATTATCCATAAATTAGACTGTGCTTGAGTTTACATTAATCTTAATTCTAAATCTTTATTCGCTTAACAAATTTTAAATGAATATAAACCATTAATTTGACCACCTTATCCCTGTGGGGACGACATTAATATACTACAAGGCTATACCCGTGTACTTGCTAGCCTGCCACCTCATCAAAAAACTATTCTCACTTTAGGTCTTAGTGGATAACTATTTAAAAGTTCAGTTCCTCAAGAACATATTCATTTTAACTATGAAAAACTATCTGTTAGTTGTTAACAGTGGTGATGAGCGCGATTGTAATTAATTATTAAGCTGTTATGAGTATAGTTGTGTTAGGTGTTATGAGTTGTTGACTGTTTGAAATGCTAAACCGCCCCTAAGATAGTTGACTCTAAAAGATAGTGAATTCTTCACGATTGCTATAAAAACATAGGATAAAGAAAAGGAAAAGCATGTTTAAAAAAGAAGAAGGAACTTCCTTCCAAAAATGATGATGACAGTTTTATTAATTAATGTGAAACCTTTGACCCTTTTTGCCACTTGGATGCTCCCATTGCATTTGCTTTTCCTTTGGCTTTGAGCTAATCTACTTTCTTTTTTTTTAACAAAAAAACTTTAAATTAAAGGTACTCATAATGCATCACCATTCACCAAGTTATTGGAAGCTATGTATCATAAACCAATGTGTTTATTATGAATTTTAATATAAACAAAGAATATTGGAAGTTATATAGACTATAGACCATAGAGTAGTCTTATAACAATGTGTTTATTATAAAAATTTCAACATAAATATAAATAAAAATATCTTCATATTTTAATTATTATATTCAATATAACATTGCTTGCTAACAATATTTATTGTGAGAAGAATGATATTGGCATTATAAAAATCATACTAAGAAATTATACCAATTTATTTTGATTTAATATTTGGGTTTTGTAATTATTTTTTTGGTTTACATGAACTACTGCAAAGGCAATAAAATACTTGAATTTTTGTAAGTAAAATCCTTTTATTTTTCTGTGAGTTTTTTTTTTTTTAAAAAAATGTTCAGTTAGTTGTAAAAATATGTAATATCTTAGTCTATTTAAAATTGTTATGAACCTTTTATCTATTTGCTATTAAATATTAAAATAATTAAAATCCCACGAAAGTAAAACACTTACTCATGCTTTTATTGATTTTTCTATTTCATTCAATATATTTAGAGAAGATAACTTTGTTACCTTATGATAGAGAATTCAAATTAATGTAATGTAACTATTGAATGCAGTCAATCTTATAATGTAAATAAATTTATAAATATAGAATTAGCTTGTAATTATTGTTATCTACAAATTATATAATCATAATTATATTACAAATTTAATTATTTTATGTTAATATTAAATTATTTACATACAACCAAATATTACATAAAGGATTTATGTTAATGGGTGGCCTTCCCCAATTATAGGTTTTCCGAATTGTCTACGAGAGAGTTGTTATCAAATGTCGTTGTTGATTGTGGAAAATGGATACAATTTTTGTCTCTCAATTTCTTTTTCCTTTAATGTGACAAAAATTTACCTTTCTAACCAGCAGCCAAAAAAGCCATTTCAGAGACACAAAAATGCCATAATTTCTGGGCAATAATTGGTAATCACTAATCAGTAACATGAAAACTGTGAAAACAACAATTCCCAGATGATGAGTAAGCACTACCAAGCTCAGCACACTCTCCAATTCTCTCTCTCTCTCTCTCTCTCTCTCTCTCTCTCTCTCCCCCTCCTGCTTGTTATAAAACGCTGCAAGGACAACCCCCCCCAATGCTCATCTATAGAGCTTCAGAAGGAAGAACAAAGAAAAAGGATCAGAAACCCCACAATCTTATTATTCTGCCCACTCTTTTATGTGCTTGTTTCATCATTTCGACATACTGCCGGTAACCCTTCTCTCTCTGTGTGTGTGTCCTTGTTGTCTGAGAGTTTGATGGGGGCTCATGCTATTTGGGTTTTCTGGGTTTTGCATTTCTTTTAAAGGGTTTCTGCATAATTGTGATTTGCTACAAGTTTCCATCCTCCAATTTGTGAAAATTGTTGACAATAAGAAGCTCGGGGTTTTGCAGCTTGTTTAATTTGAGCTCTCTTTGAAGATTTGATTGTTAAATTTGAGGCTTACTTTCATGTGCAGGACTGTCATATCATATTGTGGCAATTAATTGGTAGATTGTGTTGAGGGCTAGCTCCATATTTGATTTTGGTGTTTTCATACTGTTGAAAACTATGGAATCCTGGTGTTTTGGTTCTCTGGATAAGGGAATGGTACCAAATGAAACAGTTTCACCGTGTGATTCAATTACTAGAACTAAAAATGTATTGGATTGGGAATTCAAGGACCCTTTTGGCTTTGACAATAATATGTTGATCACAAGTCAAACTCAACAAGCTGTTGAAAATTCTGGTTATCCTGAAGTGGGTTTTGCAGAGATTTTGAGAACACAATTTCCCCATGATTCTGTGAGGAATGTGTTTAACAGTAATGCTAGTGTAGGAGGTATTACTAGTCCTAGTATGGCTACCTCGAATGCAATTTCTGGGGATGATGAATCAAGTTCGAAACTCTCCAACTCGGTAGTGGACTCGATTAGTCAGGAATCATCACTGATTGATTTGAAATTGGGTGGATTTGGCAATAAGCCTAGTTCAAACTCATCTAGATCAGCCCCAATTTCATCTTCATCTGAGTGTTCAGTGCCTGCTAAGAGAGTTCGAGTGACCAGCTTGAGCTCTCAGACTGCTTATTGCCAAGTTTATTGCTGTGGTAGAGATCTTAGCTCAGTAAAGGACTACTACAAGAAGCATAGAGTTTGTGAAGCTCACTCAAAGACTACTAAAGTTATTGTTAATGGCATTGAGCAGAGGTTTTGTCAGCAATGTAGCAGGTTGGTGTTTCTTGTTATGGTTTTGGCCGCCTTTATTTGATGTCTAGGCTTCATTTTGAGCTCCAGGAATAAAGGGGAAAATCATTGGGAATGCTCCCTTTTCTTGCACAAATCTCTCTCCATCCTTCCTTTTTCTTCATCTTCTGATAATGATTCACTGTTAAGTCAATAAAGTTTCTTAGGGGCTTCATTTGCATTTCTTATTTGTTTTTTATCTGATCTTCTTGTTCATCAGAAAATGACAATGTTTCACTTTCTTCAAGAGCATGTTGCAAAATCTTGCCCCTTAGAGGGTTAGAAAACTTGTAAGAACAGAGAGGGTTTCTGATAGATCCGTAGTAATAGTATGAAAGTGTAATTTTCTGGTGCAAAAATTGATACTAACTTTAGGCTACTCAGGTTCCATTTGGTGGCTGAGTTTGACGATGGTAAGCGCAGTTGTCGTAAGCGCCTTGCAGGACATAATGAACGAAGGCGGAAACCTCAAGTAGGCTTTAACAGTGGCAGAACTGGGAGATCACGTCATTCTTATGATGGTAATATAAGCTTACCGTGATATATCGTTTTCTACTTTTGTTACTCTCAGCTGTAGCAGTAAAAAAATTGTAAATCTGCATAACTACGCGTCTTTCTATTAGTTTTTCCACATAATTTTGGTCCTATTCAGACATTAATTGATTCTTCAGTTTGTGACTTAGACTCGCATATGAGTATTGCATGGGTACATATTCAGCTATTAAACTCATTAAGGCTTCAAATTTTGAATATTCGTTTATGTTATTCCATTTGGTTTCCTCTACTCTATGAAACATTGAGATACTGCCTAAACCCCACAAGCTGCACCATGGAATAATTTACCTGCTATTTTTCATTAATCCAAAGGGATATTCTTCTTCAGTCAGAATTGTTGAAAAGAGTTGCTGCTGTTCTAGGCCTACGTGGGAAAGGATGTTCCTTTAAGAACTTGTTATGACAGTTTATAGAATGTTGGAAATCCCAAATATATCTTATAGACTTTGTAATGCATTTCTGCATTAGCTATATTAATTTCAACACTGTTTTAATGCTGAATGCGATTCTAGCTGTCGTTAAATCATTTCAATACCCAGAAATGCTCCTTTATTCATGTACTTTGCCTAGAGAAGCTATATCAGTACAAATCAACAATGTCGATGACATCTTTAGCGCTCATGTTACACGAGTTCTTTTCTTCAATTGTTCTTCTGATACACTGCAAATGTCATGCAGACTCTGAAGATGCCAGGACTAAAGGAAGTACGTTGCCATTGACATCAATGTCTTTTATTTGCCAAGAAATGAATAGCTTTTCCGGTATTCAGGAACACAGAAGGAATGACTTGGGCCGACTTATGAAGTTTGAATATGGAAAAAAAAACGCTCAGAGGTCAGAAAATACTTTCACAGATGGACAGCCTCAACAAAAGGCTGTTTTTCCTTCCTTTATTTCTGGGAAACAGTACTCTTCTCTTATCGACAACAGAAAAAGCACCGAGCTGGGGAGTAATTTTAGTGAGAACATTGGTCAATTCCCACATAGAGTCTCCATAGCAAATGAAGACTCAACCCTTTTCAATGCAGCATCAACCATTCAAGTTTTACCAAGGATATCAGATTCCGGTTGTGCTCTCTCTCTTCTGTCATCTCAGTCACATTTGAGCAGCGGTCCCAACCATAATGTGAGTGAATTCTCTGAAAAACTCATTGGAGTTCAGAACAGATCCTCTTCAGATAGGGATACTGTCAGCTTCAATACTGGAACCTGGGTTCCCCAAGCTTCTGAAACCGTAAATTTCAACGATTGTATATCATGTACAGATGAGAGTACCATTGATTTGTTTCAGATGTCAGCTCAACTTGAACGAGTGCAACACCAGAAACAATCAAGGCATGTCAGGCAGGAAACTGACGGTTTCTGCAGCCTCAGAATGACATAAAAGAGTCAAAACATGAGGTATGAGAATTGAGAAGCACTTCTTGACAGCCAATTTCTTCATCAAATTCGATCTTTATTGGCAACAAAAATGGAGGAATAGAGGACATTCATCTGTAAACAAGCCTTAATGTTTGGATGCAATTTTTAGTAATCTGTTTTAGTTTGGCTCAGAAACTGCTTATTGATTGCATTGTCTTAACACTTTAGCAGGAATGTAGAGGTTAAAAGCCAATTGCGGAAATGTGAAAGAAGGTTGTGTGGTGGAGAAACTCAAAGCCGGTTTCACGAAGTTTCACCAACGGCTTACAACACAAGGCCCATCTGTCAAGAATTCTCACAGAGCATATGCTAGAGCTCAGCTGACTCTAGAAAATAGAGTTATTAGGCAAAAAGGTCCCTAAACTTTAAATTGTTCCTAAACTATTATCAGATCTACCGGTATCATTGATCTACGTTAAAACGCATTGGTATGCCACTGTTATGTAAGGTGACCTGGTGGAGCCGATTTTTTGCCAATTTTGATTTATTTTTTGAAGAAAAAACACGAAAAGAAAGAAAAAAACAAAAAAAAAATTCTGAAGGACAAAAGCAGTTTGTTCTTGTAATTTCAAAGGCAACTCCCCAAATGTTGGAAAGAGAGAAATTTGAAACCCTAGAAATCATATTGTGAAAGCAATTAGAAAATTGTTTTGTGTTTTTTCTTCCCAAATCAGAGTACTCTATTCCCAAATCAATTTCAAAATTATATCAGGTTCTTCGGCTTAAAGGCCCACTCGATCATGTAAGTCATGCCCATGTTTCTCTAACCCTATTAGATTTTGTAAATGCGGCAACAGGACAATGGTTCTGATAAGCATGACCAAGGTGGGAAGTTGAATTTATTAATAAAAAAATTATTTAATTAAATATGTTAGTAAAATAATAAAAAATATTTAAAAAACCAACCTATTACTACGATTTTCTATAATAAACATGGCTTTGTAGTTTTTTTCCTGGTCTTGTAAATTCTATCAACTTTACAGATTTGGAAAGATTTCAATTGATGAATTCACCAAAAGTGATCGGCATCAAGCCTCAGATATTCATATTAAGATATTCAGTTCTAGCAGCAGGCAAAATTAAATTTTTGTGTAAATAAATTCCTTTATATTTCTTTCTCTGAAATTAGTTTCACACAAGAGCTTGCTCAAATTCCTGCAGGTTTTCCCTTCTTTTTGGACCTGCTGAAGTGTCTCTTATACTTTTTAAATTATGTGCATTACTTCTCTGAGATTATTACTAGTGACCAATAGTATCAATTTTATTTTCAATTTTTTGTAAGAGGGTAAAGTACATACGTATAAGGCATATTTAGACAGCTCCGGTCATAAGGGTTACATGCTAAAATATCATATGTCAGAATGGTGTAGAGGGGAACAAGACCATACACACTTCACGTCCCACATGAAAGTCATAATATAAATAAACAAAAAGAAAAATACAAAAATTAGATAACCAATATTTGATCGTATTTTTTTGAGAAACCAAATATTAATTTTTTGTTTTCTCCAACATCTTCGTCATCGACAAATCAAGAGTATTACTCAAGGCACATTCTTTTAGATGAATATCAATAATAACATATTTTTTAATACTATACTCATATTTTATATTTGCTCAACGAGTTACTATTAGGTTAAAGTGATTACATACGTGATTGATTCATACCAACAGTCATTTTTTATAAGTAAATATCCTAATTGGTGGCCATATTTTTAGAGGCATATATGATCCTAAACTACAATCGGATGATTTTTTTTTTTTTCCCTTGTGGATTTCCTTTTTTGGATGGAGATTGAACGGAATTAAAACTCCAAATAGAAAGGGGAGGAAAACATAAGCTATCCATTTTGAACAAGAAAATTAGCAAACAAGGTCGTTGTAGTATAGTGGTGAGTATTCCCGCCTGTCACGCGGGTGACCCGGGTTCGATCCCCGGCAACGGCGTATTTTTCCCTTTCCTAATGCAAACTTCTTTTTTCCCCTCTTTAATTACTATTCCAACTTTCGACTTTAATCTATGCTAATCTAAGGGGTACGGGGGTTATTTAGTGCTGTATAATAATTATGAAATCAGAGTGGTTGTCAAGGTTACATGGGAGTAAATATTCTGATATAAATTGTCGCCAAAAATTAAAGTTGGAACTTCCTATGGTTTAAACTAAATTAACTTTATTTTCTTTGAAGATCTATCTATGCTTCATATCTTAAAAAGCATGAAAATAATTTCCACTGAACACCATAGTGGCAACTGGTAACTAGTAGCCTAATAGTAATAGTCTGATGAATTATGAAATATCTAGGTAAACTGTATGCATTATATATTGAAGTGTTACAATGTCATCAATGTTTGATCGTTTACTCCTCAAAAAAGATACAGCAATGTGAAAATTTTCTGCAGACTAAAAAACAACTAAAATAAACTTTCAAGGCATCAACGAACAGGATCGAGATGCCTCAACAAATGACCACACTACTGATAGATAACCCCATAAATGGGCACTACGAAAAACTGATACATATAGATGGCTCTCATTTAGCGCTGCCATTGGGAATGGCAGCGTTGGGGAGTTGAGCTCCTCCCAGGCTTCAATCCATGTGATCATGGCATCTGCAAGCTTGACAAAGTACCCGTCAACCTTCCCGAGCTTGTCCTTGACATGCTTAGCCAGCTCGAGGTAGCATTTCTGCACGGTGGTGCAGTCCTTGAGGAGAGTCACGTTCTGGAAGAATGGGATGCACTCTTCTTGCCAGAAGATGCCGTTGTACTCCTTCTTAAGGTTCACAAATGGGTTGCTCGCCTTGCTGTGGTAAATGTACGGTAGCCCAGTCTTCACTCCCAAGCCTAGGTGGTCACATATCACCTACATACACAATTCACAAAGAGAATTTGTCAAAATATATATTGTCACCAGCCTGAACTCTTTGCTGATATGTGATAATGAATTTTGGGTTCAGGTCATGGATTTGGGAGAGTGTTAGGTAATCCTAGAAAATCCCAAAAAATAGGCATATGCTATGTAATCAGCTTTGTTTATTTATGAAACAAATTTCCAAACTTTTGGTTACAGACTATTTCAAATTCCTCATTATAAGTTTTCTCCATATAACTTTGCTTTAGAAATCTAGTAAATTGTTCGAGAATTCACTAAAAGCTCTGATCTTACAGTCTGAAATCCAATCAGATCAATTGAAATGAGTATGGCCATTGTTATGATGTTATAAACATGAACGTTGCTTTATGAAAAGAAAGAGGGACAACAGCAAGTGAAATACCTTAGTGCACCAGCCAGCCCACATATCATCATAACGGCCAATAGGTTGACCATCACCCATGAGACCAAAGTACATGGCAGGTCCAATCAGCTCACGGTCGAATGCCAAGTTCATGCCGCACATAGGGAAGAGGGTACCCTTGGGGATGGTCATAACAGCGTCAACATACCTGGTGTTCCTCTCAAGAGGCTTGACAAGCTGGGTGGGTGCATCATAATCAGGGATATTCAACCAGAGACCATGAGAGACTACAGTTGGAGCACCCTCACGGAGACTGAAAGGATATCCACGAACGAAATCGGCTCCATCCCTGTATGGATCATAGAGGGTGTTGAAGAAAAATGGGGTTGATGGAGACAGGAGGTTCTTAATGTGTTGCGCAAGTGCATTGATGTCCTTTCCAGAGGGGTCCTTGGCCACCTACATTGTTTCGGAGCAGGGAAGATTAGATCTATACTAAATGCAGGAGCCTTTAACAAGGTTCAGTAATAAAACATAACCTCCAAATATAGCATACAACAAGGGATTTGATGGACTACTTCCTATTTAATCCAAATGCAGGAACTACAACAAGGGTTACTGATAGGACCGATTAGAACCAGCCTCTCTACAAGACAAGATTTCAATATAGGGGCCAGATTACTACATCAGAACCCCGTTTTTCACCCAAGTGGGACTGTTGGGGTATGGATTTGAATTTGGAGAAGCACGAGTAGCATCTGCTGTTCCTAGATTGGCCTTTTTCGGAATGGTTGAGTCTATGCCGGAAGATTAACCACGAAGGCTGTCATTGTTGCATAGATATAGAACCACTTGCAAAGCTTAAAAATACACAAACATTGAATAAAATACACAATCTTGAAGAAGCTGAGAACAATACTTCAGAGTTCTACCAATAGGTAATGTTTTATGAAGGGGGTGGGGGTTTGAAGCATGTCCCCTTACCTCTAAATCTGAAATGCTATTTCAATCGTACTCCAGATTTAAAATGTGTTGCTTCCCAAGGAAGGGTTTTAGGAAGTATCAGAACGGCTTGTAATACAGAGCCTAAGAAAGTGTCGACAAGTAACTTCTGACCACCAAGAAAGTAGTCAAACTGGGGTCTCTAATCATAACCAGGTAATCTAGGCACTGATTGAGGAAGATGGAAATTCCTAAGTCTTAGTCAAAAGAGACCTCAGGAGGCCATAATACACCAATTAATAAAGTATCATTGCCACCCATTAATCATAATCGTATGTTCTATGACCCACAAGTGAATAGTACACAGCACATCAGAGAGACCATATTCTAAAACTGGGTATTCTAAAGTGCATGGGTTTTAAACACATTCATGCCAAAAGATTCATCAACTCAAACTTTCATATCAGAACTATTTCTGGACATCAACACAGCAGAAGTTCAAGGTTGAAACTTTCAGATCAAACACAGATCTAAGTCCAAAATGTTCAAGATGCATAATAATTTCCAGCCAATCAACAGTCTACCTGCAAAATTCATGAAAATTCAAACATACCCATCAAAGGTTCCCCTATGATGAAGACCCAAATTGCTCAATAATCACAGCAAAACCCCAAATTGCTCAAAACCCATGAGAGATTTTCACAACAAACACAAAATTTGTCAACACCCACATGATAATCAAAGAATCAATCAATCAATAGTAGAAATGGAAGGAGAAAATGAGGTCAAAGACGGCTTACGAAGCAATCATCATCAATGGTGTAGATGTATTTCTTCTTAGAGACCATGTACCCAAAGCAGCGACAAGCAGAGTCCTTGAAGGAGATACAGGAAGCCTTAGGGCCCAGAATGCGGTTGATGTCGTTCCTGTTGTAGAGCTCATAATCGAACCCTTCGGGAACCCTGATGGTCTTTGAAGGATCGCCGTCTTGGACGATGATTAAGTGGTAGGGTTGGAAGAAGGGCCTCCACATCTCCAGGAAATCGAGGTTTCGGATTGTGGGTATGACGATGTCGAGCTCATCTTTCAGAAGGGGTGTTGGGGAAACACTGCTTCCCGCCATTGGAGAGGAGACAAAGAGGACGAGAAGAACTGGGTAAGGGGAGAGAGAGAAGAAAAGGAGTGGTTCGATGAGGGTGGGGGAGGAGGGGCTCGGGGTTTGAATTTATATGCAGGAGTGAATGAATGAATGAATCCCTGGGATTTTTAAGGTTGAATTAATTGGTGGGTGGTCTGTGGACTCACATGTCAAAGGGCAGTCTTTTGGGGAGGAAAGGGCACCTTCCTAGCTGTGTGTGTGTGTATTCATACTTCAACACTTCCCTTAGCTTTTCCAACCAAAATAAAAAAATTAAAAAAACTCTTCATTTCATCGTCTGTGGTTGTGTTTATAACCGTTAACTACTAATAAAAGCTAATAATGATAAAGGCTAAGCGTCACCGCTAATAGATATTGATAATCATTAATTGCTAATTGTAATCGTTAGTGAATGCTAGTAAAGGCTAACCGTAATCATTAATAATAACCATTGACAAACGCTAATCACTACTAATTGTTAATCGTAATGCCGGTAAATGTTAGTAATCGCTAACCTCTAATTATAAACATTGAAATGAATAGGTCATAACTAGTATCAAATACCTTCAAATTCTATGTAAATAAACACAATTTCACGTGATTTCAACTCCCAATGTGAGTTGTATTTTTATAAAATTTAGAAAGATTCAGACAATGATAAATTTAGAAGTTAATCTTATAAATGTCATGCACTCATGGGTTGAGCTTCATTAGTTGTTAGACGGTAGGATAAAAAGAAAAAATAGGAAAAAGATTTAGAGAATAAAATGAAAAAGAAATTGCAGTCTATAGACCTACCTTACCAGTTAGTCCATAACTTATTATCATTGAATTTCTAAAGTTTCACCAAATGCAACTAAATCACTTAATTTTTATGAGTGTTTTCAATAAAATTGTTTAAAGATGTAACAATTATATATATATAATTTTTTGAAAAATTCAAATACTGAGTGCTTAGTACCAACTACCACGACACTCGAAATATCAAAGTAAAACCATCGTGAATTCAAATATAAATAAACATTATTCCGATATAGGTAAATATAAATGTTTTTTCATGAAGATACTATTTGCTGCATACCGTGTATTTAAATACATAAAATTATAAATTTTATATTGGAATTTTTGTCAGATGCACAGTATATTGAAATGTATAATCATTATGTACCATATATATTCAAATGTACATCCAAATGTAAGTAAAAAAAAATTACCCAATGGAAAACTGACACATGTTTATATGATTTGTCTTTTCTGTTCTTTCATTCCTATTATTACAAATATTTTTGAAATATTTTTTAGTTTCTTTAAGCACCTGCAATATTTTTGGCAAGCCCAGCAATGTTTATTTTTCTCTTTTTTTGGCACCTTCAATATTATATATATGCCTTTTTACTTTTGGTTATTTTTCGGCTAGCCGATCTCCATGTTATAAGATCTCTTGATTTTGATAAAACTATTTTTTGTAGGTCCTTTTCACCAAAAAAATAATATTATTATCTTTAATTAAAATAAAGAATCAGAAAATCTATACATGATAGTTAAATATTATCAAATTTAATAAAAAAAATGAAAACATAGTAAAACTCATAAAATATAAATTTTTTAAAAAAGAAAATAATCCTCGCTCAGTGACACAGTTTTTTGAGAGCCGCCACGGCCCACAGCCACCCTTGAGCCTATGACAATTCGGCCTCCAGGCCCGCCACCACCATGAACCTCTTGTTGCCTTGCATTTATTTTTATTTTACATTTTTAAAACTTATTTATAACATAGTAAATTGAATAATAGGGACAAGAAAGATAATTAAGGTTGCAAGGAAAGTGACTTGTATAAGTGATAAAATTTAGGTCCTGTTCGGAGAAATGAGACTTTTTGAGTAGTGAGATAATTTTTGTGTAACTAATAATTGTTAGATTTTAACTGTTAGCATATAACCTGTTCAATTGAGTGGTTAAATAAATGTGTTTGGTAAATTTAGTGTTTAAGTTAGTTGATTATTGTAAATTGATGTAAAAGGATATAGATAATTTATATAATATAAATCAATGAAGATATGTTTTTGTCAAAAAATATGAAACACTACTTTTAAATGTTAAAAACTAATGTTCTTAAATTTCCGGAAGCACTACTTGAAACGATATAAGTTATTGCAAATGCTAGTTGAAACACTACCTTACCGAAAATTAGTATTTGACTGGTTAGTGTTTTGACCAAGTCAAATACTAAAAGTTACACCAAATATTGTTATCGTACGGGCCTTAATATATAGTTTTTATGAATGATGTTAAAGTTTTTAATCATATTGGTAAATAAAATCTCCTTTTGTGGATACTTGTTACGTATAAATGGTGCTTTAGTTTACCCAGTCTTGATACTCCTTTTATTTCAAAATACTTGTCACTTTAAGGTTATAAGAGAATAATATAAAAGAAATACAAAATTCATGATAAAAATTTTTGTTAAAAGATCAAGTTGTCCAAGATTTCATTGGAAATTAAGAAAATCAATGAAAAAATGGAGAAAAATAATGAATAATAAAAAAATTAGTAAACTAGTTATTAACATCATCATTGAAATTATAAAATGATAAATATTATAAAACGAAAAAGTTAGTTAAAAAATAATATCTATTTTAAAATAGAGGGAGTAAATTATACGGACTCAATAAAAAGATTAAAGGCTAATGTGAATAGATAAGTGTTATTGTTATATTTATAATTCTACAATTATCTACGTACGATTTTATAAGTGTTTATTTAGCCTTTTATTAATAATTTTTTTATTAATGTTGACCGGTGTTGATAAATACTAATACGTATAAATAAGTGTCGTTAAGTTATAACTAAAAAATACAACACAATTGTTAGTGCTCATAAGTTATTAACATTGTTTATTTATAATAATGAATGTTAAATACTGGTCACGATAGTAGTTATGATAAGTTAAGAAAAAAAAACTATGCAATAGAAATTGGTCATAGAAAAAGAAAAGGAAAAGAAAATGAGACGAGAAGTAAAGTTTGCTTGGGGGGTGGTTGAGAAAAGAGAATAAGGGGGTCGGCTGCCAATATTATGAATCTTGTATTAGATATATTTTAATTCTTTTTTTTTTTACTTTAAAATTATTATGTCATGCAATAAATTGAAAAATAATGATGTGAATGAATAATATAATTATATTATAACTTACAAATTATATAAAATTACCATTTTATCCATCATTTTTATATTTGTAAAATGTGCATATGACACACTTTATAAGTAGGATTGATCCGATTAAGGTGTCATTTCATACTTGTCGACGTAGCTGATGATTATTAAAGTTTTACCATCATAATTAATCATAATTATTAAAAAATAGTGGTTTTCAGATCATAAAATATGTTAATATAAGTTAAAATAAGATGTTTTAAAAGTATTTTCATATAAAACACATATGATCACCCGTGAAAATTTTATTCTAATCCTTGAATTATCGATAAACAATTTCATTAATTACGATCTTTTCCTTTTTTATTTTATAAATTATTTTTATATTTTTCATTTCATACAACTATATATATTATTAATAAGTGACTTAGTGCTGTAATACTATTATCTACTATATATTTACTAGTAAATTAGACAAGAACACGTGTATATAATCTTACTTACAAATTCTTATATGTATCGAGTAACTTATACTTTTAGTGTCACGTCATTATCAAATATCTAGAAAACCATCCCTAAATTTTCTTTCATGGTATTATTTGTTTCTTAGACACATGATCTGAAATTATTAACATTCATGGGCCCTCTCCAGTCTGAAACTTTGTGATTTAAATGGATGATTTTGTTTTGTTTAATGTTGACCGGTGTCTTGTCAGCCTGAGACCGTGTCCCACACGTCACTCCCCTCACCCTTCTCAATTTGGCTTCCCAAGCTCATTTTTCTTTTTCCAATGCTACAAATTTAATGACATATACTGTATAATACTATAACCATCACCGATTTCAGAACTCAGAATTTAATTAGGTTTCCAATTTTTTAAAACTAGAGCTACAATTTTGGGTTTAGGTTTTGATTTTAGGGTATATTTATTTATATGTATTTAATTTGAAAATTTTAGTATTTATTTAATGAATTTTTTAAGTTTTTGGATGAGGAAAAGAGAGTGTTTAATTTGTATCTACCTTTTTCTTATATCTTTATATAAATTACAGAATTATGTCAAAAAAAAAGCCTTTTTGTCTTTGTAAATTGTAAAATAGGGCATTTGTTTATGAATTAGTAATTAAAAAGTCGTTAAAATTATGTTACAATTCACTAACATGAAGATTCATCTGTATAAGAAAAAAATTGAAAAGAAAAAGAACTGCGAAATCAAAGAAAACATAAGGAAAAACACACAGGTTCTAGGTATTTTATAGGAATCGAAATTAGAACTAATTGGACTACTACTTTTTATTTTTGGAATTGGAATCATTTGACCTGTTCCAAACAGGTTTTAGGGTACTTCGGAATTGTGTTTACCCCCACTTATTACTTCATGTATATTTTCGGATCATACGTATAGATAAATTATAGATGAAAGAAAACGAAAAGAGAAGAGTTTAGAGGATTAAAAATAAATAAAAAGAAGTTATAGTTTATGATACTATCTTACTAGGTAGTGTAGCAACAACGATGAAATTTTTATATAATCATTATCTGAACTGGTAAAATTTTTAAAATTTATAATTAGATATTATTTTAGTTCAAATTATGCCTACATCAATTATTAGTTTTTACTTGCACAAAAAGAAATAAATTGAATGACATCATATAGGTTTGAGAAACGGTTGTTGATGATTTTGATTTTGTGCGGGATCAAGGGTATGTTGGTGGAGAATGTTTTCATAAAAAATAATTTTCCAGTTTTTCTGTCATTTGGTAAATAGTATTGTTAAATAATTATTTTTAAAGATAAGTCAAATTTATGCGCATGGGAAAAAAATATTTCTATTTAAAAAGGAAGGCAGTTGATTTATTGAACATGAGGTGATCTGAACAGTTTGAATTAAAAATTGACTATGTGATAGGAAACATTAAAAAAAGTTTAACTATAACCAGTAAATAATTTAGTTGACTAATTGACCAAAATATTTCATTCAATAACCAAATGATGTTGAAATCTGATATAATTTAAAGCATGTTTTGATTTGTTCAAGAATTTCTAAAAAACACATGTAAAAGTTGGTTAACCAAAAGATTGACTGTTTTGACTTTGATTTGAGGGATAGTTTTTCAGATAATTATTTTCTTTTTAACCAAATAATCAAAAATACGAGCTACATACAATTTTAAAGGTAACAATGTATATACTCGCTTTCTCCGTTTCACGATATATAATTTTAACTATTTTTTTTGTTGAATAATATATGTCAATTTACAATCCAATTGATATAGTAATGATTAGTTTCTTTATATCCTTATTAAAGAATGACATTTTCATTTCCAATGAAATCTCGGAGTAAGTTCGTATTTGAATACTAATTTTATAAGAAATTATATATTTTTTAATACTTCCTCAAAATTTAAAGATGACATATATTACAAGTTGGAGGATAAAATATTAATTTTAGAAATTAATACTTTAATTAATATTCATATAAGTGACCGTGGCTGCCTCTATGGAGTACTAGTTTTCCCTCACCGACAATGACAAGGCCCAAGGGGCTCCTCAAATCACATAAATTTCTCAATAAATGCATGCAAAAAGGTCTCGTCATCATGGCTTTACCATTTTAAGCAATTCCCACCTTGTACAAATATTAAATTCAAGATTTACCAAATTTCAATACAAGTTATTTAATCTCATCAATCTCATCCACAAACCCTACATATTTTTATTTTGAGAAAAAAGTATGTTTATTTGGGCGCACTATTTAATTACGTGAAAAAATTAAGTGTACATTAGAATAGGTTCGAAATCACGTATAAGGTAGAGAAGAAGTAGGACTTGTATGATTATATCTCACTATTGTAAGATTTGCCCCTTTTTTCCACACAAGATTCATCCTTTTTACCTCTCATTGCTATAAACTTTGTATTCGAAATGCAGTATATTAGTTCGATCAACACCCCTTTCCTCCAAAAAGGATACGAGAAATAGATCTTTAAATTATAGAATTTATCATCATATATTATTAATATCATTCTCAAAGTCACAAGTTTGGATGCTCGATTTTAGGGGTTGAAGTCAAAGATTTTTCTTCTAACAAGAGCTTTACATATTAATATCTATAATCTTACATATTGAAAATATTTTTTCTTATAATATTTTACTGTTGTTGATAAGTCAGATAGGTAAAATAAGATAAATAAAAAGCATGATTATATATAATTAAATATAAATATAAACGGAGAACTATCCATAGCCTATTAGCCTCAGCCAGTGTCTCTCAATCGTAATCTCTCTTGGCATTGAACATCGCTAATTATGACGCTTTTGCCACCTGCTTTTGCACCACATCGTATAACAAGAACCAGGAATTATCACACGCCCTCATTAAAATTCTCACGTTAATTATGTTTTATAACTCTAATATTTTCAAATTATTAGAATTAATTACCTCTCGATTATTTACTTTTGTATAAAATGATTTTCGGCCTCATCGAATTGGCTTGTGAACCTGCATATTTTTAACAACCGTGTTAGTTTTATAGCTATAGGCAATAACATAAATTAAGTAGAAATTATGAATAATAATAAAAGAAAAAATTTTAAAAAGATAAAGGGTCAAAAATACGCCGTTGCCGGGGATCGAACCCGGGTCACCCGCGTGACAGGCGGGAATACTCACCACTATACTACAACGACCTGGTTGTTCAGTCTCTTGCACAAATTTTATTTATTTATAAAATTGAATATTTTTCCAACGCTGATCACCGACACCGACACTGATCTTTCTCTGTCTTTGTCTTTTTCCTTAAAATTTTTTTATTTGGGGGTCCAACTCAATAATGAAGGATCTGACAACTCTTTAATTACTATAATAATAATTAATGCCGTTTTAACTTGAATGCAAACCGACCAGTTCCCTCTTATGTTGGCTGTAAAATGGGGTTGAGTTACTGCAAACTACACCATTATAAATATGAATTATTATATATTGTCTTACCGTGGATGAAAGTACAAATAGGATGAACATAAATTTTTGATATTCTAAAATCGGATCAGGGTCGATCATATAATTTCACTTTCGGTTTCCAAAAATATGAAACTGGTTTCATTCATGAATGTTGAGAGTGCGTGCTTCTAAGAGTATGATATAAATAACTCAATTAGTTGGTCGGCACTTCCCCAGCTCAGGGCTCCAAACTTAAGACCTGGCGAAGGTATATAATTATTTGTGTCAGATTAAGTGCAAACGAGCCTAGGCTCCGTTTTTTACCCCTCCTAACCCATTAGCCTCGTTGGGTTGGCCCTGTTTTACCATTTCAGTAGTGTGGGAACCTTACCCATCTCTCTAGAAACAAAAGTTCTGAGTGATCTAAGATATTTAAAATTTAAACGTCGATGATATGACACAATTAATCGAGGTAAAAACTAGTTCAGTCGCCCAAATGTACTAAGAAAAATTCGGGGTTAGTTATTAAGGAAAGAGTATTTGATCTTGCTGAGAGTAGACGGCTCGTGCTTGATGTGTTTGTTATCTTCTCATGTAGAGAAAACTTCTGAGCTCGTGAGGGGTGAATACCGTGCACTTTCACAGAGGGCTGTAAACGTGAATTCATTTTTTCATCTCTCTCAGTTTGAATTCAAACATGAAACACATTGCCAGACTGTATTATGAAGAATATGCTCTGCCAATTGTTTCCAGATCTCATCACATTACATCAAAATACAAGAAGCAACTATGTAACACTTGCATTATCATGGACAGACTGTCATTACATCACTTATAAAGTTCATGATCCCCATGAATGTAAAAGAATAAATGAAACATATAATTTTAAAAACTATATAATTTTAAAAACTCTTACCAAAAAAACCTATGCCTAAACAACATTGTGGAAGATTCTGATTTCCAACATCTTAAATAGAGATCGCGGTGCTCTTTCTGAAAACAAGGTATGGTGCAACAGAACCAAGTTGTGTTGATTTCACTTTGAGCAATGATTCCAACTGGTTAGTGTAGTTGGAAGGAGCATCATATGCGTGATTCAAGAGAAACTTGACAAGGGGGAGAAGTTACTTGACTAAGCAGATGCCAGTAAGAAAGCCAGGGCCAGTAGTATAGTCATAATTGGGAAAAGAAGGGAGGAAATGAGCCTCGAGCTAGCATTTGGAAGCCATGGATAAGCATCTGGAGGAGGCATCACACAATTATCGCCATTGAAGTATACCCGTCTTGGAAAAGCCCATCCTTTATCAAAAGTGAATTTTGACCTGTCCTTCTGAAATAGCAGCTCTGACTGGACATTTCCAAATGGTCCAGCTTCGTTGAGGAAATCATTGTAGAACTTAACTCCCCATAGCATGGCAGTATCATCTGTATGAATCAAAATTTCCCGATTTAGAAATGTTAAGAGGTTGTGAACACGATAAAAATATGACAGATTATCTGAACCATAACAATGATGACTAATATGAGTACCAATGTTTCAGGGTTCGGGAGGTTAAGATTTAAAGCAATGCCAGAATCGAAGGACCCATGAGGAGAATGATTGTATTAATTAAGAATTGAAAGAAACAGAACTTACTCAAGCCATCATAAGGTGTTAATCCTTTGTAATTGAAACTGAATGATTGAGTAAGATTGTCAAAGTTGGGGTGCTGCACCACAAGATTCCACTGTGTGTAGTTCATTCTATAGTTGAAGTTTGTAATTGTGACTTTGACACGCCAATAATCCTTGTAGTTGACCTTAACATGCCAATGAATTCGAACTGGACACATATGACTTGTACACTGAACAAGTGGTGTATTACTGGTTTTTGATGAGCTTGCTGAAACCGCTGAAGCTAAATATGGACTGTCCGCCCTGCAAAAGAAATAATAATCTCGTTTTCAACATCCCGTATATGAAATGGACACTGAATTACATTAAACATTTTGATGGTAAAACTTACTCGACACAGCTTCCTGGCTGAGTTATGTTATTCTGACATCCACAGGAGCAAGTTGGGCAGGGTACGATGGTGTCATTGTAAAATGAGGAGAGCGAGACACAACAAGTAGGAGTCTTCTGAGACAAGAACTGGGAATATGTGCAAGTCACATTCCAAGTCACTGTCAAGGAGAAACATAGCTTTTGTTAATAGACTGGTTTATCATTTTACCATTAGCAACAACGACACCAACATGGAGAAGCACTTCCGTGAGAACCAAAAGGATTGTCTATTGGATTGAAGGAAAAGCACCTTGTCTAGCAAATATCTTATGGAAGCTATCAATGGTTCGCAAGATTTGTGAAGCTATCTTTCATACATGATCAAGAACAGAAACATATTGCACAATTCATGCATAAGTCAAGTTAACGAGTTAATAGTGTGAGCTCCAACTATTTTACAGCTATGGATTATTTTGAGAAGAAACACAGGTCTAAATCAACTTGAGAAGCTATCTTTCATACATGATCAAGAACAGAAACATATTGCACAATTCATGCATAAGTCAAGTTAACGAGTTAATAGTGTGAGCTCCAACTATTTTACAGCTATGGATTATTTTGAGAAGAAACACAGGTCTAAATCAACTTGGTCCTCTGCTTCTTTTTTCGTGAGGTAGTAGGCAGTCAATGCCTTTCAAATTAGGGTCCTTGGAAACGGCCCTTCTGCAATCCAATTACAAGGGTAACGTTGTAGCCTCCACTCTACCGGACTTCATAGCATTAGTTTGGTTCCACACAAGCACTAACTATGATATCAAATAGCAAACTACCCAACTGCCTAAGCACATTAAGAAGCAAACTTACTCAAAGCTTGAGTGGTTCTCCGCTTATCAGCTGTCTGATACTTAGTCGGCTTCACAATCTTCGCAGGTCCACAAGTGTATCCAGGGCCAGGAGCTTTTAGTGTGAAGTTCCTGGGAAGCTTAACTGTCTTATTAGTAGTTCCAGCTTGACCTACACTCACTTGGAAGGAGCTAACAGCAGTGGCTGGGTCCTGTCCCCAAGAACTCAATACCCCTGCTCGACAACAATTAGCGATTTGCTGGTTGTAAGGAGTTCCAGGAAGCAAATCAACCACGGTTGGATCCTTCTTACAACAATGTGGAACATTCATTTTGAATTTTGAACAATCTCCCTGTTCTGTGGTTTGGCTACCCACCATGCTCCATATAACCTCCTTTTTGCCCAAGTCCATCCTAGAGTCCACCCTGGTGCTTGGATGTGACGGTATTGTTGGAAGTTAAACATTGTGACAACAGCCTGATCACATCAAATAACAAGGGAATTCAGAAAAGAAAGAAAAAGGAATTCCACGCTTTCTCTGTCCAGATGACTGTTACAATGATCAACTTATGCAGGAAGAATGACATGGGAGGGAGGGGGATAGATATTGGTTTGAGTTATACTGATCCAGAAATGCATGATAGAAACGTGATACATGGGTAGATAAGAGGATCCTAGCAGTTTATGTACCTGACAAATGGGTAACACAATTCAGATTTAGATTGGGTCACTCATGGGTTTGGTCTGGTGCTGTCATTTGGTGTCTTCGTCAAATCGGTATTTGCCGTCGGCTTGGTTCGAATATGATTTTGAAACTAAACTTTATACAGAACAATATCTGGTTGAATCAGCAAAAACTTTATACAGAACAGCTTCTGGTTGAATCAGCTTGGGATGGGTTAATTTTAGTGAAGGTCAAGCTGGTTACCCTATCTTCGATCTCCATAAATTGTAACCCAAATACTATGCACAAAAATAAGATTATTTTTCATATGTAGAGGGTTGTGGACACAAATTGATCTTGCTTGATTATCAACACCAAAGATGCAGTGCAAGTGCAATCACTGAGGCACACAATTAAAAGTTTGTCCCTCAAAGATTGGATTACGATACTTACAACATATCCATCAGGGGTCCAGTTTATGACATCCCATTTGATTGTAATGTTTCCATTAGGATCAAGTGCATCATATGCTTCTGCATAAGAATAAAGCAAATATACAAAGTTATAGGCGTAGTGCTAGAACTTAAATTCAAGCATAGGATTCAACAATTATACTGATGAGCCTAACTTAACAGATCAAGAAATAAGCTCTTTTTCTCACTTTATTCTTTCCTTCCAGTTGAAGAAAAGTGCCAAAATTAGTAATCCCAGGTAAATCAGTGCACCTTTGCACTTCTTGACAAATTGATCTTTGCCTATTTCTCATGCATATTTAGCAATTAACCAAGATTTATTTATGCAGCTCCAAATCCAAAACCAAATCCATATTCATCGAGCCCCGCCTAGGTGGGGGCGAGGGTCAGATGTAGCAGCTTTATTCCCTGATTGTATGGAGGCATTTTGATTTAGTCGACTGTCATCCAAGTTTTTTTAATCAGCTCAAGAAAAAAAAGGAGCAGAAAATGGGGTTGAGAGAACACCTTCCATCTGCCTCCCTAAGTTTTGAAAAACCCAGAAGCAAAAAACTATTCAATTGACTCAGGAATGAACTAATTCCCTATGATTTTAGGCACACTTAATGTAAATTGATTAACAGAGAGTAATGGGCTCTAAAGATTTGAACTTTGCTATCTTCTACCTTAGAATTTAACTTGAGCAATAAGAAGAACAAGAATGAACAGCATATATAGTTTCAGGATCAAAATCAACTGAAAAACCCAATTTGGAGATAATAACAGCACATTAATCGATAAGAATGGTGATCTGGGCAGTTACCTATTGAAGTGAAAAGAGAGCAAGAGAGGAAGAATGCAAGGAAAATGGTGAAGCTGCTGAGCTTGGTGATGGATCTGTTAATGGAGTGTGATGATGAAGACTCCATTTTTGCTCCTTCTCTCCTCAAATCAAGATCTGCATATGAGAGAGAGAGCGAGAGAGAAGGGAGTAGTCTTGATGAGGGGAGTAAAGCTTTAAGCTTTTTAATGGAGGGAGCAACAACTGTTTACTGCAATGCTTTCTGGGTCCTTGCTGTAATAAAACAGGAGATCCCAAATTTCACATGACATGATTTGATACATGTTTTTGTTTTTGAAGTTGACCTTTGCAACTAACCATATTTCCCCTCTTAGGTTTTTTAAAAAATTAAAATTGTTTAAATTTGTTTTATAAATATTGGGTGCACAAATATTAATGTAACAGTGATTTAACTTCTTTCCTTTTTACCCCCTGTTTTTTTAATCAAGAAATTTTATTTCATTAAAATTTGAATTATTTTTAGTTTATAATAAGTATAACTCTCTCATCACATTTTTTTTCTATGTATATGACTTAAATTTGAAATTTTATTTAAAGGGAACCAAATAAGTATTAAATTATTTGAATTAATATGCATTAGTTCAAATTTTACTTATTAGTGAGAACTTAATCAATTAAATTCAGATTGAAGGTTTGAGTATATAAATATTATTTCATATTTGAATCTCCCTTCCTCCAATTATATTGGATTTGTATTTAGTTTTTTATTTGAAAAAGAATTCAAAGAATTCTTTTTTCAATTATATTGATTAAGTAATTTTTTATAAGATTTTAACTAAAGGTTCGTTTGGTTTACTTATTTTTTGGCTTTAGTTATGGAAATGAATTCATTAATTCCCGTCCTTAATGTTTAATTCATAGTTTTTTAGTAGAAATCACATACTTAAGATATCACTTAATTCTCTAAATTTGGATTCTTGGAAAGCTCTCCCTCAACATCGATTTATATAAACTCATATAACATTAGAGTCAAAATTTTTCATTCCTCGATTAAACATAACAAATAATATTAGAAATTAGGAAACCATTTTCATATTTGTTGGTTTTAGTTTTTTATTTTATTTAATTTAAATTTTTAAACCAAATGGGCTTAATAATTGACTAGAAGATTAAAGTATTCTTTTAGGTAGTTGCCACAAAGCCCTCACGGCTAATTCTTTTTGTTTAATAGTTTATCGAGGGAGTAGATAATTCAAAGGCTTGTTTAAGTGATTGATCAAAACCTAACCAATGGTTTTGTACTTTTAGCCTTTCTAAGCATGAATTTTGTTTAATGACAGTTGAAAATTCATTAATATTTTCTTATTTCTTGTGATAATTTTTAATTAAGACAAATAATTTTCGCCATTGGGAGGTAACCCGATTGATTTTTAATAAGAAAGATTAACGTTCAATTCTCTTAACATTATGTACGTGTGTTGTAATTTTTCAGTTTGTGAAATATCATTTCTTCCATATTCTTTTTAGAAAAAAGAAATATACGTATTAAAGTTTGAGACACATCCTTCCTTCCCAGTAAATGAAAAGAGTTGGATGAGTGTTATTATAATGTTTCTACCACAATAAGTACTTTTTAGACAAACATATATTATTGTATTATTTCTAAATTTAATTACTTTTTTAAAAAAATGAAGGGATTATTTTATTAAAAAAGAAAATGCGATGTAATTAATATTAACTAAACTAATTGATAAAATTTAAAGTGAGTATCAGATATCTGAACTGATAAAATTTGTAAAAATATAAAATATTTAGATTTGTATATTTTATTTATGTCGACCTTTTAATCTTTTTACACCATGTTAAGGTATTGTGTTTTAACTCTGCTGAATTTTCTTAATACGCCAAAACAAAATCCAAAAAAAGGCGAATATAATGGATTCTAAGAAAGCAATGTGGTAAGTTAGTCGGGAGCACATTTCACTTTCATATTTTTGTTTTTATTTTTCCAAACCCTAAAGTGTCGGTGGAACGAAGAAGGGGGGAGGGGTTGGATATAAATAAATAAATATACTTGCAGGCAGATATTTGATGATAACCTTGGTCTAACAACTGGTACTACTACCATAATTTAATAGTGCCCTAAATCATTATTCTCGTGCCATTTTTTATTTTTATTTTTTTGTTTCATTCAACCATATAATAAAAATAAAAGACAAATATCGACCAGTCAAAAAGTACTTAGACACATTAATTATCTACTTTATATCATATAGTGTCGGTAGGGAAAACTTTTCATCAATATATTATTCAACTAATTTTGCCTTCCCTACCACATTAGCTCAACTATTTCGGGGTCTTTGGCTATTATTTAGCAATGATTGTCGTTTTAAGGTTAGTGAGAAAATACTAAGAAATCAGAAAATTTATTGATAAAATTTGTGTTAAAAATTAAATTGCTAAAATAAAAAAAGAGAGACAAAAATAATCATTAAAGTTAAAATTGGTAAATTAGTCATTAATATATCACTAAAGTTACACGTATTGTGAAACAGAGGAATAGTTATTTATTTTTTTAATAAAGTAAACTTTTAATTGTTATATGATTTTATTAGTACGTATTACTTATTTTGTTGTAGAATTTTATATTAGTTATTCTTAAGAGTAAAATGTGAAAAATTAGTTTTCTAAGGAATTGATGGCAAAAGCCTAATTTCAATTAGTTGATGGCCTTGTTTTTTATAATTACTTGTTGTAAGCTAATTATATTAGTTGATTAACGAACTGTTTATATTAACTATTTATGTTAGTTACTTTTAAAGAATTATTTGATGAAGTTATTTTTGAAAATAATATGGAATACCCATATAAGAAGCCTCAGGTTCACATAAAATAAAATAAAAACATTTAGATTGCTTATGAAGGAAGATGTTTCTCGTGTTATAGGTCATTTTTCATATAATTTATATATATCATTATGTTTTTATAATTTTATAGCGATTAAGATAATTAAGTTACGAGAAAGTATATTCCAAATTAGTAACTTATTAACAAACATTCTATCCATATATAAGACATTTGTACTAATATATCATGGCTTAATCACACATTTGTACTTGTTTTTAACTCCATCCAAGACCAACTTAAAATAAGCCAACCATATTACTTCTTACGATGTCGAGCTTATAGCTTTGACATAAAGTTCGTAATGGCACATTTCCTTTGGTCCACATTAACGTTCCAAAGTCGTGGTCTCACCCTAGCAAACCCAGGTGCTAGTGTTCAAAAGCATCATCAATCTCGATCAAAATTTTGACATGTACAAGGGATAAGTCCGTTGCTTATATAAAGAGTTACTATGACAATGGGAATCTAATGAAGGCAGGAGCAGCTCAATTAGGTTTCACATAAATTTTGATTGTTGAAATTAGTGCCCTTAGATTTGGGTTTCAAGAAGTAATCAAAGTTAATATTAAAGAATTCAAATTGAGGAAGATAATCAAAGTTAGTAAATTGAATTCAAATTGAAAAAAAAAATATAGGGATGACAATGGATCGAATTCAAGTTGATTCTATAAAAATCGAATTCAATTCATATATGATCCGTTGGATTAGAATGAGAGGAGTGAGATAGGGTGAGAGTGAGAGAATTAAATATGGGTAATTGGATTAAAATGAGTGACTTAAATTAATTTATCAAATAAAAAATCCGAACTAGGCAGCTTTACTAGACATCATCCCAGTCGTCGGGAAACCCACCAACAAGGATTTCGTCGAGTCCACTATTGTCCAAGCCCCGTCCCCTCCTTTCACGCTCCATTGCTTTCTTCACTTTTCGGAGGTTTATGAAAACCCTACCCCCAAAATACATCTAATTTAGGACATTTTGAACCTAAAATCAAAAATTCATATATTGTGCCCGCGAAATGGTCGGAAAATAAGGTGTGTGCTGTTTGTAATTTCTAATTTTGGGGCTTGGCAAGGGTGGTTGAGGAAAGAGAAGTCAAGGAAGGAAGACCCGTGCAACAATTTTGGGAGCCAATGACTTCCACCATTGAGGTTGCCGGCGGTTTTCAAGTGTGGTGGTTAGGTGAACTGTCCCTCACAGTGGTAGGCCACGGACGGTTTGTGGTGGCTGCAGTGGTCGAGCATTGGTCTAGAGGGTGGGCTGGTGGTGAGAGTGGTTTTGATAGAAACTAACTTTATTTAATCTTAATCCTTAAATTTGAAGTGAATGGTTGAGATTTAATCCTCTCACCTAGGGTCGGGCAATGGGTCGGGTTGGGTCCGCCTATTTACTTAACGGGTCGGATTGGGCAACAACTTTTTAATAGGTCGGGCCGGGTCATGGGTCAAATGACCCCGACCACCCAAGACCCACCCAATTATTATGAACTAACCTTGATAAGCTGACTTAGAATCATATCTAATAACCCAAAAATTTCGCACTTTTATCTAAGATAGCAACGCATTAAGACAAAAAATTTTACTCGTTTTGATGAGTTTTAACAACCCTTAATCAACTCAATACGTTAATTAACTTGGCCCTCTCAATATAAAATTATGACTACACCCACGCTAAAAGTAAATATAAAATTATAACTTCAATATTGCTAAAAAATATAAAATAATAATTTTTAATGTGAACCTATATTTTTATAGGACATGAAAATTTATATATACAACAATTCTATCTTTATAATTATTTATATGAATAGATATTCCTATTTTAAAAGATCAATAGAAAAATATTTGATATGGAATAATAATATAATTAAGAGGGTGAGTATAATTAATTCTGAAAATGAATAGGCAAAGATTGGAAGTTAGTAAATGATAATTGGGTTGGCAGGCAGCAAATGAAGGCTTTGGACTGGAGAGAGAGAGAGAGTTAATGATAATTGGGTTGGCAGGCAACAAATGAAGGGTCTAGCCCGGAGACAGAGAGAGGGGCGGCGAATTGACTAAAAACTAACAATAGAATACTAATTGGGATTAGCCCAATTGCCCACCCATGCCAAACCCACAATTTGACTTTATTGGCGGCCCATTTTTTGCCCAGCCTATTTAAGTGATTAAACGGGTTTTGACTCCTTTTTATAAACCGTCCATTAAAGCCTGTTGGACACCCAGTCCGTTGCCCAACCCAACCCTACTCTCACTCTTACTCTATCCCCTCTTCATATATATATACGTTTTTTTTCCTAAGGAAATGTCCATAATTGGTAAAATGAGAGAGAAATGGTGATTACAAATCTTAGGCATGTTAGAATTAGGGGCGAGTTGGATAGATTTTCCATATGAAAATAAGAATATGATTGTTGAGGCTTGAGTCTTTTCAAATTTTAAAAGTTAAAATTTGACTTTTAAAGAAAAATAAAAAAATTGACAGATTGAATGCTAAGTCGATTAGATGTCCCAACATCCAAAACCGATCTGATCGGACATGGATTCAAATTCGTTTTCTTTATCGGATTCATATCAAAATTCTTTTTCGGATGTGAATCGGATTAATTATCTCAAATTGCACTCGAATTTGGATTGGACTTCAAATTTAGATATAAAAGTTTAATTCATATTGTTCGATGATGACCCAAAATAAAGTTTGAGGCTTGAAATAGCTAGCACAACCCATGGGGCAAGGAACATTAACGTTTTGGTCAAAAAGGAAACGAGCAGGGCAATCAACAACCGACATGACCCATGTCGCTGGGCATGTCCGTGTTGGCCATGCCGTTTTGCCTCCTGTTCGTTTTCTCCCGTTTTTATCTATGTTATTGCAATTGAGTCTTTTCTATTTAAGGGGATTTTGTCCATCTTTGTAATTTATCCAATTGTTCAAGCTTTGGTAAACTTGGGGAGAGCCAATTGGAAGTGTACCTAATTGAAAAGTGTTGTGAGGAGAGCAATGTGAGATTGAGATATCTCGAATTTTAGGAAGATCTCGGATTTGAGATAATTCTTATAATATGTCATAATAGTAAATTTGTTGTGCTTGTATTGTGGTCATGTTTTTCCCAGATTTGGGTTTTTCACGTTAAAATCCTTGTCTCATCTCTATTTGCCAATTTTCATCTTATTTTTAATATTGTTTTGTCATCTTAAAGCGCTTCTTTATTATTTGTTTTAACTTCACCTAATAAGTGAGTATCGAGTGGAGCTTATTTCCTAACACATATAATTGTAGATAAATCGTTTACATTTTTGTCTTCCACTTGAACACCTAATCTCAAAAGGCTATAATTTTGAAAAATGGGTTTTCAGGAGGGCAAACTACAACCTAACAAAACAGTTTGAAGAATTGTTTGACTTGATCATGCACAGTGTTTCACTTGAAAAGGTCATTTACGAAATATGAAGATGGAAATGTCTTAGGTAATAAGATGAAAATTGATATAAAAGGCAAATATGCAAAGTCAATTTTAAGGTGGCCACCAAGCTCTCCAAGGTCATTTACCTAATTTTTTTGTATGAATCGGATTTTGATATAAATTTAGTCTTGTCTCGATATCGGCCCGAAAAAATTGAATATCAAACAAAATATTTCATCCGAATTTTAAACATTAATCAATTTGTCCGATCTAAGTTTGATCTAGACCCGAATTTTTCGCTAGTAGTAATAACAAATTCAAATAATACTCTATTTCAAAATCAGTTGATAATAAGAGGCTTTATTTATGTCATGACTCATGTATGGTGTTTTTCATTTTAACCATCTAATGTGAAATATTTCTACGTTATGATCGAGTTAAAGGCTATGTAACTTAGCGGATTTGATAATGTGGTAAGAGCTTGCTTATCACTCATGAGTGTAATATTTCTCTTCACTTTAGTCAACTCCATGTTTTACTTGTAATAAATAAGTTACGAATAAAATAATAAGGTGAAGCGGACTACGACATCTTATCCCGAATTTTAGAGCTATTTATATACATTTTTAGAATAACTAATCCATATATGTTGCTTTGTATTACTCATTATGTTAATAACATGGTGATATACTTATTTACATGATGATGCTATATTTTCTTTTTTATTTATTTATTTTAGCACTACCATCAACAAAACGACAAGTAAACTCCATGGTCATGGTACCCATTCAATGGGTCAAAACCATAATGATCCAAGGGTAATAATATAAATTGAAATTTTATTATTATTGTTAAATACTTCTAAATAAGTGATTATGAACATCGGAATTTCTTTAAAATAGTCTTAATATGCTCTTTAATTTAGAATAATTAAATTTAAAAATTTAAGAGGGTAATAGATAATAATTAAAAATATAATTAATTTTTTTATTATTATACAAAAAAAAATTAAAATAAATGTAGCATTTTTTTCGATTATCAAGGAAAAGTGGCATGAGAACCAGAATTAGAAGCCTCTCAAGTCTCAACACTCAAACCTTCAAAATAAATGGCGGCAGAAACACAAAACCCCCTCTCCGTCTCTCTTTCTCTCTCTGTTCGTCCAACAACTTACAATTACTTGCTAAATTTGCTAAATTTATCATAGAAATTCAGTTTTTCACTTACAAATAGTTGGAATGCTGTATTACTACCTCCAATTTTGAGCCATTTTGAGAGATAGCATACTACAAAGTTTGGATTTTTTTTCAATTCTGTCGAGTGAAATTACATACGTACTTCCATTTTTTTTGGGATGGAAAGAAATTTTGAGCAGATTTTACTGGAAGGCAAGCTCTATCGTGATGTCTATGCATTCATTGTTGCTCATCTTCGCGACAATAATCTCAATCAGGTAAAGCTTCAGAAACCCTAGTTTCTGTTGAGTTAGATTCTCAAAATTAACCCCTAAAGATGCAATGAAAAGGGTTTGATCTTAAACTAATTCGTTTGTTTATATGTTGGCAAATTTGTGTGATGATTTTACTTGGGCATGCTGGAAAAACGATTCGATTTTTGAATTTTTTTTCTGGGTTTTGATTCAATTGTTTGCTTATGTTTCTGATGAGATTATCTCTATAGGCAGCCAGTGCAGTTGCTTCAGCGACGATGACTCCGTTGGATGTTGAAGTGCCTCCCAATCGACTTCTTGATTTGGTCTCTAAGGTTTGTTTCATAAATTTAGAGGAAAGAGAATAATTTCTAATTGATATAAGTGAAAGATGTTTATTTTGTTTCCACTGGATGCAATTGAAATATACACCCACCCCAACAAAAAAATAAAGTGCAATGGGAAAATGTTTTTCTTTTCTCTTGGTAGGATAATATTTTCCATTCCAAATAGAGTGCATTAATATTTTCGCCTCTCTTCATTACCTGCTAACCTATTCTGTAATACCACATTCCTATTGGAGGTCCTTCACATTGGATGAATCTCAGCTCCGCACTTGAAAATGCTTTACAAGAATTTTCCTTGACCAAATAATGAAACCTTGAGTGAGGAAAATGCATCTAATTGAATAGTTTTTTGTGTGGAGGGAGGCTCCTCTGCCATTCATGATATTGATGCTGTTGATATGATGACGTGATTAGATAGTTACTGTTTTCAGCTCCCCGGACCCTCAATGTGTTGATGAATTCTTAGAGGCTGCTTCTTTTGTTCATGACATTGCTTTTGATAGTAATGAGACCCACTACCGCAATTTGGGAATAAGGGAGGTGGTCTGACTGTGGCTTTAGAAATTTTTCTAGCCATTATCTACTGCCCTGCCATAATTTTAGAGTAGAAAGGGAGAGGTACAGAACGGTTATTTTGGTCTAAATGTTAACAGGGACTTGCAGTAGAGAAGGGTGAGCCAGTGAAAGCAGTTTCTGCATCAATGCTGCTTGATTCTGGTTCTGCTGTGCCGGCAGCATATGGTTCAGTCCCAGTTCCTAGAACTGCTGCTGTGGATTTCAGGCAAGGCATTGAGTAGTCTAAAAATTTTGAGATCAATAGATGCGTGGATGCCCTTTTTTGCTGTAAGAATTGCTTCATTTAAGCATTATAACAAACTAAAGTAGTCCTTAATGTGTGTTTCACAAACTAGCATCTTGCCAGATGTGAAGGGCTCATCTAAGAGTTTCCCGAGCACGAGACACGGCATGTGTCAGAGCATAAGGTAAAAGTTGGTTGTATGGCTCTGCTCTTATTGGTCTATTTAGTTTATGGTTAGACGATTTTGATATCTTGAGGAATTTGATATAGAGTATTTGATTAATGTATCAGAATGTTGCAAGATGTGCGAGGTTTAGTCCTGATGGAAGGTTTGTTGCAACAGGAAGTGCAGACACATCCATTAAGCTTTTTGAGGTGATTCTTCTTCGCAGGATAGCATTATTCTTTATACATGCACAGATTGCTTCTTTTTTTTTTTTTTCCCTTTTGTTATGATTTTTGCCAGTTTGCTAATGGAACATTTAAATTGCAGGTTGCAAAAATAAAGCAAATGATGCTACCAGAGGTCAGAGATGGTCCAATTCGACCAGTCATTCGAACATTCTATGATCATATACAAGTAAGTCCGTTGAACTTTGATTTTAAGTTGACAAGGAAAGAAAAAGATTTAACTTGCCATTCGGATTTACTCAGGAAGAGTTGGGGATACGTGGCTGGCTTTCCAGTTTGCCTTCTACCGGGGCTGTGATTTTATTTATGTGTGTGGGCTATTTGTGTTTAGGTTCTATGATTTGGAAAGACAATTTCTTTGATAACTGATCAACTTCAGCAGTCTAATTTTGGAATGATTACGGAACATTAAAGATTGTTCCTTTTCTTACTCGTGTTTTTTCTATTGCAGCCAATAAATGATTTGGATTTCCATCCACAGAATACTATACTGATTTCAGGAGCCAAAGACCATACAATAAAGTGAGATACCTTGGTATTTGAATTTCTTTCCGGAATCACCCCCTGCGGAAAAAAAGAGAGTAACTCCTCTGTTATTATAGTGGCCTGCCCTGGGAACTAGCTACTTTTTGTTATGATGAAATCTTCATCTGTTTGTTTTTTTTTAAATTATGTGCTGTTCTTTGTGTGCATATGTAGCTGAGTGTGACATTATAACTTGAGTGTTTGTCATTGATTTGATGCTTTCATCCTTTCAGGTTTTTTGATTTTTCCAAAACAACAGCAAAAAGAGCTTTCCGAGTCATTCAGGTTTTGCCAATAACTCCTTCCTTTTTAGGAGCTGAGCTAATCAATGATGTAGTTTCTGGAATGGACTCCCCTGAAAAATATATTTTCATGGGAGTCAAACTCACGGACCACAAAACTACTTTGTTGGAAACTTGTACCAACTATATAGAAGAAGCTTGTTTCTCCGATGGAAATGACCTAACTTCTGGGTTGTGGGGCTCGTCTAATTTTCCATGATGACAGAAAATACTCACATTTTTTTGGGACGTGGGGGAAGGAGGGGGCGGGGTTTAAAACTCCCCAGGTTTCTGAAAGCCTAGGACTACTGGACACACCATAAGATGGACTATAGCTTTATTAAACCATATTATGAAATGACCTTAATAGCAGTAAGTTTATTTTTGCAGGATACACACAATGTACGCTCAGTATCATTTCATCCCTCTGGCGACTATCTTTTGGCTGGTAATATCATCTTCTTCAATGGCTTTGATGACATTCTGAATTTTATGGTTTTCATTGGTATAAGTAGAAAATTTCCATTCCCTCATTTAGTATTATTTTGGGTTTTTAGTTCGTGGTGTTGAGATGTTGAAAATTGCATGTAGCCATGTAGGTGTTTGTATATTGAGGTTAGAATTAGTATTGCTTATGCTAGTGCTCTTAATTTTGGGAGTTACAAACTAAAAAATGGATGTGAAAAGGCTGTTTTCAAAGGTTGGTATCATTTATTGATCCAAATTCCTGAAAACTTGAACAAAATGACAATTATGGCTGTATTTTCTTACAGGTTTTGTTTTCAGTGTTTGGCCTGTTCTGTATTAGCTCAGAGTTCAATCTGCAGCCCCCTGTCACTCTTTTCCGGCTGCTTGGGGCCTTTTGTGGCTGTTTTGACATAGCCCTGTCATTGGATTCCTAAAAATAGTGATATGCTTTCCGCAACTTAGACGTTGATTCCTCCAGTGTGAGAAGAAAGAATATCAAGCTATTATATTGAGACTATCTAACTTCTTCCTACTTCGATTCTGTTTAGTTTATGCTGTTAATATGTTTAGCATAGCTTGTATAGGTACATGGTTCCCATAATATTTTTGATGTCTTGTGCTGATTGATTGATTAATAGGGGGCATGCACTGTAGTGACAAAAGCTCCCAATGTTGATGTGCAACGGTGCATGTGTATAAGAATTTTTTTTTGTTTTTTTGGCCCGGGGTTGGGTTTTTTTTGTTGGGGGGTGTGGGTTGCACGTGGGTGTTGAGACTTTTTAATGTTGCTTTGTTGTTGACAAAAAGACATGGGAAAAGAAAATCTTTAACGTTGGAATTGAACTACCAATGTCTAACACTTAACGCGTATGCTTTTGCTTCGTTCCGTTACACTCCACTCCAGGGCGAAATATAAAGATATATATAATCTAATCAAAAGACGTGTTTCCAGAACAAACAAGATACGGGTTGAGAAGAGGAAAAACCATCAAATATAAACTATTATCCAGCTAACTTCATTTCTTCATAACCTAAGACACCCCCTTTACTTTTGTCATTAAAGTGGTTTCTTGTCCAGTTGCACAACCTGCCAAACGATGTGGTTCATGCTTCTTAATTGTCCAATTTTCCAAGTCGAGTGCATGATATGTTTGATTGTCAACCTTTTTGTGAACACAGTAATGCAGCTTCTGGTTGGTGAAGATGAAAACCAAAGGAAGAAATTCCCAAATTTAGTTGATTATAGAACAGTTTTTTATTTATATTTGGAAAACAGCTGAATGACTGCTACTTGCTTCCACTTTATGATGATTCTCCGACTAAAACTGAACCTTCCATGTCTAGTTCAGGTGTTTCTTCAGCTTTATGAATTGGCTTGTAAGTTGGAATTAATATTTTGCAGGGACTGATCATTCAATCCCGCATTTGTACGATATCAACACTTTTAAGTGTTATCTATCAGCTAATGTTGAAGATGTTCCTGCCAATGCAGCCATAAATCAGGTACGTTCATCACCAACTATGTTTGGTCGCCTATTCCAATGTGCAAGAATAGGATGCCTGGAAATATGGTTATTGTCTATCATGCTGACTCATTTGTGCTGCAGGTTAGGTATTCTCCTACTGGAGGCTTGTATGTAACAGCATCCAAAGATGGAGCTGTTCGGTTATGGGATGGTGTAAGTGCCAAATGTGTACGCCCCATAGTTGGTGCCCATGGAGTTGAGGCTACCAGTGCTACTTTTACAAAGGATCACAGGTACATTCTACAGTCATATTTTACTTCGTCAGCTTACTATGTTTACAGCAAACTTTCTCTATCAATACTGGATTCAAACTGCATTTTGTTGAGCTCATTATGAGTATATGTCATAGCATGTGAAGTGTGAACTGGAATAACAGCTTGTTTGGCTGTGATCTAATTTTGTGATCTTCCACTCTGTGATCGTGGAAAATCTTCTTTATCTCCAGGTTTGTCCTTTCTTGCGGGAAAGATTCCACTGTAAAACTATGGGAAGTTGGCACTGGGAGATTGGTGAAGCAGTATTCAGGAGCGACTCACACACACTTGAGGTGCCAGGTGAGTCTGTGTTCTGGTGTTGATTAGGTTACTGTAAAATACTCCAAAGTTACTGGCCTTGTAAAAGATTTTCTTCAAACAAAACACTGGAATCCCCTTATCATCCCACACAATAAGTTCCAGTTTATGAGTTCGAGGAATGCTATGTTGCGACGCAACAGTTAAGATCCCTTATAATCTTTAAAGTTGGTGTTGTTTCTAGTTTCTATTCTGCATTCTGCGCTCCCCACATACAGTGATCTCCATAATGGGTTCCCTAACATTACATTGACATATTTATAAGAGCGTCCGACTATCAAAAGAGAGTAGTTTTCCTTCATGCAAATTCATAGGAAATAAAACTTTACTCGATGGGATAAAGTTGCATGATAAAAAACCTATCATAGAAGCACATCTTCTCATGGAAAATCTCAACGCTTCTTGATTTGGTATTGGTTATTTGCAGGCTGTTTTCAGCGACACCGAAGAGTTCATACTGTCCATAGATGAACCAAGAAATGAGGTTTGTTTGGCCTTTCCATTTCACTGAACACTCACTCATCTTTCTCGACCATATCTATAGCGCATTATTGGTTCCTGTCTTTTGCAGATTGTTGTATGGGACGCCCTAACCACATCAGAAGTAGCAAGACTACGTTCAAATCATGTAGGACCACCCCGGTGGTTGGAACATTCACCTATAGAGTCAGCGTTCATTACTTGTGGGACAGACCGATCTGTGCGGTTTTGGAAGGAAGTTCTTTAGGTGCAATGGGGCCAGCTCACCTTATCTCTTCAGACTAGTTTTGAGCTGCACTATCCCTCATACTCATAATGTGCAGAATTTTGTTATATTCATTGCTCCATTTTCTTTTGAACCGTATAGAAGAACATTGCGTTCATTTTTAGACCAGTGTCCTGAAGGATAGAAGAAATTTTCTTTGTTACTCTGCGCAACTTGTTCCATTTCACTTTGAGATGGTACTACTCAATGGCTGTGGATACACTATTGGACATAATGGCTTTATTCACTTTGTCTAATCTGCTATTCGGAAATATGTTCTCGTAGTATTTAGGGTAATTGTTAATTTGTTATGGGCATTTACAAACAATCTTATAGAAATAACTCAATTCTACTTAAATTTTTTAATATCATTCTTTTGGAATGAAAGCTGTCCTAATTACTACTCATATCTCATTCGATAAGTAAAAACTTTACTACTCATATCTCATTTGATAAATAAAGTTTTAATGGGTACACCTGATAAGTAAAAACTTTACGGAAAAAAATCTCTTGTATTACCACGGATGATAACTAAGAATGAAACAAAGTTCATTAGATCACTTTTTGCAAGAAACAACCCCCCCAAAAAAAAAAAAAAAAGGAAGCACCACACCTTTGTGACAATGTCAAAAATACATCCACCAATGATTCATGAAAGAAAATCCACCAAAACAATAGCTAAAGCCTATTACAGCATCGCTATAGCACCTACCTACCAAACTTCTGTAGTAGCTTTTGTCTTGGGTCAACTCACTTTGTTTTTTGGGAAAGCAGGTCAACTATCGCTCACCCAACTTGAGTCGAGGCGAATCTTTCCAACATAAAAGGCTTGGGAATCGGGATTAGGCATTTAGCCCAAGACCACAGCCGCAAAGCGGCACCCTTTTCTTTTGGGCCGCCAAAAAATTCTGCATGCAAATGCAACTGGGAGGAGAGAGAAACCAAGTGTGGGGTAGAGACAGGCTGATAGTACAACAAAATCTATACTTAGACAAATGAATTATTTAATTCTGGTGCATATCGAATTGAGTTTCCATATAGTTATGTTTGGGTTAACAATATTTTGATTAGAGTTGGGTTCTAGATAAAGTGATTATTAGTACGGGGCGTGTTTAAATTAACTATTATTTAATCCAATTAGTTTCTCATATAAAAAGAAACAACTTTATATCTAAATTTGATTCAATTTGGATCAGTTTGTGTCCACCTTTCTCAGTCAACATATTTCATATATTGGATTGGAGATAGTTACAGATCGTTTGATTCGCATGTAGAAGTGCAATTGCACATAGATTTGCCAATAAAGGAAATACAGGAAGAAAAAGATAAGGTGGGCTGCTAAGTCTTTGCGCCACAAAAGGCCAATGACACTCGTCTGAGGCTTTCTCCTCTTCTCTTCTTTCTTCCCTCCTTTCTCACACATGCTTTGTTTCTGCACCACCCATCACCAAAAATGGTGTATTTGCAGTCAATTTTTCCTTCCATTTACCGCAGTTTTCTCCCTGCCAAGTCTCCTCAGGTACTCTCTTTCTTTCTCTATAACATTGTGCAATTTCTCTCTGGGATTATGAATGTAGTTGTTTTCTATCTTTTTCTTGAAATTGGTTTTGTGCTTTGAGTTTTGTTATTAGGTTAATAATGCTGCCTCAGGGAAAAGGGTTTCTGATCTTTTGAGAGCTGTGCAAGTATCATCATCGGTTTCCTCTTCAAGTTCATCAGTATCTTCCCAAGGTCTGTAGTTATCTGATTTTGATTCTAAGTTATTGATGAACATTTATACTCAATTGTTTATTGGGAGAGCAATGGGTAAAATCCTGAAACAAAGGAGAAGAATGAAGAAGATTTGCCACATTCTCAAATCCTGCAATAATGCCAATCGATTGTTAGGATTGTTAGGGTCTTTTAGACATAAAGTTTGAATTTGGAAGCTGGTAAAAACATTGTTATTAGCAAAGTGAGAAATGTTGTTTGAAAACTACTTCCTGAGTGTGCCAAAATATAAACTTTTATAGAACAGCCAAAAAGCAGTGTTCCTTTCAGGTGAATTAGAAATGCCTTTTTCAAGGATTCCTAATATTGGCTTCATCCATGATTTTATAAGATCAGTCAAATATTGTCATGGGATATTTTTGAATTCAGTTTGTTTAGGATGGAGACTTTAGAATGGATACTAGAGAAAGGTAGACATACAGGTGGTGTTGCCTTTTCTCGATTCCAAATTTCCAATTGGGTGGATGACTATTCCCTTTGTTGCACTCAGAACACTCACTTAAAAGTGGAAGTATCAAATGTCCTTTTTTTCTTTAAAGGGGGTGTTTAAGGTCTTGACACAATTGATCTTCTTTGTGTTTTCTTCTATGATGAAATTCAAGTCATAATGAACTAATCATTCTTACATTGCTTACTTGTCATAAAAAAATGCCATAGGATGCAATCAGTAACTAATGTCTGCTAAAACTTGCTTATGATTGATAGCTAGTTTAGAAGACCAAAGCTCCTATAAATCATACCCTTCCTATCCTGGAAATGATTTGCTATAACAAAGGAAATTTTTACGACGTTTACAGATGGGATAACTAGAAGACAGCTGCTAGCGTTTGGTGCTAGTTTCCCGGAATTGTGCTGTTTCCAGAGACCCCTATCTCATGTAAGTGCTGTCAGTACTGCGTTCTATTCAATGTTTGCATTAAGCATATAGGAAACAACCTCTCTATTTGTCAAGATAGGGCTACGTACATATGTTTCTCTCCAAGACATGGTCCCAGCAGGGTCCATACTGTCAATGGCAGAGCCATAAATTTCCCTCTCTTAAGTTTCATGGAACTCGACAAGTACTAATTTTTCCTTAGGTGTCTTTTGGAAATTTTAAAGGATTTCGTGAAAATATTTTTCTACAAAAATTTGCTAATTGGTGGCTGGGACACCGTTCCAATCGACTAGGTCCATCCTCGCAAACTGTTGCTGTATTTATATTAGAAGCATACTCCTGGCTTGCACAAATTGCAGTGGAACTCCTAAAGATTCGGTCTATGTTTGTTTGTGATGTTTTGCTGAGTAAAATTTTGAAGTGCATCCCACAGCAAGGTGGCTGATGTCCTAAGAGCACACCCTTGATATGGTTCAGTTGCTGCAGAATCTAAGAAGGGCTTTCTATCTGTCACGGACAAGAAGGATGGCTACTCTTTTCTGTATCCGTTTGGATGGCAGGTATAATCTCCTTGATTTTCTCTGTAAATTTAGACACATTTTGTTTACCATCGCTATGTCCTGTTTGTTTTCAGGAAGTAGTCATTGAGGGTCAAGATAAGGTCTTCAAAGATGTCATTGAGCCATTGGAAAGTGTCAGTGTGAATATGTTTCCAACTGGCAAAAAGGATATCCGAGAGTTTGGACCCCCAGAACAGGTTTTCACATATAATTTCTGAGCGTCATTCAATTTCAATCTGGTATTATCTTTTCTCAGGCACCAGGCAAGAAGAAGCTCATTTTGTTACAGGTTATTCGCAGAAAATGCTGATTTTCAATTATTCGCTGGTTTCAGGTAGCCAAAACGTTAATTGAAAAAGTCTTGGCTCCATCAACTCAAAAAACTGCACTCATCCAAGCAAAAGAGGTTATTTTCTCTATCTTGTTTGATAGGTTGCACTTTGTTGTTTCTAAGTACCCAATGTTGTGTAATTTTCAGAGTGTTGAAGCAGTAACTGCTATAAGCCCCCTGACATTCAAGAAAATAAAAGATTAACCACTCCATTGGCTTTGTTCATATCATCTTTCGTAGAAAATTCCTAACGCCATGGAATGTTTTTCCATCCTAAATTTTAGAAATCTATTAGAATTTCAAGTTGAGAAATTTCTGTGCAGAAGTAGCTGTATAATTTACTGAAGTTATAAAGCCTAAGCCATTGTTTCTCAATGTACCTGCATTGATTTCTCACCATACACCAATCAAACCAGAGTATTTGTTAGATGCTCGAAGTAGCTTTATTTGTGAGGGCTTCCATAGACTTCAATAGTGCCAGATTTTTGTGTTTTTGGATAGTTTTATTCATACGACATGACAAAAAGTTTCGAGACTTTTACAATATGACTTTTTTGGTCCATTTTATGATGCTCAAGTCAAATAAGATATTATTCAAAAATACAACTTGTTTGCAATTTCTGCTCTGAATGATTCTTAGGTAGCGAAGGAATGAAATTTTCTAGCATCTGATGTTGGAGTTGTTCTGTGGTTATCCTCCATTCTTCCCTCGCTCCAATGGCTCTCATTTCATTCATTCAGTTGTATTGAGGTTTGCTTTAGGAGTAATCACATCTTTACATAACTAGTGAAGGCAGGATGATGACGCTATTCCTCTTCCATATGACTCTTAGCTTCCTTGATATCCAAAAATTGCCTTGAGTTCATCAATTTGGCAGTCTAATTCAGAGTGGCATCAATGTAGAACATAAAAATACAGTAACATCCGTAATTTGTGCTGATTGTCTATTAGAACTGGAAAATACTCTGCTCTCTCTGTGGTTTCTGGGTGCTTTTGATTTTTCATAATCTGAATCTGAATCCATACACCAAGTCCTGCCTAAGCAAGATGAGGGGTGGGATGAGATGTACCAGCCTTTGCTTCTGGCTTTGTCATGGTCTGTCGGCACCCTGTCAATAGAAGGCTGGACAGGACTCCGATTCACAGTAGGAAAATCTTGAGGACTTAAACTTGGTTCTAGTTTCATGGAGGATGTTTGGCTTCATAGTGAAAGGAAGTGCTACACTAGTGTTCATGCGTTACAGGTGTGAGCTGATCATGTTTAGAGAGTTGATGATCCTTACGAAGTATCATGGCCCCTCAATATTGATCCAAGATTGTTAGCTGTGTGAATAATAATGATCTCAAATTTATCATAAAATTGACATAGCAATGTCCCCTGGAGACCATATATACTCTGTTTTTTTAGACAAAAGCAAATAGTATTAAACCACACATATTCATCAGAATTCAAAGCTTTTACTTCAGACACCCACGAATCCAATTTCACTAAATGATTACTGATCTTCCTCTTTCCTCTTATGTTGGAGCAGCATCAGTAGACAGAGTGACTATTCCTGTTATTTTTGGCATTTATTTTTGTTGATCACCAGGAACCCAATATTTGTGTGATTATCCTCTGCTTGCATGGTTTATGATGGATAATTAAACTTAGATATGAGGTAAAAGGGCCAAATATGCCCCTGGAAATCTATTTGCAAAGATGCAATGATTATTGAGCAATCCCGAATCTGGTAGACATATAAAGTTTCTGGAAATGGTCTCTTTATTTTACTGGGCCATCTTTGTGCTTAAAACCATCCTCACTTCCTCACTTCAGTTGTTTTACCTTTTACAAGGAACTACTTTCCCACATGACTTCATGGTTGAAGAAGTCTGACAAATTTACTCTTCTTGCAGCAAGATGTTGATGGCAGAGCTTATTACACATTTGAGTTCACTGCGCAGGCATCAAACTACACTCGTCACGCTCTCAGTGCTATCTGTGTTGGCAATGGTATACAATATTTCTTTGAATCCTTCATATATGCAGAAATTGTTTCAGATACTTCCTCCATCCCTAAAATTAACAAGTCGAAGGCATGACAAAACCACATAAGAGGCACCTGTGAATGACATTTTACTCCTATTTAGTAAGATAACTTTTCTTTTGGGATCCCGAGAGGGCAAGAACGATTTTTACAATGGGGGTATAAATGTTTTTCTAATTGTTTGGTTGTGTCCATGAAGACCCACATACACAAACGTGCAGCTGATGTCATTTTTCCTCATTAGTGCATACTTACACCATCGCATTTTCTTTCTTCTTAAGCTCAGTGGCAAATGTTAGTGTGTCATCCAATTCAGGAACAAAACTCATGCCAATCTGCTAATTAATGCTTGAACAACTTAAATATACTTTGTGTTGGGATATAATTGTTCAGGAAACCCTCCAAGAAGCTTTAAGGTTATTACTTTAGTGCCTTCTGGTCAGCAACTTATTCATGATGATAGTGGGATTTGTTGGTTTTGGCTAATCTAAGTATGACATTTAGTTGTTTATTCTTCTATATACAAATGCTATGGTATATGATAAACTAATCCTGATAAGAATATACGAGATAGATTCTTCCACACTCAAAATATAAGGGGAAAAAAAACACCTTCCATTAATATGGAAACTGCATGATGCTTCCTTATCAAAAAATATGTAAACTGTATAGTGTTGTTAAATAGTGATCTACTTCTTTTGCTATAAAGTAGTAAGTAGCCAATGATTGTGTGGTTAAATAGTGATCTACTTAGGATTAAGTGGTAAGGTTGCTTGCATTTGAACCCCTCCCTCCCCTCCTATTCCTGGCACACGTGTAAGGGGGATTTTGCGATATCGGTTTGGTTTGGTATAATACCACTTATTATTCATCATATGTTCCCAAAGGGGTCGTAAATTACTCTATGTACTTCATTTTGTAGGTAAGTTCTACACTTTGACAACAGGGGCCAATGAAAGGAGATGGGATAAGATGAAAGACAGATTGTTTACAGTGGTTGACTCTTTCAGAGTCTTCAATGTCTAATAACGGTAAATAGACATCCCATGTTGTCCACCCTATATTCTTTTTGTGTGAGATGCACAAATTAGAGCCTCAATCAAAATCTATTGCTCTAAATTCCTGAGTTGTGGCGTTTATTTGGTCTATGTACAATAGACCATTTGTATGTATTATTTTCCTTTAACTATGTGTAAATGTTTTTAGTTAATGTCAAATTGATGTCACAGTTTGCCCCTTGATTTTCTTTCAATTTGGCTGCTAATTTCTTACCAATGATGACTATAACCATAAGAGAAGCACCAGCACTAAATTCCACATTCTTCAGAGAATCTCTAAGACGTGAAATATTTAGCTGAAAACAGGATCTTACTCAGTTAGGCTGTCTACAATAAATAATTAGAAGATTTTTTTTTAAATAATAAAAATTCAAAGAACAGCTAATATAAAACGCACCTGAAAGAGCTATCAGAAAAATAAAAAATTCTATGAAAGTAGGATTCAGATGAAATCACAAAATACATAGCAAACTTGAAAAATTACAGGCTAAAAAAGAAAAGAGGTCAAGTGAACTGCTCCAAGTTATAGTCATTAGATTGTAATAAAGTACGATGCATTATACTTTTGACCCATTTTCAATAGATGGTTGGACTAAAAGAAAAAAATAGGGGAAGGTTTAGATAATAAAAAGAAGAATTTTTTTGTAGTTTACTGGACTACCGTGGTATATTAGTTAAAGGATTACAATTAAAATTTTCATCCAAATTGATAGTGCTAGCAATTCATCAGCTCCACTTTGTAAGCTAAGTTTTTGTTGATGGCAAGTCACCATTTTAGAGCTAAGGTAAATAGTATTGCTCAACTTGTTGGTTCACTACAGACAAGAAGTCATATTTGTCAATTGCACCTGTGAATTTTCTTGAACATGCTGAAATTTTCTTTTGTATGCCCTCCTCTTTTCCAATTTCTAAAGTCAAATCATCACCCTAGAATCATATTTTCTGTGGGCCTCTCTGTGTTAAAGAAAATAACAAAAAGATGTGCAGAAACACTACATAGACATAGGCAGACCCTTTGATTTCAGAACATAAGAGAGATATATCCATCCAAACTTCACCAGTACTCCAATAAATGACAACTTTTGTCAGTTCAACAAAACTGGAGTAGATTGTAATTGGGAACGAAACCAGGCAGACAGTTTCTGATTCTTAAAATCATTTATTTGGCTCGATTTAAGACGAGAAAAGATGAGTAGTTGGGGGTGTTTAACAGGAAGAACGAGAAGTTGGAAACCTCAATATCCAAACTAATGGACACAGAGGGACTATGTTAACCGTCTTTTTAGCTTATTGATACCAATACAGACAGTTCTCTGACCGGGGTTACACAGGTGAAAGAGTTGACCATCGAATAAAACTCAAGCATACACAAACACACTTGCCGAATCCAATTGCTGCACCCTTGGATATTCACTGCCAATTGAAGAAGGGACTGTAATATTACATCCTGCTGGGTTTCTTCTTTATTCTACAATGGAGTTTCTACTTCCACAGAATATAATTTATTCATCTTGCAACATGTTTAACAATCCAGCTGATCATATTGTGATACTTTCTGTCAAGCATGTTTTTCCATGAGCTGTCATTCTTGCCAACCCTAGATGCTACCATGCATGCTTGAACTTAGGTGCGGTGGGAAAGTCTCGTTGCCTATTGGCATAACTAATTGGATAGGGCCCTACGAGCTTATTTGAAAATAAGTTAGGTAGGGCATATATCTTTGCGTGAAATCTGCATTATAACAGACAAATTTGCCTAGCTTATTGGAAGATTGGCATATCAAGGTGGCACAGGAATATGCCTTCTTCTTTGGAAAGATAAAAGCTTAAACCCTTTGCGTGGCTCATGCTATATTCACTCAGATATGATTAGATTATTTGGAAAATGACAAAACTGATGGGGAACTCACTCTACCTCATTCATGGACTATTTAGTCCAAGGGTGTTAAAATCCTGTCGAGATCAAAAGAAGCAAATTAAACCAAACAAAAACCAGTGAATCCTACCTAAAGCTGGGGGTATTTTTAAGGGGAGGGGTTGTTCGGTTTCAGATGCACTTTACAGGCAACTACAAAGAGATTGTTTCTGTTGGACATTAGATTTGAAAGGCATGACCACATGCTTCACCACCGAAAAAGTATAGGGCAATTTACCTAGTCATTTTTTTTGGGTCAGGACCAAAAGGAGTACATAAATTGGAACAACATCCAATCTGTATTTGCCACTCTTAATAAAACTGGTCTTGTCCTGCCTGTGGGAACCCTAACTGTCACTATCCTGCTTAACAGCTTTACAGGAGTCCCAACTTTCTACCGAATTCCCCATCTTTCACTAAACTTATGCAAAAATGTCCACCATAAGTAGCTAAACATTTTTTTCGTTCACCTGAGTTCAGTTGGTTACAGAATAAGCATAATATTGCACCAGCTGGAGATTATTCCTAATCCTACCTATTCAGCAGAAAACCTAGTCCTGTAGATAAGCCTAAGATCTTCTATAACTTCAGAAACCAGACTATGCAATCTTTTGACAAAATTTAGGCTGAACCCATAGTAGCTTAGATGCTTCTTTCCATTTCTTTTTGCTTCCTTCCCTTTTTTCTATTTTTTTTTGGGGGGGTGAGGAAAGAGGATCCTTTGTTTAAATTATGGCATGACAAACCAGAAAAATAAAATCATCGAATGTGGTGATTTGCTTTGGACACCACCTTACCAAATTATCTTCTCTCCATAGTCTATGGAGTTCTGAACACTCAAAGCTTTCCTCCACTACCTCAAATAACATAATATGTGGATATGTATAGATGCCCCTCTACTTGCAAAAAAAAAGGGATGAAAATTGAGTTAGGCAAAAGGGTTTTGTGCATTTGATGATTTGCCCACATGTATTTCATTATTTGATGATGAACCCAGCTGCAGAATCCTGCAAAATACTTTAGACCATCTTCTGGTATTTGGGGGGGCGGCTTCCCCATGAAAAGCCTCGAGTATTCGAACCCTCTCTCCAAAAAGTATACTTCCTTTTCTATACATTAATGAATTTCAGAAGGATAGACCTAGCTAGATTGATTCTCTTTACATTCAAAAGATATTATTCTCTGTTATTAAGAAATTAGTACGAAGGGGGATGATGATTATGGCAATGAGGATTATCGTGATGATCATGTTTATGAGTTCATGACTACATGATGGCACCCATAATCTGATGATTAGGTGAGACGGGGAAAAGGCAAATGTAGGAGAAGAATCCAACAGGGAAACCCGGTGCCTAAGTTAGGTGATGACAATCAACAGCTTCTTTCTTTGTTATTTATTTTTTTGGGGTTAATATTCTAATCTTGACTGGTGCTCTCCATTAACCTATATAATTGTCCTGTGATGGCAAGCATTAGGGTTTTAATGGTGGGCCCTGCACCCCTACACTTAATGATAATTCCACCTGCTAATTAAATTTACTAATCAATCAGTAATTAAGCATTTGTTTAATCATTCTGTATTTGGTACCTTAATGGTTCTGATTTCAATTATTGTACTAGTGTTTGGCCACAGGGCAACCAGGATCGCATCTGTATTCTATCAATACAACAGCAGAAAGATAAGGAGCTCTGCTCATTACTCCACTCATTACTGATGACTCACCACAGCACGTTACTGAAAGGACTATATCAATAAACTTATACTGTGCTCCATATATTTATCAGGGACGTACCAGGATCGCTTGTTCCCGGAACATGGATCGCTCATTTATGCGACACTAATACGATATTTTTGAATCTTAACACAGAAATATGTTTGTATCATATCCTTCGAAGGACTTGATCAAAAAGCTTCCTTAAGCGAGATCCATATTTGGATATTGATGAAGCTCAGTAATCCAGCTGATTACATAAGATATCAGCCATATTTTCCCATTGCGAGTGACTTAATTGACAATAACTGTCTTTATCAAATGCCTGTTAAAATCAACTGTTATCGTTGAAACGAGCTAAAATGATTAAGTGTCATACCTGTTAGAGCTGAAATGAGTAGGAAGCTAAGACTTGGAGAGGTGAAAACCTATAGCAAAGACGCATCGGGTACTCGAGCATCATCTGAAAACACATTGTTTAATGCTATGTTGGTGTTGAAGATGGAATAATATTTTCATCCCAAGAATAATAATGTTGAAAATCTCTTAGCCTTTTAGCCTATGTTCCTAGCAAGGACTATAAAGAGGAGGAGGGGGGAGGATTCTCTGAACTGGAGAGGTGATGCAGATTTCCAATTAGGTGTTAATTAATCAAGTGTATTAATTGAAGGAGACATCTAAAGGTGTAATTAGCAATTTAGAACCCTTCTTTAATAGTCAAAGGAATAATTTTAATTCCCTCAGTGTTATTATAATCAGATTAAAACATGCAATTTTCTGGCTTTCCAACTTAACACTTTGGCCAATGGCCATTGGATTATCCACGGATGCCTTCCTATAACCATTAAATTAGTTAGCACTAATAGAGTTTTCATGCTTTAATTCTTCAATTAATTTATCCCTGATTTTGTTTGTAAGATTTATAAATTCATCGTTATCCTTACGACAAAGAATCGATACTTGTTTAGATAGCTAAGCACTGTGTATGGATCCATGAGATGGGAACAAAGTTAAGTGTGCCAAAAGTTAGGCATGGAGGAGGCTATGTTATGTATCTGCATTTCGAAAACTCGATGATCAATCTAAAGTTATCCGAAAAAGAATATATCCTCCGAGTATGAACTCAATAACTCGTCCGTCACTAGGACATAAATCCGAATTGAGTAAAATTTTACTAACATTAGCTACATCTGTTTTTGACAAGTTTATTAAACAAATATGTAACTAAAGTTTTACTGACATTAATTGCAGACCAAATTTAAAATGGCCCTAATTAAGCAAAATATTATTGTATTGACTTATTATAATTTGATGTAAATTAATATCATTATGTTAAGTTCGACTTTATATGACAAACTTGATGGAACCCATGTATCCAAATCTCACACTTAACCTAAATGCAAACTTTAATTTAATCACCAGAAAATATATAAGACATTATAAGTTTGACTCGATCTTAATTGATCTAAGGCTTTCTAACCATACACACTATGTATTTAATAACAGACTTATTACAGTGTCTACGCAGTCAGAAATCAAAATTACTGAGTAAGCCTAAAAAGATTTTACAAATCAAGAACTCCTGAACTTTAAATCTGAATCGATGAATGACCCAGTTGCTACTTACGCGGATGATAGACTTGCCTGTACAGAAGACTAGGTACGGACATGCAATGATGCAACTTTAAAGTATACCTTGTATATATTTATGTCATAGCAACTTATATGGGAATAAACTTTATGTTATAATAAATGAAAAAGGCAAAGTTTGAATAAAATTAATAGAGACTAGAGAGAATCGAAGCAAAGCCAAGTTGATTGGGATTTTGGACACGAAAATAAAAGGAGGGAGGCTTTTTACAAGAGAATAAAATACTGCAACAACAAAATAAATTACTTAAATATTTTGATTAGGATCCCTTGAAAAGAGGTGAACCATTTATTTATTTATTTATTTATTTATATGAGTGTGTTTTAGGGTTCTTTTATTCCTCAAACATATGCTGGTTTTTGCATCTTTAATCATCAAAATGCATGCTTACCTAAGGAAGGAATCTCACCCCTTTTTTGTTCTTATTTTGCAATAACACAGTGAAGAACAGGGGAAAAAAACTCTTCCTTTTTTGGGGGAGGAGATAAACATGCATCATAGAAAGCATATAAGTGAAAGAATAAAGATGCAAATTAATGGAGAATGTAGATGTTATAAATTATGGGATACTAACCAATGGAGAAGATCCGATCTTCATGGAGCTCAAACACCTTGGTTGGTCTTCTTTTCTGATAATCTAAAACCTACATATATATATATGTAAGACATGAAAGAGTACGAGTAAAATAGATTTGAGTTAGACTCACTCAACTTATGCATGTATCATGTATGTGATCTTATAACAAAATGAAAAATTTTATAAACTATTTATTTGATTGTATATATACTGATCTTATTTTTATCTGACGTTTAAATATATTAGATAATTATGTCAGGAATGAAGAACCAAAAAATGTATATTATGAATCTCTCACCATAAACTATTCAAAGGAAGTCAAGAAAGAACCATGTAGATTGTATATCGATTGAAAATTCCGTTAATAAATTATAAACAGTATTGTCTAAACCTTGAAATCTATAATAAAAGGAAACATTTTTATCATCCGTATAAATATATAATATCACGGGGAAGCTTTTATCCCGTACATAGAGCATGTAACATAACATAATCAAAAATGATTTTAACAGGCTTATTAGGATAGAAAATTGAGGGAGAAACTAGGTTTTTCTTGTAAGTAGAATGAACATAACTATTAGGATCATCCAATGAGACATACCCACGCTATTTTTATTCTTTAAAACATTTAGTGCTATCTATGGATCCATGCTTTTAGTGCTGGCTATAGAAATTCCATAATGCTCATCATAAATAATACACAACCATTGCCAAATGAACACGAATGTGATTCCTTCATATTGGCTTATTTATAGCCATGACCATCCATAAATATTTCAAAGCTTTCTAGTTTCCATAATATATAGTATGTATGTGTATGTCCTTACAAATTTCAATTTTAATTATAAAAAATATTGAATTTATAATTATTAATTACTCTCTTTAATTTACATTACTTATTGTTTTAGTATTTGTGAGAGAATATATAGAAAATACAAAATTTATGATATAATTTGTGTTAAAAGAGTTAGTTGGTCTAAGATTTCATTGAAAATGAATAGAGTTAATAATAAAAAGAGAAAAAATAAATATAAAAATTAAAATAAATCAGTCATAATAAGTCTATATACCTTAATATATTTTTTATAGTAAGAATAGAGTGTTTAGATACTCGAATAATTCAAAATTCTCTAGATACAATCTTCCGACCGCAAAACTTGTAGGAAGTTCAATGCAACTCATAGATGAGCAAAAGAATTAAAGATATATGATGAATCAACAAGAAATTGATACCAAATAATAATTAAACAGGAAGCTGATTGAGATTCAACATAGGCTTAACAGGTATTACAGAAGTCGTAATTAATTCAGTCTCAAGGTCTAAAACTCAACCCTATATATATTTATATGATCTCCCCATGGAAGACAAACTGAAAATCATGGAAGAACATCTTCATCTTCAATCTCACCATTAATATATAAACCTAAAAAGTAGAAACTATAACACATAATTGAGATCGAAACCATATAATAAAATATGATAAAAGCAGCTCAAAATAGACAGACAAGGCAAAGATCAAGTGGGAACAACCCTAGGAATCGCCTTGCAGACCAAAGACTTGTTCATCTCCATAGACAGCTTCAGGCACTCATCCAAGTCCACCCCTTGATCCTCAGAAGCCACCCACTTGAAGTTTTGCAGCAGTTGAGCAAGCCACAGCTGGACAGTAGCCAAACCCATCGCCTTTCCGGGACAGACTCGCCTGCCTGACCCGAATGGGGCCAGCCGGAGATCCGACCCCATAATGGGCACGTCCTCCTTCATGAAGCGGTCTGGGTTGAACTCCTCTGGGTCTGCCCATATCTTCTCATCATGGGTTATAGCCCACATGTTGACCATAGCAACTGTGCCAGCCGGGATGAAATGGGCCCCGACGTGGGTGTCGTGGATCGCCAACCGGGCCCACGAGAGGAGCGGCCCGGGTGGGTGGACCCTGAGGGTCTCCTTGACTATGGCTTGGAGGTATGGAAGGTTCGGAAGGTCAGAGTCAGAGACTGCCCTCGATGGTCCAACAACATTGTCGATTTCAGATTGGACTTTGGCTTGAATATCTGGGTGAAGAACCATCCTGGCTAGAATCCACTCCAGGAGGATTGCCACTGTGTCAGTGCCTCTAAAGATCATTTCCTGAGATGAAATCGAAAATATCATAAAAACCCTAGTTAATTAACTCAACTTCCATGTGAAATATACTATATATAGTGACCATAATATAGGGGGAAAAAAGATAGAACACCCAGATAATCATCTCTCAACACTTACATGCTGTAATAAGAAAGAATTATGAACAGAGGAAAGATAGGACAAGAATATACAATAATCCAGAAACCCACTAAACTAGATGCCCTAATGCAAACCCATTAAGAAATACCCACTACCATCATTATTCATGAATAATCAACCTAAACCCACATTAGGCAAACTCATTTTCAAGCAATAAAGATAGAGGCAGTCCAAAATTTTTGAGAGACGAAAAAAGAAATTAAGAGGAAGGACAATATCTAGATTCACTAGGAAATTGATATCATTAGTAAAAAGAGGAAGCACTTTCATAAAAGGTTTACAAAAAGGAACATACCCACTTACACCAATGAAGCAAAACACAAGCAAAAACAGTTGGACAACAAGAAGAATACAATACAAAAAGGCAATTAAGGTAAAGGTTTGAAGCATACCCAGAGAACAGCAACCATATCAGAGTGATTAAGACCATTCTCCCCACCTTCTAAATCAAGCAAAACATCCACAAAATCCTTAAACCCTTCATCATCCACATCTTCATTATTACCATTTTCTCTCCCCTCTTCTCCCTATGCTCATCTATGATCTTCCCCACAAAGACATTCACCTTCTGAACCAACTCCTTACACCTCTTCCTCACCCCCTGTAAATCCAGCCAACCCAGGAGGGGAAAATGGTCACTCCAGTTAAATATCCCAAGAAGCTCATACCCTTCCCTCACTAACACTTGAAGCTCCCTCCCTTCTCTCTCCTCAAAGTCATACCTTTTCCCAAACACACTCATCATCACACTATTCAGAGACCCAAAATGCAAAACCCTCCTAATCTCAACAACCCCATTTTTCTCCATAAACCCTTTAATCTCTTCCACCATCCCCGCCCCAATCTCTCTCCTAACCGACCCGAAACAGGAGATCCTCTTGGGGCAGAACAAATGAGTCGAAGAAACCCGCCTTAATTTCCTCCAGTAATCCCCGAATGGGGCAAACCCCATGGCCCGGTGAAAGAGGAGCTCATAGGCGGACTCCTTAACGGGTCGGTCCGCAAATGCGGAGCTGTTGAGAATCTCCCTCGCGGGTCCGGGCTGGCTCGAAATCACGAACCGGGTTGAGCCGACAGAGAAGCCCATCAATGCGGAAGCTCTGAAGCTCCGGGACAGGTTAGCTAGGACCCGGTGGGGAGTTGGCCCCATGAAGACTCGGCCGAGCCCAACGAAAGGGAGGCCCACTGGGCCAGGAATGGCGGAGGGCAGAGAGAGAAAGCGGGGGTTTTGGAGAGAGACCAGGCGAAGCCGCCGGGGTGGAGGAGAAAAGCGAAGAGGGAGAGGAAGAGGAGGAGAGACAGGAAGAGGGGGAGGGTGAGAGTAGTGCTGGGGGAGGAAAGGAGAGAGAGGGAGATTATGCATTCTGATGGAGTCATGCTGGGTATGGTGGAAGTAGGTTGCTCAGCGAGAGAGAGAGAGAGAGAGGAGGTTGATGACAGTGGGGAGAAGAAGTGTGTGGGCAAGGCAGTTATATAGGTGAGAGAGAGAGATAGGGGGAGGGGGATATAGAGAGAGAGAGAGATAGAGGAATATGGAGGGTCACTGTTGCTCTCTCACTATAGAATTTGCATTACCACTACTATTATTTTGGAGGGTAATATTATTATTATTATTATTATTATTATTATTATTATTATTATTATTATTATTATTATAAAATCGTAAGATCTGAATGAATCATTTTCTATTTGATATTTCTCAGATTTGGAATTGCTTTTAAAATCTGCGGATTATAAACTACTATTCAACTAAACTCTTGTCCACTTATTCAAATTTCATTTCTTTTATGATCCTATTCGACAATAGCTTTTGGAATAACTTTTAACGTTTTGATCAAGTCTATTCATAAAAAATCAGCATTAAAAATGTATTATCAAAATAAAATTCTAATTGACACAATAATAAAATTAGACAATAGAATATTATACTAATTATTAATATTATTTTGTATTAAATGTTACTATATTTAGTGAAACAACGAATATTGTGAATATGTCATGCTTGTACATATTCTTTCACTAGTGTATTTTCTTCGTGCTTTTCTCGTCACATAATTATTGTCAAAAAAATTTATTTTCATTCCTAAAAGTTTTAAATAGTTGAATATAGTTTTTTTTTTTGTGTGGAATTTTCCACATGGCTTTATTCTTAAAATTTATACGTTGTGTTTACAAGGTTGTGAAATGGAAAAGACAGAAAATGTGATAATTATGTTCATTTTCTTATAAAAATTGGTAGAAATATTTAGCCGAAAACATATTGGTAGAAATAAATGTGCTTTGATTTGGGTTTTCGACAGAGATATGCTCCCATTGACTTCCTTAATTCTCTCTGGTTTTAATTACTTTATTATTTATTACTAGCAATGATGGGGAATCAATTTTGGAATATGAGCTTCTATCCAAAACAAAAAAAAAAAAAAAAAAGAGAAAATTGGTACATGAGCAGTCACTTTCTATAGATTATTTCCCTAGTACTGGTGTTAATTTCGTATTTTGTAAAGGTATGTGCTATTATTTAAATAGTTGATATATTATCATAAATATTAAATATATACTTTTTATAAAATTATAAATATTAATCTTAGAATATATATGGATGTTTTATCATGTGAAGGTAATTATTAGGAGAAAGAATGTAAATTTTGAGTTACTTAATGAAAAAAATAATTTTTCATCATACGATGTTATAAAATTCCTAGGTTGACAATAGCGATAAAGAGCACCATTCAAGACTAATCACTCAATTGCATAGCAGTTGATTACTTTTGGTAAAGGAAATTTCTTGATGAAAAAAAATAAACAATAACATATGGTGTTGTGTAAGCCACTTACCTCATATGTCAAAATTTTTACCCTTTTATAATACGAAAAATAAAGTTTTGAATAAATATATTTCATAAACATGAGATAGAATACATATACGGACAAACAAATAATAACTTGGACCAAAATTCTTTATAATAATAATATAATCAATATAAATTCCTCTACTAGTAGCCAACTTAATAAACATTCATATTCTTATAACTGAATATATGCAATAAAATAAAAATAAATGAATGGTTAAAGAAGTTTTAAACAAATTAAATTATAATTATTATAATACTATATTATAATTATCATAATTTATTTAATTTATTTAAGTTTCAATACTAAAATTAATGGATATATTATATGATAATTTTTTGCAATAGTTAGATTAATTATATACAATAAATATTATTTTTTATTAAGATTTTTTAAAAAAATTAATTTTACAATTGTTAAAGTAATGGACTAATCCATCAAAAAAATATAGGTAATAAAATATAATATTGATTATGATTATAATTAAAATTTATAGGTAATAAACTGTAATTATTTTTTCAACATAATTGAGTGTGATTGATGATCATAGTCATTTAAGAGTAGTAAATAGACTTTATTTCACTTATAATTAAAATTTATAGGTAATAAAGTGGGTGTTATAAAAAGTTTTGATAATATAAAAAAATGATAAAATAAAAGAAACCAATGGTGATATGTCAAATATCTAGCCACAGCAAATCACTTAATTTTAAGTGTGTGTGTATATATATATATATATATATATAGTATTAGTATTAAATAAGTCATTGAAAACTTTTTCTGACCTAGCGGTTAATTTTTGTTCTCCAAAAAAAAATATTTGTATTCGATTTCTTTTATACACATTAAATCTTAATACAGTATTTTCAATGGAAATAAGACATTTAATTATTTTGACTATCCAATGGGACGTCGCCAAATATTGATGTTAGCCATGATTTTCATCAGATTTCGACTTTCTCAAAACTATGCTATTTTATGCCGTTTATAGCTGACCCAATTCAAAACCATTGCTACCCACTAGATCAGACAAAAACTAATTCCGTCCCATTTTTTGGGTTTTAGACATGATTTTCTCAACTCTGAATCAAAAATCCGTAAATTATTGGGTCAAATTTGATCCGGACCTGTTCAACCCATTAGATCAAGGTAATAAAAACAACGATTTTAGCCTTGCGCCTTATTGATTGAATGTTTTATGCACATTATACGACTTTCCCTTCATTTTATCACTTTTAATAATGGTTATTTATCATATCACATCATTTGTAGAGACATTATATATTTATCGCAATCATTTACAAATGAAGACTAATACTTGTTTCATTTCTCAACTTATTCCTTATAAAAAAAAACCATTATATACAAAAATTATTTATAGTTAATTTCAATAAAAATATATCCGCATTCAAATGGTGTGATATATTAACAATACTAAAAGCGCACAAGTTATATTGTTGTATTTTTGGTGAACTTAATATATCTAGTCACATCTCAAATAATATACTTTTATTTTGTAGAAATAATATTACTATAATTATATAAAATTTTAATATTATAATTAAAAATAATAATTTTCATTTATTACAAATCTCTAATTCTTATTTATTTGAAACTGTTTTAGCTGAATCCGAACCATAACTCCTCGGATAGGCAATGACTCGGGTTAAAACAAAGTTAAATTTTTACTAGTGAATAAAATGGGTCGGTTAAGCTCTGCTCAGGTCAACCCTTTCTCGAAGTGTTTTAAAATGATGCAAATATGCATATAAACCTCCTTAATATGATAAAAAGAGGTGAAATAAACATCGTAATCTTAAACGAATCATTAATAGAACAAGTCATTATTATTCAATCCATTATTAACCTAATCTTTCATTGATCTTATTTAAACAGGTCAAGCGGCCAAGCCGCTCAACTCAATGAGGTTTTCACACAAATATGATAATGAAAGTTTTGAATATTTTTGAATATTTTTATAGAAAATACAAATATTATACTTTTTCATAGAATTATTGGCAATTTTAAACAAAAATCATGCTCAATTTTATAATTAAAAAAGAAAAATAATTGATAGAAGGCGATCTCAACCCGTTGGGTCGACCCAAAATCCATATAAATTGATATACAACCGCGTGTATTTTACCCAAATCCAAAATACACCTAACTCTGTATTTTACCTAAACTCAAATATGCCCAACCCTTATTTAATTTGCCTGCCCAAATTGACAGAGTCTACTGCCACAGCTCGATGGTCTGGCAAAAACCTTTTGCCAAAAAGAAAAGGGTCTGAGCTTATCATTGCTACCATATTATCCTTAGGTTTCCCTAACTTTTATCCCATCTAATCATCTATTAAAATTCTAAAGCCTATATATATATATTTTCAAGCATTATGGCTCCGCACAGAGAGTTGTGATTTATAAAACTCAATGATAGAATTTGTGACTTTAGAAATATTATGGTCTATTTATTTTAATTGTAAAAAATTAATTATTATATTGGTTATAATTTTTATGGGTTGTTATGATATGGTATGAGTTATTATGAGTGGTTATGGTTAATTGTTATGAACTTATGTTTTACAGCGGTTATGAGCTGCTATAATGCTAAACTGTTAAATTTACAATAATAATAATAATAATAATAATAATAATAATAATAATAATAATAATAATAATAATATTAGCGGTTATATTGGAGAGTGGTTATAGCGGTTATACATGTTAAGTGTTATAATAGTTATTAGGAGTTTGTTAAGAGCTGTTATGAGTTGTTAGCGATTATAAACACTTTTATAAACAATAATTCGAATAGACTTTTATTAGTGTTGTAATTTCTCTTATTTTGGTACTTGTCTTTTATGTGTAGGATCTGATTTGATGCAAGATTTGTGTATATACTTATGTGACATTTGGTTGTATGTAATGCAATAGGAGTGTAATGTAATCAACCATGTAATATAATTAGGTATGTAATGTAATTGGACAATAATTATATTACCATGTTTGGTTATATAAAAAGTGTAATGCAATCACAAAGGTCATAGATTATTTCAATAGCAAAAAATAGTAATTAAATTATTATAATGGAGATAAATGTTATCTAAATAAAAATTGGAGTTACATATTTAGATTTGAGTTTTTAAAAATATTTTCTATCACATAATCAAGTTTTATTTCTTTTGTGCAAATGTCAACTATATTATTCTAATAGCAATAAATATCATAATAGAGATAAATATTATTCACATAAAAATATTTTAAATTTGAAATCATATTTGATATTTTTTTAATCTTTTATATCATATTTCCTAATTTTAACTGCAGAGTGGTAAAAAATATCAATTGGATTATTCTAGTGGCGATAAATGTTTGTTGTAGTGAAGATAAATGTTATCCAAACAACAAAATTTTAGATTTTAAATTTATATTAGAGGTTTTTTAATCTCTTCTATCATATATTAAGTTTTGAATTTTTTTCATTGATAGAAAATACAAACTGAAATTATTATATACATGATAAATATTTATTGAATTAAAGATAAGTGTTAAAAAGTAAAAAAATTTCGATCCAAAAATTTTAGTTTAAGTTTCTTTTATCTTTTTAATTGAAAAGTTAAATTTTGAATCCAAAATATTGAAGTTGAATTTTTCTCTTAATAATCAACCGATCATATCATATATTAAGATAATAGAAGAAAAAAATCAAATTCCTTGCTTGTCAAGCAGGAGGGATAAAAATGATATAGAATGGGAGAGAGGGAGATAAAGAGAGAAAGAGAATTATTGGAATGTAAATTATGAAATGCTCCCGGGAACACATACTCCCGGGAGAGAGAAAGAAATATTAGGCTCACAAAATCCCCTTATTTTCCCGTTCGTCCAACCATCTCGTGACATATAACGAGGAGCAAATACTCCCAGGTGCGTATAAAACAAGTTGTTATTGGAAGTGTGTTAAATTTGATCACAAGGATGAATGTAATCATGATTATTTAGTAAATGTATAAATAATTGTAATTGTATAGGTAAAGGTTAATGTGATTACAATATAATTTTGATTGCATTACAAAGTTGTAACCAAATATGAAAATGTAATGATCATTATCACTTTGATTACATCCAATCAAACATGTCCTTATCGTTAAAAATAAGGTAAAAAAATATTTATTCTTATTTTCGTCAATTTATTTACATTCTAATTTATAGTAGAATAATAGTTATGACTTTAGCTTTCTAATGATTTTTTTATATGTTACAGGCCGGGAATAATTTGTTCTATACAATAAAAATTACTTGATCACAGTTATTATATATATTGTCACTTTGATCGGTAATTACCACGATACCTCTTTCCTGCTGAGTCAAATAACATTACCCAAAAACAAAAAAAAAAAAAAGAAGCATTTGTCGCGTAATTGAGTTAGTGTGACCCTTATTCTTGAAAAGTAGGTCAACTCTAACTTGTTTATTTGTAAATCATCGTTTCCTTTTCTAGATGTTTTTCGTGTTTATTAATTTTCCTTTTATTTTGAATGAATAAATTATAATATATGTATAGGGAGAGTCAAATCATCGTTTTTCCTTCCTACCGTACAATAGCTTTAGTTTTCCAATTTCATATACCTTTTCTTTTTATCGATAATAGTAAGCGGATCCATCCTTTAGACACGTTTTATAAGAGTGTAAATTTAGTGAGCTCATAAGCAACGCGGGGAGGGATGGAGGTGCACAATGTTTCACTAGAATAGTCCCGACAATCAATAAGGATAGACATTAAGCGCACACAATGAAGCATGACAAGAGTTCATAGTTTGTTCAATTGATAAAATTTTTAAAAGTTATTGAATCTTATTTATAACGACTTTTGCGGTTTATTTAAGTACAAAAAATAAAAATAATGACACAACTCTCCGTAAAATTAAGAGTTCCTCTATGTTTTTTAACACTAATCTTGCCCCTTCCATAACCAGAAACTATACAATGGAATTGGGACTATGAATTTGGTGACATGATTCATTTTAGGGAAGAAAACTTTTTCTTATTAAAAAAAGGCGAATGTCAAAAGATGAGGTGCATATTAAAAAATTGACATAAAATATCATATATAATAGACCGAGATTATAGATATGAGACTATAGTATAATTTGTACATATCACATGCTTTCTATAATGCTCTACCAATAGTCTTACATGGGCAAATGCTTCCATACCTATTAGCGATTTCATCGTTCTTTCCCAAATTTGTAGCATTATTGAAGTATGACTTGTTGTTCTTATCTCATCATTGAACTATATGATTGTAATACCTTTATAAAATTAATCATATTATATTAGATCCAGCTAAATGTCACATTTAAGTTAAAAGGTTTAAAAGGCTAATTTGGCCTAACTATATAACAGTCGATTAATTCATTTAATTTGTCAAATCAAAAATTAAGCAATTAAGTTAATTAAAAAAATCAACTATTTTTGTTGAATTTGGTTTGATTACAGGCTTGTTGGGTTCAACAATACAATTTTACAAACCAACGATGAGATGTAAAGAGTGGCGAGAATGGTTAGATCTTAGTGGTAAAGGATAAAGAGCACCAAGGAGCAGCAAAATGCTCGTAAAAAGGGGGGTGGTGGTTAAGTAGCATGCTAATGTCGGTTTTTGATATCCTTGTACAGACAATCATATACTCTATGTACTTACAGAGTTAATTAATATATAATTATACAATAATTAGTGTATAATTATATATTAATTAGCTTTAAATAGTACACTAATTAGTATTGGGGAGTATATGACGGTCTGTACTATTGTACACTAATTAATATATAATTGTACATTAATCAGTGTACAATTGTATACTAATTAGCCCCGGAGAGTATATAATATTTTCTACTATTGTACACTAATCAGTATACAATTGTATACTAATCAATATGCAATTGTACACTAATTAACCCCAAGAGTACATAACGGTTTGTACTCTTAGGAATACATTAGAAATTTCTAGTAATGTCAATACAAATATATTTACAGTTCTAGTAGAGGGGTATATATGTTCATTTTAACATAAAAATTAGCAGTAATCAACAAGAACTAAAAGCAAATATAGATAAGCATAATCTGCAATGAGTAAGAAGCGGTAAACTTTTAAGCATACAATAGCATGTCTTAAAGGATCTGTTTATTTCAATAGTCTAAACTAGCTAGTAATAGTGAATAGTAAAGAGCGGTAAGGAACAATAGTAATTAGGAGCCCATAAGCAAAACATGAGCGATAGTAAGCAATAATGACTAATAAGCAGCAGTCGATATTAATTGAGAACAGTAAAAAAATAGAACGTCAATAATTCACATGAGAGTACATATTCCTCGCACATATACCATAATATGATTGAATGAATAGGAAAATAAAATGAGAGTATAAAAAATTCTGGGGTATGTTTTAGGAGGATTTGCAGTAAACAAAAGTAAAAAAACTGAGCGAGTAGAACGTTGGAATCAGTATATCTAAACAAATAATTGGATTAAAATTAACCGGCAGCGGACAGAATGACATTATTACGCTGCAGCTCCCCATAACATTATGCTTGCATTGCGTTGGTTGCTTGTAATGGCTGATTTGAGAGGACATCTTTCTCTGTCTAAGCTTTGATAGAGCAGAGCAGAATTACAAACAGCAACCATTGCAATGGCATTATTACTCCATTTGTACAGCACCCCTTGATTTCGTTGTACTACCCATCAAAGATTTTGTTGCTTTTCTGTCCCTCCTTCTCTCTCCTCGTGTATATAAATCCAAGAGTCAATGGGCGACAGACATACGGTCAACGCGTAAATAACAGTCCCTTCTCTCTCTTGGTTGCAGTTGCAGATCAGACTGATCACAGAGAGAGGGAGAGTGTTGATCATGTCATGTACACAACAACTACAAGCAACCATAGCTCATAGGCCATAGCCCTTACGTAACGTTCCCGCTGTTATATAATTGTGGTATAGTACTAATACAGTACTCCTTTCTTTTTTGGTTTTCCCTTCCAATGGAAATGGATATCACCTTCAATAAATTTGTCTTTTAGGTTCACTTCAAAAACAAAACCAAGTGTTTTATTAGATTAGCTTAGATTAGCTTCGGACCCCTTTGGAATTTTATTGATTTTAGCTATACTTGTATTTTCATATTTATTCAACCCTTTTGAACGGCTTCCAGAACTAATGTGGATTCAACACCATTGCTCTTCCTTCATTTCAGCTGTCGAGTTAAGGAATAAATTATAATTATTTCATTTTTAAATTTCGAATCAATTTTTCCATCTATATATACTTAGCAAACTACAAGACATATCTAGAATTTGTTTTAATTTACGGGCCATAGAAATTACAATAAACATAAAAAATTGCATCATAAATATAAGACACTTTGTCAAATCCTGAAATAATTAGGTTTTATTTGGCAACAACGTTCAGATAACCATCCAAATATCAACATTTGGTTAGACGGCGTTTTTGGTATCTTATTGTATTTTAAACAGCGTTTCTAAAATATTAAAAATGTTACCTTTTTACATTTAAAAATAACTTTTCATATTTTCTTGTCGAAAATATTCCTTTACTAATTTTATATATGGAAAATTATCTATACTTTTTACATTAATTTACAATTATCAGTTGGTCTAACCGCTAACTTTATCAAACATATTTTCTTCAATTGCTCATTTAAACATCTATCTGCCAAATTCTAACTGTTATCCGCAACTTAAATCAATGTTCGGGGTTTTAGAGCATGGACATAAACCAATTATTCATAGATCCACTTATATCATGCGCATTTAAGCCGAAGGAGATTAACTAGACAGCATTTAGAATTCAATTAAAGACGTAATAGATTCTAAAAATAATTAAGCCAAAGTGAATGAGTAAAACCCAAGTGGGGTTACTGTATGAGATTTATTTCGATAGTATTAATGATTATATGGGGATGACGAGGGATTTGATCATTCGACACTAGTGGCTGGGGGTGTGTATCATCTAGCTATCAAGGATCATCATGGGGGTCTAAACCCTAACCCTAAAACCCTAAAAGCCTAAGACCTAAACCCTAATTCTAACCCTAGACCCTAAGGCCTATAACATCGTTCATGGTTGATACTAGTCTTGTGCTTAATTGGGTACCTACTTGGATTGCTCGATGATGATTGATGAGCTTTTCCTTTGATCAATCTTCTTTGCTATAATAAAGTAATTGTTCTTTAATGGGATGTTAGTATCTTAATCAATGTTCACAGTATATAAGCAACTGTTGGTTTTAAAGTTAATTACATTTGTAGAGTAATACTTCAACATTAAACCTTTACTTGTTAAGTTATAATCCTTTACTAACATTTTTTCAATTGAAAGGTATCGACTTCTAGTCTAGCCTACGCGTGAGGTATCCAACATTTGATGTTAGTGTAACGTTATTAACAACTCCTTTTCAGCGGGACTTGGTAGTTTATTAGTGACCTTTCGTGACCTTAACCTCGTTCGTTTCATAGATGAGCGTGCAGTCAGAAATGGTTCGTAACAATAAATAGTTGTAACTAATAAATATATATGTATATAACCAATAGTTGTAACCAATGTTTCAGAGGACTAAATAATATTTACTTGAACAAACCTTAAGAGTATGTACATAATACGAAACCGATTACATGTAGAGAAATGGAAAGGAGTACTTTGGAAAGTTATATCATAAGAATGGTAAATGTTTATAAGTCAATAATACACATATAAACACAAGCATTAACAGTATAATTTATTAGGCAAATACTCATTTTATTTTATAATATATGTCACTTTTTTATTTGACAATATGTGTTACTTTACAATTCTAATGATATATTAATTACTAATTTAATAATTTATCCTTGTTAATTATTTTCTCTCTCTCTTTTTTTTATTGATTTTCTTCATTTTCAATGAAATTTTAGGACAAATTGGTCTTTTCATACAAATTTTGTCATGAATTTTGTGTTTTTTAGTATTTCCTAATAACCCTAAAATAACAAATATTTTAAAACGAAAGAAGTATATACTAACAAGGTGAAAGTTAGATGTATAACTGTGTATGAGTATATGGTCATTACCATAAAACTAGATTTTTTTTTATGAAAAAGGTATTTTCAAACCCGAAATAGAATAATCATACCTTAATTAATTGACATTAGTTAGAATAATACAATCAAATTAAATGGATCAGAAATTTTTTGATTAACTCTTTTTTTTTTTTGACAAAGTTATTATTTAATTTTAGATCCAGGCATATCATCATATGTGGGTTATTGTATTTTTTTCCTCAACATTTTAAACCCTAATCATTAGGGGCACTTCCCCTCATTAATAAAGCCTAAATCCGTGTTAATTGAATCAATGACTATGATTTAATTAATGATGATCTTACGGTAAATTATTGCATACCTTTTATCCTTACCTTTATATGGTTTACGGCCCTAGGGAAATATATGTCCCCAAAAGGCCAATATATACTCCACGAAGGTACAGTAAAATTCATTTTAAAAAAAAAAAAAACAATAGTCAAATTCAGTAGACATATTACTATTGCGGTTTTTGGAATTAGATATTATTATTTGTACGAAAATGATAAGTCTTGGCATAAGACACATAAAAATATCTCATATCAGCTACCCTAACAAAACTACTATTATATTCTTTCAAAAAATAAAAAAACTACTATTATACTATATACGTGTTAAATTGTTAAAAAAATTGTTTGAATGGTGAGAGGATGTTGCTAGTCAGTAGCCATATATTGTGCAAAATTCCTTTATTATTTTTATTTTTTTATATTTATAAAATTACACGTGTAACATTTTTTCTGTTGAATAAGTTGATTATTTTGATTTGTCAAGGATATTAGAAAAGATCGTAAGTCTAATACACTACTACAAAAACATTATATAGCGACAAAATACAAGTTCGTCATAAAGTAACGATGGAAATAGCAATGGAAGCTGACATTTATTAAAAAACTTAGTTAATGATGGAATCATCCATCACTATTTAGTCATTTATGAAATAGGGAACTTAGCGATAAATTATTGTAATTAATTTTTTAAAAAATAAATTTAAAATTTTTGTAGGTAGCGACGGACTTCGTCGCTAAGTCTGCGCTATTTTTAAGTTGCGACAATCTGGGTTAGTCATCATTTCCGTCGCTATTTAAAATTTTTAAAATTTTTGTAGGTAGTTACAGAACCTGTCGCTATTTAAAAATTTTCAATTTTTTCTAAGTCCGTTGCTATCGAAAGTTAAAATTCCTAGATCTGGGACGAGGGAGGGCAAATGACAACGAAAAAGGAGTTAGAATGCGAGAGAAGTTAGAGAGAGTAAAGAGATTGTCAGTGTAGACCACTACCATCACCACCGTTGTGAGAGAGGAAGAGGGGTGAGCGAGCAAGTTGGAGTGAAAGAGCGAGAGGGAGCAATCCCCTTTCCCGCTGCAGTCATCCACCATCACCGCCGTACACGCCACCAGTCAACCACCTTGAACTTCTTGTAGGTATACTTTCTCTATCCTTCCTCATTGTTGATTTTATTTAATGTTTAGTATAAAATTCAAGATTTTAGAGAATTTGATGCAAATTAATCTTTATTTTAATTGCAATGAAAAATATATAAATTTTGTGATTTATTTATATAAGTTAAGTTGTTTGTGCTTTATAAGTTTAGATAGGAATGAAAGTATTTAACTTTATTTTAATTTTTAATAATTTAAAAATAAATAGTACTTAATTGTGTGAAAGTTGAGGTGAATTTGTTTTGGTATGTTATGATCAATTTTGGGTTAATGTTAGCTTAAATTGTGTGATATAGTTGAAAGAAGTATTAATATAGTTGAATAATAATAATAATAATAATAATAAAAGTAAATAGTGCTTAAATATTAGTATAATTAAATTAGTGAAATTAGAGAAAGTTATGTCTAGTAGATAAAGTCGTGGAACGAAGTAGAGGCAACATGAAAAGATCTATGGGGAAAAGGGTGCTTAGGACCGAGAACAAAGAGCTTAAAGAAAAGGTGAATCAGATTGTTGAGACTTTTGCAATCTTTACTAAATTTATGAGATCTTAAAAATTATTTGAATTCCGTTTTAGGCATAGTCACGGTCGGAATGAAAATGGGGTATAAGGTGAAAATAATGAGGAAAAGGGAGAAGAAAAGGAAGAGGACCCCTAATTGATGATAAACATAACTTGCGTTTAGTAAATAATTTAATACACTTGTTTATCAATTAGTTTGTTATGGTGGTTGACGAACTTAAGTTGGATTAAAAGATATATATTGTGTATACTATTTGTGAGTTTTATGTTTGTTTATGACAATAGACATTGCCAAATGGTGTTTTTTTATCGGTAGCTGGCCTACCTGCCTGTTACCCTATCTCGAGGAAGCCCAAAGAGCTGTAACGAGCCGGAAGGAGAACATATCAAGCTCAACTACTTCCACCCCACAAATTCCTCATGTACCCCCAAATTCAAACGGGCAGAGGGGTGAGGCCACTCAACACTCAATATACATTGCCAAATGGTTGTTGTGAATATGATTTATATATGTTTATAATGTCATTGTGACATGTGTTGTGGATTAGATTTGTATTTCTTTCCAGATTGTGCTAATAAGCAGTCGAAAAATAGGTAGATTTATAGCCTTTTTTTTATAAAATAGCAACGGAAACAATATTCACTGTGACAAAATTAGCAACGGAAATAGCTTGATTTATTGCTGATTTTTCTTAGTTATGGAATTAAATTTCATAGCTATTATGCCACTAATCAGCAACAAAACCGTAAAAATCCGCCCTTGATTGTTAACGACCCGAAAAAATAATGACGAAAAAGAAATTTTCCGTCAAAAACTCGTTGTTAATGCTGATATTCCGTCACTAATCGGCATTATTCCTTGCTTTGTGACATATTTTCTAGCAGTGATAGCTCACCCCTGGCATAATTTCATTCTATTACCAAACTTGTTTTTTATGAAGAAATTTTCTTTTTGCAAGAAAAACTAAAAAAAAATAAAATGAGCAAAAGGTGGATATAAGCATATGAATTTTATTTATTTTTTTAAATGTGCCGGCAAAACCCTGTTAATCCACATCAGTATTACACCAAGTTACAAGTCAATGACTAATCGAAGAAAGGCATCATTTATAATTTAACTATTCTACCTTACTACACCAAAAAAACAAAAATATAACACAATAACATAATAGTTCAAAATTTAAGGATACGTCTTTTTCAACGGTTACAATTAATCGATAAAAGTGGTTAGTGGTACAGAATAATCAGAAGCAACGTAAAAGAACAATGATTAGGGGTAAGAAGCAGTGAGAATTAAACAAGAAGGGCCGAAACAAACGGATGGTAATACTCAAAATACCAAAACAAACAAGCATAATATATAAAATTTTCCTCTTTGTAACAGGGATAAATTAAGCTACTACATATGGGGCCCTATATGAGAACGACAACATTTATAATATTATTCATAATTTTATTCAGATCAAAATACTAATAAATTAAATATTAGTATTATATAAATAAATGTTTACATTATATCTAGATAGGACAAATATTTGAGTGTTGATTCCCAAATGACCGTACAACTTATACTATATATTTTGAAAATAAAATAGTCAATATATGTATATGTTTTAACATTTTATTTATGTGGGATGTTAATTTCTTTATTTTGAGCCCCGTTAGATTATGAGGGATCTCGTACGCAAGGTATGGACACACCTCGTAATAATGGATGCTCACAAGAACACTGAAATTTAAAAAGACTAGGCCTCTGTAAAGTTGAATTGACACCCAAAAAAATATTGTAGTTCCGTTAAGAGTTTGATGCATGAGATGTCTCACAATCCTTTCTAAGTGAGACCTTCTATAAACAAGATATTTCGATCTTTTTATGACACTCGTTAATGATACATCTCTTATATAATACATCAACTTTTACTAATTAGTACATAATTTATATATAATGAAATACTTTTCACGAGGTTTACTTCTCTTGTCCGATAATCAGGTCAAATGTTTTAGTTTTTATTGAGCCTTATGTGAATATATATCCTAATTTTTATTTCTTTCCTTGTTAGATCTCACAGTTCTCTTATTTGAAATAGCTAGCCTCGACCACCAACTACTCTTATTGTAAAGCCTCTTAGGGGGTAGCCTAATGGTAAGGCGACTAATTTTCATAAGGAATATCAGGGTCCGATTCTCACTAAGGTATGTGCGCGTGTTATATTTTACCCATAAAAACGGGTCTTATTGTAAACTACTTTCTTTTCCGATGAAATAAAAGTGTAATAAATATTTTAGTGCTAAATAAATCAAATTCAATATATATAGGACTATCATGGAAAATATATTAAACTACTAAAAAAATCACCGTCCGGATACACTAGGAATCTGCCATTGCTACTTTTTGTATTTTTTAAAAGAAATGTCAAATTGGGAGGTACTTTAGTTTCACTTTTGGGGTTCTCTGGGGTTGGCAGTTGGCTATCAAAATAAATAAATACTCGTAAATAATAATTAAAAAAATGATGAATTAATAAAATTTGACAATAAAGAGGCACAAATTGCAAAACAAAAGGAATTTTGTCAAAGGCATTTTACTTAATTAACTCGAACCTCGCACAATTTTAGCTTAAATTCCATGCGTCAGCTATAGTGGATTAGGCCAATTTGCTACTTAAAAATTAAATTAAAAAAAGTCGCATATATTTGCATAATAATATGTAGCAAAGTATGGCCAATTTGGCAAGATGCATTTATTAGTTTTGAATTTTAATATACACCAATAAACAACACTTCTTAGTTACTAACAGATAAAATATGCATATACGATATAATTAGAATATTTAACAGTTTACGGATAAACTTTTGAGAAGCGATACTAGATGTTTAGATTTAAATTTTGTTTATAGTGATTTTTATGCGTTGTCGTATTAGGAAAAGAAGTGGTATATGCATTGTCAAATTGATATAATTTTTGCTGCGTAAGATGACCTAAGTGTAACCTTAATCGAAAAACATTCCTTGGAGAAGTGGTAAATGGTCATGGGATCGAAGGAAAGATCGATAATTTAAATCCCATTCAGTATAAGATTGGTCTCCTTCTATGAGGACGAGAGATCATATAACTTATGTGCTCATCAAATAGGCAAAACATAGTATACTATAGAATTCTACTTAAAAAAATTAAATTTAAAATAATATGATGTTGCTTTCAATAATTCCTTTTGATGCCTGATTTGAACCCGAGTGATCTTTTACATAGAAAATTTATAAATAATGAATTGAGCTACTTGCCCAAAAGTGACTTATGTATACCTACCTAAGTCAACTATGTATCTTTTAACATAAGTTGAAATTTTAATTAAAATGAGTAACTCGTAGGATTTTGATTCTTGAGATCAAAGATAAGATGTAGACCAAATCTGACCAAATTGACATGATTACTACATAAAAAGACCTAAACAATATTAGATTAGTGACTAATAACTCTCTAATTTTTTTTATTTAAATATAATACTGTCAAATTGGTAGTTACTACTAACTAAACCAACTTTATTCATGCTAAGTGTGCTAATAGAATCACCCCACAATTAAAGGCAACTCAAGATGGGAATTATATTAAGTCAAATCACAAATGATATGAGTCTCCTTTCAAGTTGACTCCTTTTTTTTTTTTTTTTTTGTAAAAACAAAATTTAAAAAAAAAAAAAGATGAGGAAGAAAAGGTGATCAAGTTGATATGAGACCTTTTTCTTTTGATTTAAATACAAAAAAAAAATGTGAAGGTCCATTTTATTTCTTAAAGAAAAACAATAATGAAATTAATTTTCAAGTCCTTATCATATATACCCTCAAAAAATAAAGTTGTTATCATATATACTCCTAGCTTGAAAAAAAGATTTGGAATATCATTGTGGGAGGCCCTTCTTTTCCCCCTCCTCTAGGCCTTAAACCATATCCTTCATAAGTAATTATGAATATGATTATTCATATTTGAAACTTGTTAGTTGATGAAATTTCAATCATCAAAAAGAGAAAATCAATTTGGGTTTACCTACAACCTAAATCCTAATAGTAGGGTAGGTGAGTCATATCAATATAGGTTTGAGAATGAGTAGTCCAAACTAGTAAATTTCAATATAATATTAAATTAATATTTTTTTAATATTAGATGTTCGAAATTAGTTGTTAGTCGTTGAATTTTTCGAACTGAAATTTAAAAATTTGAAGAATTAAACTATCATTGAAATTTTAATGTTGGGTTTGTGTCCCAAATTTTATTTTGCTTGCCTTAGAGCTTTGCCTCGTGACTACTTGCATTCACTCATTCTCTTGTCCAAGATATCAAAACCCAAGTTTGACCATTGCTTCTTGATTGACCATAGCTTTGCCCATCAATTTGCTCATGCAAATCTCTTTGCCTTTCACCACGGGTTGCCCGTGTCCACGCGCACGGCCCATGGGGCTCTTGTGCCTCTTCAATTATTTGTGCCAGTTTTTGGAGTCGAGAGGTCCCTTCTTTATGTGGCTGCTTATTGCTCAACTTTTGGTCTTTTTCTTGGTTGGAGAGTTACCGTTTGGATCACCTATAAATTGGATTGACTTGCTAAATGTTCGGTGTGGCCAAGCTACCTACCGATAGCATTCACAAGTGCCCCGAGGTACCTCCCTTTGTGGGTACTTTATTGGGTGTGTTCAACGATACACTTTGAGCGTAATGATTAATGTTTTGATGAGACTAAAATACTACTTATTTAAAAATATAAGTGTTTGACAAATTAATGTTTGAAATAGTGATTAAGGGTTTATGTAGCATTTTCAAAAAGTTATTCAATGTAACGTTTTCAAAACCACTACCTAGCGTTTCTACATATATTTTCGAAATTTTCTTTTTCATTTTGTAAAAGTTTCTATCCATCGTGTCATTTTAAATCATTTTACATAAATATGCTATTTAAATAGCTACTGTTACCAAACATATTTATCTTAAACCACTAATCACTAGTTCATGACGACTAATCGCTAATGAAATAATTAACAAATACTAAAACAGCTTAACCATTACTCGAACAACTAATTTTACTCGAACACGTCCATTGAGACGTTTGTTAGCAATCATAGCCTCCATTTCTTCCAATTTTATTCCGCATTTTATTGAGAGTTTGATTGAGAGAAGGTTATGTAATTATCGTTTCACTTTTAGGCCATTTAAGATTCATTTCTCTCTATTATTTGATCTCTTGTTGCTTTTATGCTCTTTGAGATTGTTTGTACTCTCATTTTTTTATCACAGTGAATTTTATGCCATTGTTGCTCGTGGTTTTCTTCCGATTTATGTTTCCACACAAAATTCCTTGGTGTCTATTTCAATCTTGTTGTTCTTGTCTATTTCTCTAATATCTACATCCTTCTTTTATGCTTTCACATAATTTAATGCTCTATATATTTTTTTCCTAACATTTAATTTTAAAGTTGTGTTGTATATGTCTCTTGTCTCTAGCTAGATTTTCGGTTAAGATATGTAAAGTTAGTGTCTTAAATCTAACATGTAAATAAATGTTAACAAACCAAGGTTTAAAATATAAAGTATTATCTTTTGGTAGCATGCCGAGGGGTGAGTGGCTTCCTATTCTCGGGCTCTCCACCTAGGTTCAATCGTGGATTGGTACAAATTTCTCAAATTTCTCAAATTTGTGTGTTGTGAGCATAGTTATGCTTGACATCCTCCTGCACTCTATTAAGCTCGTTGGACTTTCCTCGAAATAGTGGACCCAATGGATGGACCCGCTTACCTTTGAAAAAAATTATCTTTTGTTAGCATATTAGATTTGATATCTCAAGTTTAAAACATATATTATTGCAGACAATTTTGAAAAATATATCTAACCATACATAATTTGCATTTGAAATAAAAAATTAAAAAATTATATTTTGGTCCACCGAATTTTTGCACAGTAGTTTTTGGGTCTATGAAAATTGATGATAATTTAGAGATTCATCATCATTTGAAGAAACAAATTCGTAGATTCTAGAATGACCAAAATGTCCTTTTTTCCTTTTGTTTGTTTATAATTTTTGTTCGTTAAGGTTTTAGCTACCTTATAGATTAATGGACATGTTTTTTCTTTATGCTTTCGACCCACCATTGTATGAAAATTCTTGAATGACCTCTAAAAAGCTTCTTTTGAAAAAATTGACACGCTTAACTTCTTGTAATTACTTTAATGGTACTAGTTATTATAATTTACTACTTATATCATAAATATTATATGTTATGCTATAGGACCACCATGTTTAACAACATTATAAAACTTAATTAGAGAGTTTTGATTATCACCTGAACTTAGTTGATTTCAAAACATTTCTCTACCTTCCAATTTACAGAGATTGTTAAATCTCAACCACACCTCCCCTATCGGACACCGACACGGATCCGTTTTGTTTCCCACCTCGAACTGGAGTCACTTATTAAGGTTACATATTTTGAATGACAATACATCTTTAATTAAAAAATTATAATATTTTAGACAAAAAGTTCGATTAGAGTATATACTTTAATCATCTCCTCTATATAAATAGTAACATATTTAAGGCATCTTGTAACAATGTATGTACTGTAACCACTAGGGCATCCAATGTATTCTATGTCCTTTATATAAGGAAAGATTGAACATTATGAAGGGACACGACCATTTGAGCATACTTGAGCATAAGAAAAGTCGGGGATCTCTATTTATGTATAATCAAGCCTCTTTGATGAATTTAGCTTACGTCACTCCATTGTAATCTTTTAAGCTTTCAATAAAAGAAGTCTACTAGTACGGAACGTTATGCAATTAAACCTTATATCTTAAATATTATAATTTATTGATTAAAGACCCATTATCCTTTAAAATATATAATCTTAGTTAGTGACAGTAGTCATATGTAAGAAAAGAAATGAATATGTGCCATGTGTGATTTAAGAGAATTGTGATTAAGATTAGAAATATATGTAAACTGGAAGTTAAAAGAAATATTAAGGTCTGAATCCAACTAAGTTAAGGTCAAAACTCTTTAAATTAGTTTTATTATGTTAAGCATGGTGGGGTATAATCATATAAAATATAAATATTTATGATACAATGATAGTTGGTAACAATAAAGTCGCTATGAGAAGTCAATCAAATCAATTATCCAAAAATAAGATTTCATGCAATTTAGAGGTTGTTCAAGAACTTTCATAAAATTGTGAGTTAAAAGTACAAAGAAAAACATGTCCTCTAACATATAAAGTAGCTAAATATTATCTCCCTCGTACTTACAAAGGTGGTAAAAATTAACTCGAAAATCCCAAGAGATAAAAAATTAATGTCGAATAACTCATGGGTAATAAGTGCAAACTACCCATTTATGATGCATAACTTGCTTCTTTAATAGTATGAGGTACTCATTGTTCACATAAAGAATTGCATCATAGAAAATAAAATGAGACTAAAGAGAGGGATGAATATCTGGGAGTTATTATCACAAACTTAGGCCATTCTATCTGCATCAATCTTTACGTCTCAATTACACACAAAAAAACACAAAAGGGGTTTGAATCTCAAAATATGGATTAAAAGGCTAAGGGCAGCACATCTGCCTAGTGAAACCTATTTTGCTGAATCTAATGCATATTTACAGATATTGAGCTTGGAAGCAACAAGGCCCAAGGCCCATTCTTTGCTCTGAATTTATTCTGAAAAAACTACTTCACTTCAAGGTGCTCTTAAGATAAATTTTTACAATTCATGGCCTCTCTATCTTGAGTTTGTGGTTTTGGAATGTTGGACGATATCTTGAGAGGAGGCTAATATTTTACATAAATGACGAAAGGGGAAAGCCAGCAATCCTAGTTTGTGGATGAAGAAGCCACACACAATACTTATAAGCACTAAATTACCCAGCTCGTAAATATCGACAAAAGGCCAGCCTAACTTTAGCCCAGACTCAAATTGATCAAACTCAAGTCAAACTGATTAAGAAATTTCTCATTTGCTTTGTATTGACAAGAAAAACCAGATAAACTTGAGGCTAGTATACCGATATAGCTTTAGCCAAGACTCCAGGTATCCTACAACCAAAGGTGTGGTCCTGTGAAGGTTGAATCACCCTCCAACAGGACATGTAGATTCAAATTCCACCAAAGGAATTGGGTGAATTAGCCTACCTATAAGTGGACTTGCTTACAGACTTGTACTTCTGAAGACTCCAAGTATCATACTACCATGTCTCTACCTCTATTCTTTTCCTTTGGGGGTAAAACCTTGTAAACAGGTGCCATGTGAGTACACAAGGTATGATACATTATAATGACTGCTGTGCCTTGTTTCAGTTGGAGTTGGGTAACAATATTCTAATTCATCTATAAAGAAAAAATAATCTATTTCAGAATAGAAGCCAACTATCTTAATTTTGTGCTAACATGACAATCTCCTCTAAAGCAAACTACTTGTTAGAGGAACTCTGAGCCTCTCCCACTTAAAACTGAACTAATGCAACATCATGGCACAAAAAAGAGCCAAACAGAACATAACAACAGCCAAAATCAAGACAATTACTGAATTTTTGTATAAGCATATATATTCAAAAATATGGCCAAAATTCGGCACAATGATCATCCAAGTACACAACAGACAGCAACAATTAACAATGGCTGTTCAGTTTGCAATGTAAACCAAAAGCAAACTAATACCCCTGAGTACGGGAAGGTAGCATGTGAGGTAAAATGTAAGCAGACTTACGCACAAATTTGCAATGAGGCTATTTTCTCTGGGTTGTGAAAAGCATTGACCATGTACAGCTCCAAAGACATGGAAGATGTGGAGCTTCTGCTTCAATCTACTATAATCTGCTGCTGCAGAAATCGTCCAAGAGTTTGCATCGTAAACCAACCATCCAATGCGAGATAGAATTGATTAATAGTTTAAGCACATGTATGATTGAGAAGCTCAGCCAACTTATCCTGGATGCATCTATTCTGAAGTCCACCAAACTCCTTGATGACAGACACGGCAATTTTCCCGAAAGAGTCTACAGGTAGAAGACAACAGTCGCGATGGTGTCTAGCAGTTGACAAAATTAACTTCCGTTAACCAACTAGAATATGCAGTGCCATGTCAGCTTCAACAGTAAGCAGGCTCAATTCGCCAATTGATAATGCTCTGTTGCCAGAGTAAAATGCATCATGGATACCACCTTCAAGGCTTTTGTTGGAATGCCAGTATCCAAATAACTCTCTCATAGAACGGAAAGAGATATTACTCATCAAACCAATTCTTCCATGAATGACTTTACATTTTGAATATCTTCCTTTGACTCTGGGTACTTTGGAGGTTTGAAGATTTTCCAAAGTCCAGCAGGATGCTGAGATGTGGTACCAATATACTCAGAAAACCGCCCAAACATCTTCTCACATTCAGGATATGGCTTGACATAGAAGTTATAAAATTTGAGCCTGCTTGGTTTTATAATATCCCTCAAACAGACTTCAAAACCAAGCCCACCTTTGGATCTCAAGTACTCAATCACATTATATCTAGGAGCAATTTGTTTGTCGAAATGAACCCCCAGATACTCAGGTACATCAATCAAAGAATCAACATCATATTTCATCCGACGTAGTAGAAAGTCAACTTTCTTTTCAATATCCCCAATGTCATAGATTATTGCTCTTGGCTCTCTTTTCAATATGTCCAATGCAGCTCTACGAGTCAACCCGTATCTATGCAAGCAATCGACTCTTAGTTTCACGGCTAATCCAGCTTTGAACTCTCCCTCATTAAAGATCTTCTCTTTGATCGCTACTCTACATCTCAGTCTCTTAAGCAACTCCAAACAAGACCGGAGTTCCCCAAGCTCCAAGCCAAGGATTCTTGGTTCCTTGATTATCTCCTGCTTCACTAAATTCCAGCCGAAACCCATATTCAAGAACTCATCCAGCAGAGGTTTCAACCTACTCTCCACAGGAAATCCTAAAACTCCAGGAAAAGAGTAATATATCTTATCAACGGTCTCTCTTTGTATTTCTACCAAAGACCAAAAGTCCATCTTCTTCTGAAGTTCCTGCTCACTTAGCATCACCACTCCAGGACACTCCTCTAAAACCCTACCTATGGTACCATCACTAAAACCTAAACCCCTCAAAACACTAACACGTCTAGAAAACTCGTCTGGGTCAATCTGGAACCTCCTAGAAAACTCTAGAACACTCCCAGACACCTTAGGGGAACTAATTATTGACCCCAAAGAACAAATACCCACTTTCCATTTCTTCAAAAACCCTAACTCTAGAACAGCAGGGCAGCCACGTACCACTGAAACAAGCACATTTTGCTGCAATTTGAATGATATTAACAAAATTTCCAGCGACCGCTCTAGCTCTGACAGATTGGAATTCAACAAAAACCTGTTCTTGGCAAGAAACCCATGGAGTTCAGAAGCAGGAAACCATACCTTTGAAAGAGATTGGCAAGTGATATCTGCTTTCTGTACTGGGTTTGTTGAGGGGAGTTTGAAAGATTGAAATTTTGTGGGTTTGGGAAGTGTGAAAAGAATTGGGCATTGGGAAATTGAGGGGTAGGGGTGAGATGATTGAAGAGAGAATAATTAAATCTGCAGAAATGGGTCCTTGCTTTAACACTAATAGCAAGAGCCATTCAATTTCGGTTAACCGAAGTTGCGGATCAGCCAAATCTCGATCCGTAACTGAACCGAAAGGTTCGGTAAACGGATTCCCGGTGCGCTTTTGCGGTCAACCTTTACTTGAAAACATTAATCCCTACACAAAAATCACCAATCGGCAAATACAGAATCACCGTCGCCCCTCACCTGGGAACTTTAAATACTAAACAGAAACTATAGATCAATATTTTGAATAGCAAACGAAAATAAGACGGAATTAGCAAAGAAATTACGCACCGGGGAAAGACAGGTACCAAGCACCGTCGCCACTCACCGGGAAGAGATAGAAAGAGAACTGGAGAGACAGACAGACAACACGAAATAAACTCAGACTCGAACGAGATAAAAATTATGCAAAAGAGAGAGAGAGACAGAGACAGAGAGGAACCTACGTCGTCGGTGGCGTCGCCGGTGGGAGGATAGTCGGCGACTGGTAACGGTGAGAGAGAGAGCAGTAGCAGCCGGTGAGTGCGAGATGCGAGATGCGAGAGGCGGGCGGCCTCGAGAAGCAGTGAGAGATTGAGAAAGTATGAGACAGATATGAAGAAGATGACCATCGCCGGCGGGTGCAGCACCGGCAATAGCTAATAAGCCAGTTCGGTTGGGTTGGGTTGAGTTGAGTTGAATGAAAGTCAGGGGGAATGGAGGGAGGAGGAGAGGGAGAGACTAGAGCAGCACCAAACGCGACGCGAGTAAAGGAGGCAGACAGTACTAGGATTTTTGGCTTATATATCTATGATTTTTTTAAAAAAAAATTGGTTTCATCAACTATTGGTTAATCGAATTTTTTTAATTTTTTATCCTTAACGATCTAATGGAAAAAAAAATTCAGTTGTATTAATCGAACCATTTTCTTGAAAAATTTATTGGATTAATCGATGTTTTTGTCAATTTTTTCGCTTCGATATTTTCTTACATCCCTTAAGCTGAGAAACAAAGTCTTTTTTAAAATATTACTCTATTTATTAATAGCATATTAATAATTAGTTTACAACTCTATCATTCTTAGTTGCTTTTTTTCTTCTTTTTTTATTTTTAATAAAACATTAGGATAATTTAATCTTTTAATATAAATTTTATATTTCATTAGTATTCCTTAAAGGTTAAAAAACGATAAATATTATAAAATAGAGGAGTATAATCCCACAAGATTAATGAGTAGAGTTTTTGCGGCTATTATACAATTAGAAAATGCTAGTTGTTGAAACTTCAGGTTCACCAAAGAATATGAAAGTAGGAGTAGCAAGAGTTTTAGAGGACACTATGGTAGAGTATATTCTAAATGGTTGTTAAAATTAGCAGTTATAATTAAAATGATTAGCTGTTATAAGCAAAAATAAACTGAAATGGTTTATTGTTATAGGTGAAATAAGTTTAAATGAACTGAAATAATTAATTATTATAACTTAAATGAGATGAAAAGGGTTTAAATGAGTTAAAAATTAATTATAAATGAAGATATAAACGACATTTCAAACATACCCTAAAAAATTTGACATTAATTCTGGCTGATGCTATTCAATGAAGGTGGAGCCGATGACTTTACTCAAGGGCTACAAATTATGAAAGTCGGTGAGTCCATATACATAATTTGTGATTAAATTAAATTTTCAAGTTCTAAATAAACTATAGACACTGGCAACAAGAAGAAAAACAAAATCAAGAGCATTATTTTGAATTTCCAAGTTCTACATCAAATTAACAGCATTATTTGTAAGTGTTAAGTCATAAGTAATCCTAACTAGAAAGTTAATCACTGTTACACAAAACACAAACTGATAGGATTTTTAGTAAATTTAAATGTTGAGTAACCTTTTTGCGTATTGTATTGTAATTGTTGTATGCCATGCCCCCACCTCTAGTCCCCATCCATTAGTAAATAATTTTCCTCTTATGATGTCGGTTTGGTTTTTTTTTTTTTTTGGGTGGCGGGGGTAGCAAGAAGTGTTCCTACAATTCCCGATTGCTCAGATCTAACCAAATCCATAACCAAAAATCCTACCAAGGTACTGTGCGAGGGAGCGGTAGGTGTAGCAATCTAACGTATAAATTGCACAGTGATTGGTTACCTTTGACCCTAAATTAAAATCATTAACTGTGTAGCACTCCAAGCATATGCTCAGGAGAAACGGAAAAAGAACGAAAGAGACACAATGATAATTCATTCAACTCCATTCGGCTCGCAAACCCTCTAACTTAGAGCATTTCAATTTTGCACAGACACATCCACATTTGTTTTAAGCAACAGAAGGCACGTATTACATCACTGCACTGAAATTTTTCAATTGTCTAAAATGATCAACTGTTTGTTTCCCCAAACTTAAAATGAGGTGCTTGATATACATCGACCATGAATGTCATAAGTAGTGACACGTATTAGTTGTTCTTGGGACCGCCAAAAAGGTAACCTAGAGATGATCCACCACCTGGTTCAGCATGGACCTTGGTTGAAGGTCGATCCTGTATGGAGAGAGAAGCTAGGCATATTAAGCAAAGTGCAGGCAATCTAAAGCTATACTATCATCTCAAGAAATTGAATACAGGGAATTGGGCTGGGGGTGGTGGGGGAACAAGAGAGAGCACAGTGCAAAAGGGGAATCAAATCATGGAAAAAAACCACCCCGTGTGAAACCATGCATTGTCTAACAATACCTAGATGTAGACAACTTCATATTAATGGAAAGATTTTGTGAAGTACCAAACAATTTTCTCAACACCAAGCAAAATGTGGTACATGATGGTCCTCCAAGTAGGAAGCATATCACTTTCTAGAATAATTCTGCTCTTTAACTAAGTATACCAGCACAGCTCACCCATAGAACATCAAAATGTTTTCTAAATTGCAAAATTATTAAAAAAATTGAACAGCGAAATATATTCTCATACAGTCACGCGTAACTTCTTAAGTGCACTCTTAGGATAACCATGTCCCCATCTTATGAGAAGGTGCCAGGGACATGGTGGACATGGTGGTGGCATTTCAATTATCATGTGTCGTAACAATGCAAGCAGAGAAATACTCATGATGAAGTCTGTAATTAGAGATTGCTAATGTAATTTCCTTCTCGTCAAGCCATGATGAGTCTCATTACAGCTCCTCGTCTTATACATATCTATGGTTGAAAGTAGCTCATTTAATACAACCAGTGTGGAAAAACAAGGCAAAAGGTACTCTAACGTGAAGCAATGAACAGGCAGAGAACCAGTGCTATAAAGAAGCCAAAGTAAGTGGATAAAGAGATTCTCCACATGTGACTCCTGTGCAGTGATTCTAGACATCTCCTCTTGAAGTGTAAATCACCTATGCAGCTAAGCCTGCCTTAATATATCTTATCCTTAATGGAACCACCCCTTCTTTGGTGATTTACCGTGGATTATTTCAGTTCTTACTTTATCGTTCTAGTTTAGTCCATATTGACTGCACTTCCAATGAATCATTCTCATTCAATATACATTGTCTTTTAGAAACCTACTTGCATAATCGTCCAAGAATAGTCACCATAAAACGAAGCAGGGCAAAAAAACTTGCAGTAATCCCTTTTATTTAAGGGGAGCCCTTTTGTCACACAAGTACACATCACTCATATGCATCCCGTTCAGTCACCTAACCCTTGTAAAATGAACAGTCTTGAACGGTTGGCTTGCTGATTTATTGATCAGAGATCAACAACATTACTTTTCAGTTGTACATTATATCTATGTAGCTTTCAACATCTGTGTTGATGTGATTGTAAGTTCTCCATTACGCTAATCTGAAACCTGGGGGTTATCTTGAAAGAACAAAATATGAACAAACTAAGCATATAGTGCATTGTGCATCTCTTAGCTTTGACTAAAACTAATTCCAGAATGTTCATAATCATGTGCATTGTGCACACGTGGTTTTAATGCTATATGAATACAATTTTCTTATATGCTGACTGAAGCAGCAGCAGTCCCATGGAAATTTTAATGTATGCACCAAACTTATTTCACATGCACAATGCATACAGAACTTCCAAGTTATGGTGCCTCAATATTAGCCTCAAGATTTCCTTCCCCTCTGGATGAACATAGACTGAGTGTATTTATCATCTTTAACTAACATAGTTAGCTCCCGTTAAATATTTGAAGTTGCTTGGAACTTCAGAATTCTACACACTCAAGGAGAAACAGCAAGCAGAAGCATGATAAATGAAACACGCCAAAGATCAAGTTCATACCGTGATGAAATTGCCACAGTTTTGGCCATCGGGCGGAAATAGTTGTTCTTGTTTCTTTGGATTCCAGCAGGGGTTTCTCCAGTTACACTTGGTGATGCAGCAGGTGCAGCTGCTGGCTTTGTTGGATTGGGAGCATCATGGTGTGCGACATGTGCACTTTTCGGAGCTTCGGTGTCATTTCTTACAGGTTTAGGAGCAGGAGCCTCTCCACCACCAAAAAGGTAACCCAAAGAACTCTGTCCTCCACCATAGCTGACCCCACGGCCCATTATCTCAGATGATATGTACCTAAAATTTCTGACCCGTAAATAAAGGATGTGTAGGAAAGGGAAGTCTAACACTACCAAGAACCGTGAAGTAGATCAAGAAGTAATGCTCATACATTTTGATTTTGACCACATTTAGAGACTAAAATCAACACAAAGCCATCAAGTCCACATAACCGGCACAAATCAGGAATAATATCAACCAGATCACAACACTTAGGAACAAATCTCAAGTGCACCCAATAGGCAATGATTAGGGCACCTCAAAAAACAAACAGAATTTCAGATGGATATCTGAATGTCACATCCCCAAATAACTGAAGATTCCAACAATAGGCTGAACAAATTACAAAATGCTAGGCATTACAATGATTTTGAAGTAATCTTCACCCCATGTGTGGATCCAAAAAGTTCTATCTGCAATTTGACCTGTAAGGACAAACCAATCAAGAAATGCAACAATGAAATTGAACGAAAATATGACCAAGAAAACCCCAATAGTATCAAGAAATGCAGTTATCCAGAAAACACAGCAATGGCATTTCAATCATCATAACTAAATCTCAATGCATCAAACAATAACAACAACAACACCTAGCATCGAATTTTTTTTTGAAAAAAATCCAGTCATTGAAACGGGAAGGAGGAGAAGAAAACGGCGATAATATTATAAATATAGCCATAATTATTAAAAGCACGATCCGAGGAAAATTGGAAACTGCAATTGCATAAACGGCGATAATGAGAGATAGAGAGGAGAGAGACTCACCGGAGGAATCTGGGAGGAGGAGGACTGAAGGAAGAACTTTAGGCAAGAGAGAGACAGAGAGAGCAGAATATATTATTATGTATTTATCACCACAAAAATATGTTTCCGGTTGGAAAATTTTTTTTAAAAAAAAGAAAATATCATCCAGCCACTAATGTTTTGAGTTGAGTTTTTCCGGAATTTTTTTTATGAAACTATTCTTTAATGACTTTTTTTTAAAAAACTGTTAAAAAATTAATTAGTTATATAATTAGGTTTTTTAGTATTTCATTTTTTCATTTTAAAGATAGTTAACAACATATAGAGAGTTTTTGTTAAAAAATATATAAAAGAATTATTTATTAATTAAAATAAAAAATTAAATTTTTGTTAAAATAATTTAAACCTCAGATGATTTTTTTTGAGAAGTAACCTCAGATGGTTTGGCACTGTGTAGTTTTTCAATATTAAAAAAATAAAGGCAAAATTTTAGTGATGTCTTAAAACATCTTGATGCAATCATTTTTATTTTTTATTTTTTAAAGAAAGAGGAACATATTTTAGATTAAATCAAGTTTTCAAAAGGCTAAAACCACTCGGGAAAGTTATCAAAGTACAACTGTTCCTCCCCATTTTTAGGAAATAATCTAGCAACTAGATAGGCAACAAGGTTTCTCCTTATTCTAACATGACTAGCTAATAAAATATCAAAACTATTACTTTTAATAGTTACCAACTTACGATTCCTTTGGTGGTCCCTGCCTTCCCCTTTCTTGATCTTGAAATTAATCCCATTATGTTTTCATTGTCATTGACCCCAATACTTCAAACTTGACTTATGTCTTGTTCCATTTAATTGGAAGAAGTTACAAAATTGTAAAGAGTTGTAATAAAAATTTTAAAGAGTTCTAAGATAGTTATAAAGTTAGTTATAAAAAGTTGTAAAAAAGCGTAAAGAGTTGTAAAAATTTGTATATAGTCATAAGATTGTAACCTAAAAGATAAATAAAACATGAACTTAAAAGTGATTTGGCAATATTTGTCAATATTCAATTTAAAGTCACGACAATATAAAATTGCTTGTTATTGTTCATTGTCTACGCTAGCTTTGAGGATGGAGGAATAATTCACCTGATTAAATAGTGTTTATAATATTAAAATTAAATAATTTACGAAATACTTTACAATACGATTGACATGAGTTAAGATAGCATAAGTACACTAAGCAACATATATCTTGTCCATACTCGGCCTGCATTGACTAATAGATCTCAATATAATGATTGGTACAATATAATATGAAAATGAATAAATATTAAAAAAAAAACACACAACAGATTTGCTTGTTATAATTAAATATCCAAAATAGTGGGAGCATTGGAAATACACTACACGCTTTAGTTTAGTAGTTTGGTTTGATAGGAAAAGGACGAAATGAAGACAAAATTTTTCTGTTCAAATTTCAAAATATGCTTAACAAAATAGCTGTTAAACTAATTTTTTTTTATAATTAAGCATTTATATTTTTTAAAAATAATTTATAAATTTTATTTTTAATTTATTAAACGTTTAAACTTCCTACTTTGAGTTGTTTTCATATGTCAAAGATAAAAAAGAAAAATATTTATCCCAATTTTATTTTTTTCCTCCATTTTGGTACTCCCACATGATGGTGATGAATGATGATGGCAGAGGTAAATCCAAATCCAAGTATGTACAAAAATATACCCTAACCAAAGTACTGAACGCTTTGACCCTCGTTGTAAGTTAACCTTAACCCCTCATCAATGGCAGATCAGAGCCCAAACCCCAACTCAGCCGGCAACTGACTTTCCGAACATCCTCTCTCTCTTTGTCCTCTATCTCTCTCGTTCCCGCAGGCCCAATCCACGAATTCACTCTCAACAGCAGCTGCTGAAGGTATTGCATTTCGGTACTCTCTCTCTCTTTCTCCCTGTCTCTGATTTGTTGATTGTTTCAGTCTCGATTATTTGATTTGATGATTCTGTTTATTCCTTTCGTGCTTTTTGTTGCTTGGAATTGGGTAGTGGAAAGGGAAATTAGATTTCGGGATGGTGACTTTTTGGAGCTGATTCGAATATTAGTAAGAGATTCTAGATTCAGTTGCTTTCGTTTCTGGTTTCTGGTTTTCTGATGAGTTTTTCATCTGCTTTCTCTCTCCTTTTTTCGTAGTTTCTGCATTGGTTTGATTGCTTTGATGGTCAATTGGATTTGGAACCGTGAGTTATCTGATGCATTGGGTTAAGTTTGGAGATAGGTCATTGCCAAAAATGAAAAAGGAAGAAATGGGCATAGTTTTTAGTTCTTAGAGTGAGCTGCTATTGATATGCTTATGAAGTTGCCAGAATTTGGAATAATTAGTTAATCATGATTTGTGAAACCTATGCACATCTGTAGCTGCAGGGTTTTTGTAGTGTGTTTTGTGAGCTAATTTGTAATTTTAATTCCTAGTAACTTTGAGGCTTTAACCAATACTGATGTCAGTTTGTTCAGAATATGTAACTGTTATTAATGTCCAAGTGGTTATGCTTCCTGCAGTAATGAGGACAGGTTGAAGACTTGAAGTTGCTAATCCGCCCGGGGGAGGGGTTTCAAATTTAGAAGGGTGTAGGGGTTTCTCTGACTCTTTGTTTCTGGTGAAATGAACTTAGTAGGGAAACATTCCCATTAGCTGTGCAATTTGGATGGAACATATGAATGTGCAGAAAAGATAGGGGTGAAGTTTTTCATCAGAGCGGGGGTGGAGCCAAAAAGCAGTTATACAGAAATTTCAAGTTACATCATTTTTGAAAATTTGATCTATTAAGATTTACGGATAGTTCATTCACTGTTTATTCTTTTGCATTGTCAAATGACGGAATGAATTCATGCACTGAACACTACATAGAGAGGAACAAGGCTCTGGTTTTTTTTTTTTCCCTTGTGGGGCTAAAGTCTTTGTAGCTTTTCCACTTGTTTTGTAAATTGAACAAGTGTTTTCTTTAGCCATAGTTCTTCTGTATTTAACTGATCTGTAAATTGAGGGAGAAGTGGTGTTAAGGTTGACATGTTATCCAATCCCCATCTCTTTATTTGTATTTTCTTTTTCGACTTTTTTCTCTATTGCTTAAATTTTGCTTAGTCAGTATTTCGGATGATCTTAAGTATTCGTGTGTATCGGCTGTTTATGATGCTTCATGCATTATGCATTAGTTTATGTGAGATATATCTGATTTATTTCTAATTTTTTATAATTTTTTTTAAAGTGGGTGCACATAAGGGTCCAATCACTCATTAGGACACCCTAGTTGGGGGCTGGGGGCTTGGAAGAGAAAAGATTAAGGAGGGAAACTTTCCCTCCCAAATACCCGGAGTAGTACTTGAACAACCTTGAGTGAGAACGTGCATTAATACCACCAGATGAGCCCTTCGTTGGTCTGCAATTATACCGATTAGAAACCTCATCTATTTTTTTTATTCTTTTGTTCCTTCTTGTCTCCTTCCTCTTTGCAATCCATCAGAAACCATTTAATATACAAAGTTGTAATCCATAAAATTCTCTGAGTTTGGTCTCCTTAAACCTTATGAATGTTGTTTCCTTTCCTAGGTAGCAACTCTGGTGAATTGCTGCATGTGAAAATCAGAGGTTATCATAGGCTTTGAAATGCTGGTCATAATTGTTGTACCCAAGGTAGAGTGCTAGATGAGCACACTTCATTTAAAATAGAGCATGTACGAGGTCTCTGACTGTTGATGAAGACATAAAAATGGAACAAACTGTTGCTGAAAGACCCTTATCCAGGGAGCAACACATTGATGATGGGCAGACATGTGATAATGGTTCATTGGGTGCTGATACTCATCTTGGACAAGGTCCATCTGAAAGCTGGCATCCCAGGAGATGGACAGGCTGGAGCAGCTTCCGGGGTGACAATCTAATACAAGATAAACCTGTATGCCGTGACTTCCTTCGAGGCAGGTGTGCCCGTGGAACATCCTGTAAATTTCGTCATTGTGAATCTGATAGTCAAGATGGATACAAAAATTATGTATGCTATGACTTCATCAGAGGGAGGTGTGATCGAGTGTCCTGTAAATTTCTGCACCCTGAATCTGATAAAAGTACTGGATGTGGCCCTCCTAGGGAGGAGAACTTGGATGCAGTTGCAAATTTTGGAAAATCTCCATTTTATGGGGATAAGATGGATAATGATACAAGGATTAGGTATTTTTCTAGAGAGCCCAGGAGCAGTCCTTGCCGGAGATTTGTGAATGGCATGTGCTATCGAGGGAATCTTGCCCATATTTGCACTCTGACTACCCTACGCATGATAGACCCAGAAACCATTGCAGCACACATTTGCAACAGGTAGTTCCAACAACTTCGAGAAACCCTGGTCTGGGTGAAGGGAACATAGGTAACACTCTATGGACATCACAAGAGCATGAAGAAGGAGATGAAGATAATGATAGAAGCATCAGGTTCACCTCCAGAGAGCGCAGAAGCAAATCTCCTTGCCGAAGTTTTCTTAGGGGCATGTGTTACCGTGGGGCAGCTTGTCTGTATTATCACCCTGATATACATCTTAGACCCAGGAATGATGGGACTCCACCGTGGCGCCGAGGACTTGAAGCAACTCCAGAAAACCCTGGTTTTGTGGAAGAGCACAAAGAAGCAAATGAAGGTAATGACCGAAGCACCAGGTGTTTCTCTGCAGGGTACAGAAGCAGATCTCCTTGCCGTAATTTCCTCAGAGGAAGGTGCTACCGTGGAGCATGTTGTCCGTATTTGCATCTTGATACACATGTCAGACCTAGGGGTGACTGTAGTACACATCAGATACAAGGGGTTGAAGCGACTTCACAAAATCATCATCTTTGCGAAGGAAGTGTAATTATCACTTCTAGGACTTCTGAACAGCATGAAGAAGCAAATGAGGGTCTTGATCAAAGCAACCCTTCTTTCTCTGCAGGTTACAGAAGCAAACCTCCTTGCCGTAATTTCCTCAGAGGCAGGTGCTACCGTGGAGCATGTTGTCCATATTTACACCTGGATACATGTGTTAATACACAGCAGCTTCAAGAAGTTGCAGCAGCTTCAGAAAACCCTGGTTTTGGCGAAGGAAGTGAAAATATCACTTTAAAAACATCTCAAAAGCATGAAGAAGTAAATGAGGATGAAGATTTGAGGAGCAGGTATTTTCCTAAAGGGTCCAGGAGCAGATCTCCTTGCCGTAACTTCCTCAGTGGAAAATGTTATCGTGGAGCTTCATGCCCATACTTGCATCTGGCAACATATGAAAGATCAAGGTATCCCGCAGATGATGGGGACAGCATGGTTATTACTTCGAGAAGCTGGTCTTCTGAGAGACAGAGAAAGAGACCTCTTGAAGACTTAGGTGACAAGCCAAGACCAGAGGTTTGCCTTAAGTATTGCAGGGGCAGGTGTACCCTTGGAGAATCCTGCAGATACCTGCACAGCTTCCATGAATATGCTAAATCTGCTTCTGACTGGACTAAACAACCTCATTTGGAATCTGCCGGAGCTTTAAGGAACTCTAGTGGCTCACGTCAATGTGAACCTTCTATGATGAGGCAAGATGTTGATGGTTCTTTTGATGAGAAAACTAAAAGACTATATGTGGGTAATACAGAAAAACCAAATGTTCCTAATGGAAAGGATGAGGCAGCAGTTGTGGATCAACAGACATGTGAAACTAGTGGACAAGTAATCGGCAGAAACTGTGAAAATTCTGAAGCAGATGATAATATTAATTTACAGTGTCAGCCCTTTAAGAGGTGGAGGAGCAGGAGTGGATCCCCGACCAGAGATGAACTTGATGGCAGGAAGATGGGAAGAGATGAATCTCAAGATAACTTCCACAGGCGGAGGAGCACAAGTAGGTCCCCTGTTACTCCAAGAGATGATTTTGATTGGAGAAAGATAAGAAGCAATGAATCTCAAGATAACTTCACCAGGGGTAGAGGATACAGTGTGGCGCGCTTCCAATATCCATATTCTCGCTCTTACCGATATAATGGGCCAAGATATTTCATGAACAAAGAACCATACTATAGAGTTGCTGCAACTTCAGTGGGTCCATCTTCTCATAAAGTTAATGAGGATCCTAATGTGATGGATACTCAAGGACGTGATGAAGTTGCAGGTCATGAGATGCAGCAAGATCAGTGGCCTAATGGCAGTCTTGAATCTGTGAAAAATGCTGTACAATGTAGTCATGTAGATCATGATGGAGGGAGATTAGTGAGAGATTGCAGTGGACTTGGGATCTTAAAAGGAGAAAATGCTGTTGGTTTATTAATTGCGGAATCAGATTCTACAACATGTCGAGGGAACCATAGCTCCCCTGTGTCTACTTCAAAAGGAGGCGATAACGCCGAAGTTAATGCTGATTGGACTCAGGATGGAACTGAGAAAACTGATGAGCAGAAGCAAGCAGTGAAAACGTATATTAGGAAGTTGGAAAGTAACAGTTCTGAATCTCATCTGGAACCCTCAAAGATAGAGGTGACTGATTCGTCAACTCATCAGCTACCAAGCAGTTCTACCAGAGAGGCTTCTTTGCATCAATCAGACATTGCATCTGTCTCTAGGATTTCAGATGATATTGATACACAGGATGTGGTGATGATTTGCCGTTCAGTTGAAGAGCCTGAGGAAGGAACTGGAGTCATCAAGGAAATTCAGAATACTGTCGAGTTAGCTCAGGGTACTACAGAAGATGGCACTTCAGTCAGTGGTCATTCTGAGAGAAATTCCATGCGAATGTCACAATCTTCATCAAAAGCAGCTATTTCAAGTTCGAGAAGGAAACTTCTTGTCCTCGATGTGAATGGTCTCCTTGCTGATATTGTAAATGTTGGTGACGTTCCTCGTGGATATAAGCCAGATGTAATGGTTGCAATGAAAGCAGGTGAAATGATCTTACCTGTATGTCTGTTTCGTGTGTGAGTAAAATTTGCTACATTATATTATCCTCACTCTTCACCTATTCCTTGTTCTTCCAGTCTTCAAAAGGCCTTTTTGTGATGATTTTATGGAGTTTTGCTTTGAGCGCTTCAACGTGGGCATTTGGTCATCAAGAACAAAGTACTTTCATCCTTTCTTAATTAATGCTTATTCAATTCTCTTTTTTCTTTTAAGTGGGAAGGTTCTGTGATATATATTTTTTTTCTCGTAGTTATTTTATTCGGCTGCCAAACCATGCATAGAATTATGCTTCATTTGTAGAGATTATTGTTACTTGAGCCCCACCCTTTTGATATGCTTTACCCCTAAAATCATGTTGGGAAGGTCAAATAAAATTGTCTCTCTTTAGGGTACTTTTGGCTTGGAAGCAACAATGTGTATGATAGTTTCCAGTAAACTCTTCGGTTTTCGTCTGCATTAAAGAAATTGCACTTTCTTCCAAGTAACTTCTATTTATAACTTTGTGTTATATTCTCAGAATGAAAGATAGATAATGAATTAGCCAGTGATGATAGATGAACATAATCAACATATGTTTTTTTTTTTTTTTTTTGGGAGTCGACATAATCAACATATGTTGTTATACCCATAGACATTGTAAATTGTAGTATTTGGTTTAGAGTAGCACAACCATTCTTAATTTTCATATTTATAACTTGAAATGTTTGCCTTATTATTGTTTTTATTTGTGTTTATTGCAGGAAGAATGTGGATAGAGTGGTTGATTTTCTCATGTCCAATACCAAAAAAGATTGCTTTTCTGTTGGGTAAGATGTTATATTCCAATTCGAACATAGCTCACACACATGTGAATTTCTTATATTCTAAAATGTTGTGGCTGTCTTTTCAACTGCAATATGAAATCTTGTTGGTGAAGTTCATTCCAATATCAGTTAAAAAGATTTTGGGCTTCAGTGAATCTTAAGTGTAGATTTCTGTTTGTACTTATTAAAGATGTGCTTAGTTTCAAAATGTTTGAGGGGGCCATCTCGTGCTTATGCCTTACATCCTTCAGCCCTCTCTCTCTCTCTGTGCACCATCACTGATGGGAACGCATGTCAGAAGCATATTATAACATCACTGATGCTAATTTTTCTTTATGACATGAAATTAGGGAGTAAAACACTAGTATTGTATGAGCTAAACCAGTACCTGGGAGCCCTCTCAGAGGCAGGTTTTTTTGTTCCGCTTTTTGGTTTTTTTTTTTTTTGGGGGGTGGGGGAAGTTCTGTTGCAGCCTTTCCTAAAACTATATTGCATAGAGGTTTTTCTGTTGGGACCCTTGATTTAAAGTTACGAGCTACTTGCTATGTCACAATAAAGGAAATAGGTAATGCTTCAGTGAGACACTTGAGCTCTGTCACTAATCTGTATTTTGTACTTAATGTTGTGTAAGTTATTTTGCTTTGCTTGTAGATCTTCGTTTACAGCCTGTTACGATTTTTTGGTTAATAAAATTAGTTTGCCAATTGAAATAGAGTAATTGCCAGACGAAATGCTTGAAGTACTTGGTCAAATTCAATGTGAAGTTGGTCATGGATTTTATTAAAATATCTCCACTGTGGAAGCAAGTCTGTTGATGCAACAAAAGTGTAGCAAATTTTATGAAGAAACATCATATAGTAGGAAGTTTAAATGTCTAATGTCTCCAGAAAGCTTGGAGTAAATATGGTTTAGTTTCTTTTGAAGTCGATAATAATGTTTGATTCGTGGAAAACTGCTTGGCTGGGGTCACATCTCATTTGCTCTCTCCCCTCCCCCTTCTGTTCAAGTCAGATGAGGATTGACCCTCTTACCCTTCTGAATTGGCAATGGCTAAGGATAGTGTGAGAGTAGGGTTAGAGGGGAGAAAAGAGTAGTCCATAGGCCCTACAGCAATTATCTCCTCCATTATGAGTTCAGGATATGGGGTACTTGAACCCCCAAGCTCATGGTTGGAAGTGCAGATGCTAGTGCTTGTGATCTAGCCCCTTGCCACTGTTTTATCCGTATTGTAGCTGTAAGATTGAGATGTTATAAGAAAGGTGCTTTGGGAAAAAACATTGTGCTTCATGAGATCGAGAGGTGCTATTAGTGAGTGCAGTTGCTACACGCAGATTAGTGGCCAGAAGAAAAACTAAGCATTATATAATAAGCTGGATATTGCTCAACAAGAATGTTGACAAAGTGATTGATTTGGCCTCCTTTCGATATGGTTTATTTTCAGCAAATATGGAAATGAGTTAACCAAATGGATATGTTTAGGATTGATCGTAGCAGATTGGGGTTTTTTATTACTTAATAGCAGAGGCTAGACCCTGGTCAAAGGCCAGAGCTAAGGCATTAGGTTGTTAGTTGAACAAACCTTGTAGATTTCTCAATAAAAACTGAAATCTTTGCTGTCCTTATAGGTTATTTCAGTAAATCTGGAAATAAGTTAATTGGCTGAAGCCTATTGTCATCTCTGTTTGGACTTGACTGGAGTCTTAGCGCTTTTGAATGCTTTTGCATACAATCCAATGCGACCAACAGATTTTTTTAAAGAGGCGACTTGGGGGAGGGGATTCTTTCAGAGCTTATTCTTAAACAAATAAAAAGAGAATCAAAATTATGTCCAGAGCACATGACTGTCAAATTGGCCCGGATATCCATGGTCTTCTTCTGATTTTTTGAGCTTTCAAATGACTTCATTCTAAATAATAAATATATGGTGAATTCATGAAATGGAGAACTTTATGAACTTTAGAAACATCTAGAGGAAGCAGTGAAGCGCCAAGTGATTTCTGGTTATTTCTCAGAGAAAAGGGTTTTGTATGTAGCCTTTTATCTCGTGTCCTGGCACAATTAATATTTGTGATGTTCTTGGAACTTCTTATAATGCATTTTCTTCAACCTATCTCACTTTTTGCTTTAACGGTTGGAACTGGTTTGGAACTAACCAAGAAGAGGCTTTTTGCAGGATCAGGCCCAGTGTACTGAAACAGGCTACAAAACTATTGAGAACAGAGATAAACCTCTTGTTCTCAAGGAGCTTAAGAAGCTGTGGGAGAAGCAGGAAATTGATCTTCCTTGGGACAAGGGATTTTATAACGAGACAAATACAGTGTTGTTGGATGATTCACCATACAAAGCTTTACGTAATCCTGTAAGTAATAACTTTGATGCAACATCCTGTAATCGTTCTATTGCAAGTACAGCATACTCTCTAACTGGATTACCGTCTTGTTATTTATCAATAGTTAACCATGATCTTTTTTTATTTTAATACTCTCTTTCATGTGTGTGTGTATTTCGTTATTTTTGCAGCCCTACACAGCGATATTTCCATATGCGTACAAATTCAGAGATGTTAAAGATAGATCATTAGGTAAGATGCCAGCACATGCTTAAGAAATTTCTACTTGGGATGGCTTGGTTAGTGATTTTGGAACCCTGCTTGATTGATCCTTTTTAAATTGCTGAAATCTGAAATCATCCCGAGTCCAGTGAGCTTATTCACTCTGCTGTTAATTTTCGTCTCTAGTTTTCAATGTACTCTTGCATTTTCCACCTGTTGTCATCAGAGGAACAACCTGATGACTGGAAGCTGTTTTTATCCACTGGAGCTGGGTTAAAAGGCCAGCAGAGGCATTGAGTAGTTTTCTTCTTTAGCCAACCCCTAACCTTCCCAATGGCTTCCCACTCTGTGTGGCGCCAACATGCATAAATGGGGCCTCTCGATAAAAAAATAAAGGCGGTATTCTGCTCTGCCTTCAGTCAGTTGTATTATTTTTTAGAACATGTGTGGCACTGACTACTTTCCTCACTAATTATTTTTTTGGAGGAATTCTGAAATGGTTTATAGCATGATGGATTGTTGGTTTTCATCTTCGCATGGCAGGACCAGGTGGCGACCTTCGTGTATATCTTGAAAGACTGGCAGCAGCTGACGATGTTCAGAAGTTCATCCAGGAAAATCCATTTGGTCAAAGACCCATCACAAAGTCAAACTTGTCATGGGGTTTCTATTCCAAAATTGTTGGAGCGCATTTAGACCAACAAGAAGGGAACTCTAGTTGCACCCCTGCTACTAAAGTTTTTGAGGATAGTGCAATCCGACAAGAACAAACTGCCAACAACAGTCCTGCTAGCAAAAATGGTTGGGCTCTAGCAGACCAACAAAAAGTAAAAGGCAATAACACCCCTGCTATGAAAAGTGCTGGAGATCATGCACAGCAACGAGAAGGGAGTGCTGATAAATCTCCTGGTGCCCAGGTCATTGGTGCTCATTCTGATAAATGTCCTGATGCCCAGGTCACTGGTGCTCATTCAGATCAACAAAAAGGAAGAGCCAATAACGGCCCTGCTAACGAGGGTGCTGGAGATCATGCAGAGGAACGGGAACAGAGTACCGATAAAACTGGTGATCCCAAGGTTGTTGGTGCTCATTCTGACCAACAAGAAGGAAATGCTGATGACAATCCTTTTACTGAAAGTGCTGGGGTTCATGCAAATCAACAAGAAGGAACTGCTGATAAAACTCCAGCTACTAAAGATTTTGGGGCTTGTGTAAATCAACAAGATGGAGATGCTGATAACACTTCTGCTACCCAAAGTGTTGCATCTCACGTAAACCGACAAGAAGGAAACAATAACACTACTGTGGCCAAAGTTATGGCTAATTCAAATCAATTAGAGGGAAATGCCAATGACACTTCTGCTACCACTAACGGTGAGGCTCATGTAAACCTACCAGAAGAAAATGTCAATAACTCTCTGAAGCCCAAAATTATTGCGGCCGACACAGACCAACAGGAATTAGGAAATGCCGACAACACTCCTGCTTCCAAAGACGAGGATAATGGAGGCCAACAAGAAGGAAATGGCGATAAAACTCCTGCTGCTTCATAGCATCGCCTTGTAGCCAGTGGTAACCAAGAAGTGATTGTTGTGTTGGCTGAATGTTTTGTGTCTACAAACCCTTTTGTAGACTCGACTTATCGACCAATGCTGACTATTGTAACAAATGTGTCCATGTCTGATTGAGAAATCATCTCACCCTTTTTGTGACTACCAGTTTCTTGCAGCTGGTATCTTAGGGGCCTTCCGCACTTCCTGTTCTACATAGTAGGCCCCTTTTTGTACTCAATTATAGGTGTTAAATTAGATTTTTTAATGAGGATGACTATATAAAGAGTCTGCAAATTAGATAGAATCACAGGTTTTTTTAGCTATTCTTTTAAGTTGAATGTGAAAGTTATCTGTAAAATTATGATATTAGTGATGCAGAGCCTCTTATGAAGGAAGACTGCTGGATTTGAAGTAAATTAGATGTGGCCCTTTCGAATGCTTTTGTGTCGAGAGTATTACCTTGAGCTTGTACTCTTAATCATCCGTTTTAATTTTGATTGATCTACTGTCTCCTGTTTCAGGTGCAGGCTTCTAGTTTGGTTTTACGTCGGTAAGATGCTTCAAGAAGGATGACGAGGCCATGGAAATACAGGTTATGATGTACTCATTTTTACTTGGTTGCATTTTCTTTTGGATTTTTATTTATGATCAATTATTTATTTTCATAGTTATCAATTTGTCATCGTAGCGTAGTTGTTATATGATGAATTTTTCGTATGAAGGTAGTCATCGTCATTGAATGGCAATAGGGTCGACATGATCATTTAATTCTGTTCAGTTAGTAGTTCGACTATCATAGGTGGGAGCTTGAAATGTCTTTCCTTTAGCATTGCCCTTTCCCTCCATCGGAGACATAACTGTCAATCTGAAAAACTGGCAAAATCAGATGGAGCTAGTGGCGTCACTTACCTGGATTCTTTGGACAGGAGCTCATATTGGATGAAACTGTCTTGCTAAAAAGTTACGAGATATGAAAGATGACTGGGACATAAAAACCCGATAGGCTCATCATCACAGAAAGAACTTGTGGGACTGTCTTATTTAAGGATTAGCTATCATCTTATTAGCTGCCTCATATACATTGAGAACAAAGGGTCATCCTATCATAAGCACAGCTTCTACCTGTCACATAGCTGTATTGGTCTGAGCAGAGAAACGGGCAAAACTGAATTGGCCTCACAGTTCCTTTTCAAGTCTTAGGAAGAACCCCACCTATATAAAAAGAACACAGGGCCACTTGACGGGAGCAAATAGATCGGCCCCTCTGCTGTGATAGCCCCTCATTGTTGTACAAGAAGATCCTGACATATCAAAATAAAAGTAATAGAAAATTTCTGCAAATCTTGCTGGATTTACACTGCTTGAATGTTTCCATCCACCTTGATATTCCTCGTCAAAGGAAATTACAGCACAGAATAAACCAAACCGAACCAATTTCCTAAAGAAGGCATGCAGTGTAAGATGCACATCGCCTTTTATACCTGGACTGGAAAAGAAGTTGACTGCCTACTATCTCATATCAACCAAAATAGATAACAGTTAATCAAGACATTTTGTTTCAACGATCAAAGTCGCAAAATGGCTTTTTAGCTGCTTGGTGGACAAACATAGGTTATAACATAGGCCCATCCCATGAATTAAAAGTGCTAATTTGACAGTGCCATACCATACGATACATATAGTACTGTTTATGTGGGATGAAGTAATGGTGGATATTTGTTGCCCTCTAAAATTGGCATCCTCTTTTGTGTCCCTCATCATCCCTTTTTATTTACTTTTGGGGGATGGTTGGCATTGCCAAGTTGCCAATTGAGAAATATTGATTCCTTAATTATGGTCTATGGATATGGATGTGTATGTGTGTGGATGGGTCATTTTTTCTGATCTCATTCAAGGGAAAGCTGTAGTTGTACTATTTAGCATTATCACTATTAATAGATGTGGTACTGTATCACCGCATATCCGCCTTTCCAGACCTTATGTGTTCGGGGTTTGAGTTTTTCATTAATTCGAGTCGAGCTAATGTTAATTTATATGGATAGACCTAATTTTTGGGTTTTTAGTTCTTCACTAAAAATTTACTCTTACTAACAAAAATTGTACTAAAAGTATACCATTACATTGTAATTTGTTGTTTTTAATTTTATAGTAAAACCTATTTTTAAGGTAATATTTTTTAATCCAATTATGTAACATCATTTAAGTGAAAATTCACTATTCATTTTGTTAATGCACTTTTAGAATGGTTATTTATGGAAGATTTGGTTTATTTGTTTGTTTGCTGTGGAGATGGTAACCAACAAAATATACATTAAAGAACAACAACATATTTTGATTGGTTGATTTTAAGTTTTATCTTAAAGGTCCCCATTTTTGTGGTGATATATTATATCTGATTGTGCTACGCTAAGTGTGCATTTAATGTTTATTTTACAAGTATATTTAGAATGATTGAAAAGCAAATGACACTCAAAGTTAATAATTTCGGTTAATAACATTGACATATCTAGAGTTCAAACCAAGTGGTGGGCTAAACTATAAAGATAAACTAGCTTTTATGATATTTAATGGTATCAATAACTACATCACATTTATTGTCTTATAAATATGTCACAAGGAGGAACTTTTCCCCCAAAAGGAGTGGTGTTAAACGACACCACTATCTATAAGGTGGATCTGTCTTTGGTTGATACGAATTTAAAGGGTAAAATGTGACATTGGAGGTTTCGGGTTCTTACCAAATTAAAGGGACTTAATACCCCCTCTGCCAAGAGTTTAAAATTCCATTTTCCTCAAAATTGTTGTCATTGTTGTTTTCGTTATTAAGATTAATTCTATACTTATTTAAATAAAAAAATCAAGTGATATTCTAGATAAGTAACAAGTTCTATTCTTTGTTTTTCCACTTCTGATATGCCAGACATGTTATAACCTCTATTAGTTAATTAATTGGTGACATTTATTAATTTTTTTCCAAGATAAAAAAGATTGGCATCGTATGATCTTAATCATTTGCGATTTGATTTAGGTTTTATTTTTGTGGAATTTAGAGACTTTTGTCAACCTTGCTTTAGAAGACTTAATTTCTTTTTTTGATCAACAGAAGACTTAATTTCTGCATTGCCGCTTTCAATAATGAGAACAGAAGAAATAAATAAGACTGAAAAAAAAAGAAGAGAATATCAATAAATTCAGCAAAAAAAAAAAAAAAAAAACGAGTATGTCAGATTCTCAAATCATCTATCAGACTATCATCCTTTCACATTCATAGTCAGCAGCGAAGAAAAAAAGAAAAAAAGACCAAATTATGAGAATTCATTTAAATATGGTTTTCCCGTACACATAGGTGACTATCATAATAAATTTCGGTCACTTTTTAACTACTCCCTTCGTATCACGATATATGTCATTTTAATTAATTTTTTTATTTTAAAATACATATCATTTAAAAATTTTAATAATATATTAATGACTAGTTTACTAATTTGTCCTTATTAATTGCTTTATTTCTCTCTTCTTTTTCATTAATTTTTTTCATTTCCAATAAAAACTAGGGTAACTTGATCTTTTAATATAAATTTTATCATAAATTTAGTATTTCCTTAAGTACGTGCTCATAGCCTTAAAACGACAAGTAGTTTAAAATAAAGGGAGTATAAAGTATCATAATGGTACTTGTTTGATTGCAACAACTATTCGGAAAAAAAAGTTGTGTGGGACGTTTAGTTATTTTGACTTAGCTAAAATAGCTAAAGTAGTGTTTGGTTAGACAACCTGTTTGAAAGAGTTGTTTGGCCCCAAACATATTTTTCTCAAACAATTGTTCCCATTAGCTCTGTTTGTGAAAATGACATATTTGTCCAAAAATTTGGATAAATTACGCCATATGTCACCTATTATTATTATTATTATTATTATTATTATTATTAGTACTACTACTACTACTACTACTTCTACGAGAAAAATCGATCCAAAAACCGGTTAACCGAATAAATTTTTAAAGAAAATTGGTTCGGCTAACCGAATTGAATTTTTTTTCTTTCACAGATCGGAACTTGGAAAAAGTCGGTTAACCTGACTGTTAATAGAACCAATTTTTTTATAAAAAAATCATAGGTATATAAATCAAAAGTTGTTTTATAGGATTGAAAAAATATTTTACTTCGTTTTATTTCATAAGTTGTTTTATGCTAACCAAAAACTTCTCTTTTGCTATATTTTACTTTTATTGGGTAGAAACTTGTGTTTTGTTGTATTTTACTTCTATTTTATTTCATAAGTTATGTTTCAAATAACGGTTAATCGTTAAACCGAACCAAAAATCGGATTTATCGAAACTTCGGTTAACCGAAAAAATCGGATCGGTTATAGATAAGATTTTTAACTATCCGAAAGTGCGGTTAACCGAAAATCGGTTAACCGAAAGTGTGATTAACTACATGATATTATTTTTTATTTAAATTAAATGTAATAAATACTATATTAGGTAGAAAATGAATATAAATTTTGTAAAAATAGTAAGAAAATAAAGTTTTATAAATGAATATAATTTGTATACATAAAATAATATAATTATATTTGAAAAAATAAAATGATCAATAATATATATATATATTCCTCAAACAACTAATTTTACCAAACATCTTTTCAAGAAACAACTAATTTAAATAGCTAATACAAACAACTAATTTAAATAATTAATAGCAAACAACCGATTCAAACAACTAACAACTAACAGTTATTTGCCAAATAGGGCCAATATCCAAATTGTTTTAGAAAAATAATGACATTAAAATTCTTGAAAAAAAAATAAATCACCATAGCATAATTTAGCACATTATAAACTTTTAACTAAATGCTTTTCTTATAATTTGTATCCTTCAATGATTATTCTTAAATTTCTTAAAAACATAAATATTAGATCCTTAAAATTTTTCTGTACATCACATCATGTATGTGCATTTATTAAAATTAAAAAAATACAAAATTTCATTATATATCAGACAATTACCAAAATACTAATTTTATGATAAACCCATCATCGAGCTCTCACTAAATTGCCTAAATATAAAACATCCTTGTCAAACTAAAACATAAAAAATCAAACATTCCAACTTTTCCAAGGGGGCATTTTATTTGGTCCAACTTCCACGTGACTGGCACATGATGGCCTACCTCCCTACAACTTTCATTACCCCACCAATATTATTATTATTATTATTATTTCAATAGACCCATCAATAATGATTGAAAACAAATTAGCTACCCTATGTAGGGACCTTCTATTTAAAATTCATTAATACAAAATAGCTTGGGGTTCATAAGTTTTAGAAGAATTCATTCATAAAAAGTCACTATAGTATATAAGGACTGAATTTACATACTAGAATTTACACGAGGCATCTAATTATAAATGGATTAAATAAGACCGATTATAAAGACATTTTCTTTTATCACTTTGTTTTTCAAATATACTCAACTTTATCTTTTCAAATTCTAAATTGTTAAACAAAAACAGTTATATAAATATCATTTGAAAGAAGATATAAAAGCATATGCAAAATTTATCTTCTTAAATTCTAAATAACTTTTATTTGTATTTTTTAATGATATTCACAATTTATTTAGAAAAAGATAAAATGACACACACCCATATAATTAGGCAATGCAAAAACCTCACCATTAAATACCCATATATATATATATATATATATACACGTATCTAATGAGAGGAGAGGCATAGTGTAAGAGTGAGAGGATTAAATATGGGCCATTAGATTAAAATGAATGGTTTAGATTAATTTACTAAATAAAAAATCATAATTACTTCCTCATCCATTATGCCACCCTAAAACCACCACATCCCATTACTTTTTTACTTCTCCAGTGCAAAGTCGTCGGAATTTATGAAAACCCTACCCTAAATGGATATAATTTAGGGCATGTTGAACCCCAAATCAAAAATTTATATCTTTTACCCACGAATAATAGAAAATAATTTTGTTTTAATCTTAACCCTCAAATTTGAAATGTATAATTGAAATTTAATCCTCTCATCTGTCACTCTATCTCCTTCTCACCTTTGATATAATCCCCCTCCCCAGACACACAGACATATATATATCTATATATAAAAGGCACCCACATATTAACAAATTAAAACCTATATCATACTAATATTCAAAGGGGACAATTTACTTGGTCCACCTTGTTCTTGATTGGCACATGATGGCCTACCTTTAATTTCTGCAAGTGATATTACCCCACCAATGCCATTATTATTTCGTAGACCAATCAATGATTGAAAAGAAATTTACGTAGCTAAGCTACCCAACCCCAAGATAGGGGAGTTTCAACAATTCTTTCCAAATATAATATTTTAAGTTATTATATTATGGGTTGAATTTGTTAACTTAAGTTATTATATAATATTTTATTTTAATTTTTATAGTTAATCTTTCTTTTTTAAAAATAGATTTTCTCCTCTAAATTATGCTATGTCACTTGTTACATAAACCCAAATTAATAATATAAGTATTTAAGAACCCTTACATGTTAGGTGGGTAGGTGAGGACACTATCACAAATAATTAGTTTTCCTAAATTTTTTATAATTTCCTAAGTCCTTTGCCCAAAAACCTCGACCACCATGGTTCTAAGGCTAACAACGACAAGCGTGAACCCTGCTCAAAAATCTCAACAAAGCACCCCCACTCTTTACTAGCCTTGATGTCACTGCGAGATGTTCGTTTATCGGCGGTCAAGCCGTCGGAATTCAAACGAAACCCTAGGTAGGGGGAGGTGACAAAAGAAGGGCAAGGTGAACCCCACCACAGGGAAGCATGAGTTCTCCGCTCACCTGAATATTGCCGCCGGTAGCCTCCAATGGTGGTGCAATGGTTGTTGTGGGGGCGTTAGGGCTGATGTGTAGTAGAGTTAGAGTTGAGGGAAGATATTTGGGAAGTTAAACCTCTTGATGATGTGGTAGAATTTTATCCGTTAGACTATTAATTAAGGGCTCGGATTTGTTGTTCTTAGTTTTCACTGTAATTGCTAGTTCTCACTTGGATATATTCTCTCTCTACATATATATATATATATATATATATATATATATATATATATATATATATATATATATATGTGTGTGTGTGTGTGTGTGTGTGTGTGTGTGTGTGTGTGTGTGTGTGTGTGTGTGTGTGTGTGTGGTGCAGGTATCTTACAATTTTATATCAGCATAGAAAAAATAAAAAGTGAAAAAGGAAAGATTAGAGGTGGGAGTAATGTGTAATGCAATATAACTTTGGTATTGAATAAGGTGTTCGTTTTAAATATAAAAGTTGTTAAAATTTTCACTTTTAAAATTATATATTTAATTATTTAAAAATATATATTTCTATATTATGAAAGTTTTTATTTAGAAATCTGAATTTTTCTTTATTTACGGCATAGAAAATACAAATAATGAAACAAATTTAAAAATTTTCAACAAACAAATAATGCTTTCTTATTTTTATATTTTTTTCTACTTTCGATAAATTTTTAGGGATAGATGGAGTATTATTTTTGTGTATTTAAATTTTTTATATTTATTACATTTGGAAATTAAAATATCAATTTTTTAGTATTATTAAACAAAATAAAAGAGAACATTCGAATACAAGAAGTCTTAAGTTATTGTTTTTTATCCTTAAATGAACCAATATTCTTGACATATTGAATCTCAAGTCTAATTTCAACTTTATTATTATATAATATCATATGATATCATATATATTTTTTTTATCAAACTTATAAGAAAAATAAATATATATTATTGATGAGGTATACAAGTTGCCAATAACTAATAAGTTATCACTATAAATCTCATACCCACTCCTTTTACTACTCCCACTATCTTCTTACAATAATCTCAATCTTGGCTTCTTTCTAGGAGGAAATTTAAAGGTTAAAACATGAATGGCTTATTCAACTTTATTAAAAATTATACCAACAATTGAATAGGCAAGCTTCTTCAAATTTAGGTGTTTTTTGATATTATTTTTCATCCATTTTACATCCCTCTAACTTTTAGAGTACTTTAAAATTCAAAATTAAGTTCAATATTCCCAAACAAAAAATTACATTAATATTTATTGAGGTGAATTCCATTTATTATTAGTTATACGTGTCATTCATGAAATAAATACTATTCGTAACCAACATATGTTGATTCAAGTGGTTTTGTACTTATTCTCTTTAAGTAGAATCTCGTGTTCAATGTTTGTGAATGAAAGAAAAAAAACCGTAGTGGAAGAAATCTTCTCGTTATCGGAGTAATTTAACTTCAGATCAAAAGGGAAACAAATAATCAAGGAAACCAAATTATGTTTTATACTTTTTAGTTATGGGATCAGCATTTCTTTCTATGCATGCCAAAATTTGATGAAAAGGCAAGAGGGCCAATAGAAAATAAATTGTGAAGTCAGAGAGGAAAAATATAAAACTTAAAGGAGAGGAGAGGGTGGGGGATTAGTTAAACATATGGACCCTATTCCACTAGAAACCTACAAAGTTTTAATGCCACATTCAAACAATTGCTCAATTATTATATTACTCCATGTGAAACTTGGAAGTCACATATAGAAATTTAGAAGAACTTTCTATGCAACTGCTATAATGTTTAGTACCCAAAAAACTAAAAAAAAAAAATATTTGACATGTAATGCCACAATTGTTGAAATACACAACAACAACAAAAAATGCTGTAATGTTTGGCGTGTAATGCCACATTTGTTGAAATATGATGCCTGGGATTTTTGGGTATGTTAAATTTGGTGTTTTTTTGGTAAAATTTGATGTTTAAACTCATTTTATTTTAAGTTGAAATTAGCAGTGGTTAGTCTTTATAAGTTTTTATAAAAAAATTAAATTATAATTCATAAGTTTTACAATTGATATAATTGAAAAAATATAAATCAACCTGTGTTTGTACGAATGCAAAATGCTCATGAAAACAACTTTGCCTCCAAAATTTATTAGATGTCTCAAATATGTCACATTACTTTCAATATGAATTAACAATACATATTTGTACCTCGTATGTTTTTGGATACATATAATTATTGAAGTTTATAATTTTTTCAATAATAAAGAGAGAGCACACATATATCTGATGAATAATCAAGGAAATCTTTATATCTAAAATATATGAAAAAGCATTGATGTCAATATATTGTTTAAAAATGTTTGAACCAAAAATTTAAATATAATATTCAAAGATCCAAATATATTTTAAATCATACTCTAATATGTCTCCTTTTATGTGAATGACCTTTGAACTTGAATTACCGCCACTACATAAACTCCTTGTTACCTTTCACAAATTATCTTATGGTGTATATTGATAATTAAAGTTTAATCTTGACAGCATCATTTTATGATATAAAAGTCATCTATCTCAATAATGTTTAATCAAATCGTTGAACTTCAATGTATAGATTTTAGGTATACTCTCACATGACTATGCAAATTTCCTTAGAAATGGAATTTAAATGCTACAAGGATTTTTGTTTTTCATAACCTTGTATGATACATTCACTAATAGAATCTTGTAAAAAGACCAAAAAATAAAAAAAAGTCGCCCTTTCATTGACAAACAACTAGGTAAAAAGTTCAACAACTTTGAGAAAAAAATTTTCAGAAAAAGATTAGAAAAAAATCAACGAATAAAAATTTTGATACCATATCACACAGCCATCTCTATTAAAAACTTGTCGATAGGTCGGATTAGGAAAAAAATGTCAATGGGGTAAAGATATATGAATGATTGATGAATGATGCAGTGGATGTTTTTTTATCTCCTACTCACATCACATGTCCATGCAATGCATAAGTAGCCGTAGCTCCGGAGTCCCATCCCATATAATCAGGCATCAGCCCACATGTATCTCTGAGAAGCTCCCTCCCATTCTCTCTCTCTCTCTCTCTATCTCTCTTCACATATTCCTGATTCCTCATCATCTGGATAATAATAATACCATTGCATTAGATTTTGGCAATTCCTCTCCAATTTCATCTTTTTTGATTAAATTTTTAATAAAATCTTAGCTTTATTTTTTTGTCTTTTTCAAAAGCCAATGAGCTCTTCTGACCATATGGATTTGGGAGAATTCTACATTCTCTGATTTAAACAAACCCATCTTCCAATCTGCCATTCACAGTACAAATAATTCTCTCTCTATCTTCTGGGATCTGCAGATATTCTATCTGCAGATTTTCTTGCATTGATATTAGCTTGCATTTATTTGGGCAGTTCTCTTGCAGTTTTGATGTAGTTAATTGGCAGTTCTCCCAAGTATTTTGGTGATTCTCTTTCCTTAGGGATTTCTCTTAACACCAGCAAAAAATTGGAGTGATTTTGGGAACCCAGTTCGGTTGATTGATTTGGGTCATCTGGGCATCAATTATTTTCTTGATGTACTCTCTAAATTACTGTAAAAACTGAGGATTTCGGGTGAAAAACACAGGGAATAAATTTTAGGTTTCTGGGTACCTATCAGAGAAAGTAGGGCCCAGCCTACATTTGGTAATTGAACATTTTGATTGGTGGAGAAGTGAAACAGTGGGTTGACTGTGGTGTTTGCTGTTCTGGGGTGCAATTATTTGGTGGAGTTCCCTTGATTTGGAAGGTGTTTATGTAGTGTCAATTCAGTGGGTAGGCAAAGAAGGGGGAATTGCTAGGGTTTTAAATTTTGGTGGTTGGAGGTTGAAATTTGGTGTTCTGGGTTTAAAAGAAATTTTCTTGTTTTAAGTGAGCAGGACTAACACTTCAAAAGAGGCCCAATTTGGGTTATCCCAGATTGTTGAATTGGATTTCATCTTCATATATTGTCCCCCACTTGTGAGTTGTGAAATACTGAACTCATTGGTTTTCAGGTTTAGGGGGACGGTTTGGGTTTACTGAACCCAAAGGCAATGGCATAAACCCAGAAAAAGAAGAAAGAAGACAAGGAAAAAAAGCTTCTTTGAGGGCCTCTACCAGTGTGTGTATTTGCACAAAAACGACCTTTTTTTCTGAACATTTTGGCCATGGCTGCAAAATTACTGCATTCATTGGCAGATGACAATCCAGATTTGCAGAAACAAATTGGATGCATGACAGGAATTTTCCAAGTCTTTGATCGCCACCACTTCCTCTCGGGAAACGCCCTAATCAAAGAAGGCTTCTTCCTCCCCCTTCAGGTAGTAACTCTGATCCTTCATATTGTCTCTAAGAACTTGGTTCAAATGTATGACTTAATAATCTTATATTCCTATCATGGCATGAACTTTGTTCAAGTTTGGTACTTACTCTCTTCCTTCTGAAAGTTCTGTTCATTCATTCTTATCTTTGTCACTGTTCTATTGCCATTTGCCAGTGTTCTTTGGTTTATGTATTGTGTTGATTGCTTCACACATTGATTTGTTGATCAAATCTTACTCACAAACTGATCATTAACTGCCTCTTGATTGATGTTTTTTTGTTTCGGTTGGCATTTTATTTGTTTGTCTAAATGACCATTTTCTAAAGGAAACTTAAAATGCCTCGCTGTCTCTCTAATTGTTAGTTAAAAAGCAGCATAGATATCGAATCTCTCCCTCATTGGCAGGATTCAAACTAGGCATTAGCAGTTGTAAATTGAGAATGTCTCAAGATCTTCTATCCATTCATATGATGTTTTTAACAATCAGCTATTGACATTGTGGATATATTTACCTCATGTTCTGTCATCATCAAACACCCTCCCCCTCTTCTAATGGATAAACATTATACTAATGGATAAATCCTTTCACAGGTAATTCCAAGATCAGCAATGGAAGCCTGGATGCTGATTCTAGTAATCCATGCAATGGGGAGGTTGTGGTAAATAATTCCAGCTTGGCAATTCATCGATTGCTGTCCTTTATGCTTCATCTCATCTTTTTATGGTGTTGCATCCTCAATTGGCTGGCATGTGAATTTTCTAGTCAGGCAGGGTTGCGTAAGTAATATCTTGAGGGCCATTTGGTGATATCATGTGTGATGTTCACATGTAACCTATCGTTTATAAACTCTGGTTGAGCTCATGGTTGTTGCCATGGTGAAATTCATCATTGTCCAGTATCACCACAATTGGTATTTGAAAACTTAAAATAGCTATTACACTGTCAATCCGAATTGGTGCTTTGCAGCTTGCTTGCTCATCTAAACTATTCAGTTTTTAGCAGTTTTTTTTTATTTTAAAAAAACGAAAATTCTCATCTTTGAGATCTTTCCATCCCTTCTAACATATCTTTTGATTTTGTTGGTGGGATTCTTTGGGAATCATCATTGAACATATGAAGCTTTCTGTTTGCAGGAAAGTAATTCAAACAAATGTGTAAATGATAAACGGGCATCCCCTGAATCATCTAGGCCCTCTTTCACCTCTACTTCATGTTCATCCTCATTTTCCTCTCTCGATTGTGGAAGAACAGGCCAGAGAGAGCCTTCTTCCAAGGATCACCCTGAGACTCCTTCGAGCGACCCTGTCATAAACCACACAAGTGCCAGCCCCAGGACAGGAAGGCTCTCTGTTGATCTTCGGGGTGTGGTCAAGGACTCAATGTACAGAGATTCGCGAGGCCTCTCAGTCCAAACAAAGATCAAAGAGGACGGTTCTGCTAACACTTTAAAACACAAAGACTCTCCACGGCCTTTGCAGTTCTCGAAGTCAGTGAATGGGTTGGTGGGAGTTGGGATGAAAGGGAAACAAGATGTGCCAACAGATATCAAGGAGTCTCTAAGGATTTTAGTTAAACTTCATGATGCTCCATGGTATTATACTGAAAAGGAAATTCCCATATTATCTCATGAAATGGAGGGCAGGTCTTGCATGTCCATCTCAACGGATGCACCCAGGTTCTCTTGTGATGATAGAGAGGCAGACAGTAACATTAAAGATCTGCCAAGACTTTCTTTGGATAGTAGACAAAGCTCTGCAAGGAGCATCATTGTTGATTCCAAACTCAGCCATCTGCCAGAAAATGTGAACAAAACTTGTGACTATTCTGATGAAAGAGTTGGAGATCTAGAACAATTGTCGAGCAACCAACCCCGACCATCTAGTGTTGTGGCAAAACTCATGGGGTTGGACATGTTCCCTGCTACTAGATCATCAAGTGAGATTCACTTGGGCCTAGTTAAGACCCTTCACATTGAAGACCATGATCCCTCTATCGTACCTTTAAGAATACCTGATGTATGTAAGCCATTTCAGCTTTTGAAGTCCCCAAGAAGATCCAGAAAGGAGCCAGCTTCACCACAGCTGAAGAATGCTGATCAAGTTATGAAACCGACTACTACTAGTTCTAAGTTTCCCATCGAACCAGCACCATGGAAGCATTTGAATAGTTGTCGGAGTTCTCCAAAGCGAGTTTCAAGACAGGTAAAGCCCTCAGGGAGTAGTTTGAGTACTTCTTCTGTTTATCCAAAGATTCACGACAGATTGAAAGATATTGAATTCACACAATCTGAGAAGCATGTCAGACATCTAAAACAGAAACCCAAAGCAATGCAGACAAAGAGACCCTCAGAGGTCGTAAAAGAACAGTCTTTGAGCTTGGAAAATATGAGAGATGGTCAAAGATTTGGTTCTGATAGGAATTCCAAGATGAAATGCCCGGATTCACGCACTAGTAGGGCAAGTGGCTCCACACTCAGGGGAAGCAGCAGAGCTACTGCATTGGAATCCTCAATTGTTGTAATGAAGCCTGCTAAACTTGTTCAGAACTCTGGTATTCCTGCTTCTTCCATCATTCCGATTGATGGTTTCCCTGATCTTCGAAGATCCCAAAGTGTCGAATTTTTAGCTCATAGGAAGAAGTCAGCTATCTGTAAAATGACTAAGGATCAGAATGCTAAAGATGGCTGTAGAGATCAAGCTGCTACTGCAGATAGAGGAACAAATAACAGAACTTTGAGGGCAGCTCAAACATCATCGAGGCTTTCACAAGTAGACAAGGATAACAAGACAAGTACATTGAAGAATTCGGGTTCAGTAAGTCCTAGATTGCAACAAAAAGGCTTGAGTCTGATAAGAGGTCTCGCCCACCAACCCCACTTTCTGATTCAAACAAAGTAAGGAGGCAACCCAATGGGCAGTCAACTGAATCTGGTTCCCCTGGTGGGAGACGCAGGCCAAATAAGAATGATGAACAGCTGAGTGAAAGAAGCAGTCAACCTAGGATTTTGATTTGCCAAGAAATTAGTACATCAGTGCATCCTAAGACCCATGTGGCACAGCAGCTAACACTAGATGTAGAAGCTACAAGCAATGAGCAGCATGTAGAGATAGCCAGCTGTCGAAGCCCATCCTTGGAGGCTTTTGAGGGCTTCATGTCCTGGGAAACAAAGAATGTAAGTTCTCTTTCAGCCTCTTTAGATCTCTATAATGTGCAAATCATTTGGCTAAAGCATCGAGCTACATTATGTTTTAGGATTTGAACTTGAGGTTGGATGAAGAGGATGCAGTAGGAGATCTTTCCACTGCCCCTGAACAACCAAGTCCGGTCTCTGTGCTTGATCTGTCTTCCTATATGGAGGACTGTCCATCTCCTGTAAAACGAACTTCAACTGCCCATAAAGGTGAAGTTTCTTGCTCCGAGCTAAAATTTGTTGCATTGCCATTGTAAAAATGAATAAGTGACTTAGGTTATTTGTCGCTTATATCTATTTATGTTTGTACCAAGAAGTCTGGTCATAATTTCCTGTACTAGAAATTTTCATGGATTACAAGTCACTCTCACATTTCTATTCCGGGAGGATGAAATGGTTGAGTTTTTCCATTTAGGAGAACGGTTGGTAGGGAAAAAAATGTGACTGTGTTCATATATGGTGGTAAATGTTAAAATTGCTGCCATTTCCTGTCGTATTGGGCAGCAGTTCTGAAGTTCAGAAATTCACTATTGAGATAACAGCAGCTCTTTCCCATTGACCTCCAAACTAGTTTGAAAATTCTCTTGCCAATAGGAATCTGAAGGGACTTGATCATTAATTTGTTTGACTATTCAAGTGAATGATGATCTCCCATTGATTCACTGATTATCTCTATGTGAATATTCGAGGTGCAGCTGCCGCAATTGCTGAGAATAACTCTACGGAAGACCTGAAAAATGCCATTGATGGTCTCTCTTCCACTGGTACAGTTCTTGAGCTTCCTTCTAAAATCAGTCACAAGAAGTTACAGAACATCGAGAACTTGGTTCAGAAGCTTAGATGCTTAAACTCAACTCATGATGAATCCCAGACAGACTACATTGCATCACTATGTGAGAGCACAAATCCAGATGACAGATACATATCTGAGATACTGGTTACTTCAGGTCTCCTTCTTAGAGATCTCACTTCTGGTTTGACCGCCTTCCAACTCCACCCATCTGGCCACCCCATCAACCCAGAACTGTTTTTTGTGTTAGAACAGACTAAAGCAAGCAGTTTGATCGCCCAAGGAGAGAGTACTGCTGATGGGATTATTATTACAAAGTACAAGCCTGAAAAACTTCATAGGAAGCTCGTCTTCGATGTTGTTAATGAGATTCTTGCTGGAAAACTGAGCACCATTAGCCCACCAGCCGAGCCCTGGTTCAACCCTGATAGACTTGCTAAGAAGGCTCTTAGTGCTCAGGTGCTTCTAAAGGAGTTGTGTATAGAGATAGACCTTCTTCAAGCTAAAAAGCAGGACTTTAGCATAGAGCAAGAGGAGGATGGGATGAAGAACATCTTGTGCGAGGATATGATGCATAGATCAGGTAAGTGGATGGATATTCAAAGTGATGTATCAGGGATTGTTCTGGATGTAGAGCGATCCATTTTCAAGGAGTTGGTCAATGAGGTTGTTATGGGTGAGGCAGCTGCACATCGAGGCTGGGTTAACCGGCGATGCAAGCAGCTTTTCTCCAATTAAGAACTGCAGTATCATCCTTCTTCATCCTTTTTTTCATTTTTTGGTGGTTTCTCATCTCTTTCTGTGTTTTGAAATGTACTGATTTAGCTGGTTTTGTCATGCTACTGTTCTGATGCATAGGGTTTTTTTTAAAAAAATAATTATGAGGGCATAATAAGAAAGCCATTTATAGGGACTGGTGAGTATATCAGTGAGATTGTACAGTATTTAATGTTGATAATTATACTATTGTGCCTCAGGGATTCTTTGGGATCAATATATAAAAAGGTCCATTTTGTGCACTTTTTTGGTAAATTTGCTGAAGTTTCGCCCCCTAAAGGAAGTTGCTCAGTTTTTAGTCTCCATTATTTCGTGGTTACATGTGATCTGTTGATTTTATTGAGTGCAAAAACTGTATTAGCAGATTGAGAATGGACTATTCGTTTCACCTTGAAAATCTAGGCTAGTCACTTGACACTGCAGAATTTACTTTCATTTTATACTAAAGAGTGCTAAATGTTCGAAAATGATGGAGACAAGACAACTTATACTTGCCTGTGTCAGACTCTTGTAACCAAGTCTTAGTAACATTAAAAAAGATATAATACCAAGAAAAGATCATTAGACTAATTACATATTAGTTCATCGTCTTATTGAAATTCATTTCTTTTTTGATATAACGAACTTTTTAAACTGTATAAACAATTGAGTATGCATTATATCATATTAATAGTGGTTTTGAAAGTTTATATTAGAAACTTTAAGATTTGCCTATACAACATAATCAAATCTTATATGTGTGTTGTGGGGAGGAGGAGGGTCTATTAAAAATTTATCAACTTTTCATAAACCTCATATAAACTGCCTACAAATTTAAGACGTATATACTTAAAATAAATTAAAAAATAGATATAAAGTCCATCCAAAAAAACCTAACAAATAGTGATAAAATATTTTTTAGGGATAAAGCTTTATTTGAATGTACATCTGGACCTTAAACATTGCATTTGCATCTAATTGACACCAAACTTTTAAGTGAAATAAATTTATTTTACAATTGAGTCAACAAGTGCCTCCGTAGCATAGTGGTAGTGCGTTCGCTTCGTAAGCGAAAGGTCGCGAGTTCGATCCTCGCCGGGGGCTTTTGGAACACTTTTCAATAAGCGTTTGTAGTTTTTCCATTTAATTTTTATTTTTAATAAGACTTTTTTAAAAAATTTTGGAGACCCTTCTAAAATTTTTGTAGTTGGCTAAGGCTAAGAGTTTCTAATTTTTCTACTTTTATAAAATTTGTTTCTCATAAGATTTTTTAAATTTTTTTGGAGATCGTTCTAATTTTTCTAGTTAGCTGGGCACATAATAATATATGTGCTCCTGCAAACAATGTCGAATCAGCTTTCCAATTTTCCTACAATTTTTCGTTTTATTATCTGTACAAAATATTATTAAGTTGATCCAGTCATCCACATATAACAAAATAAACAATTTGATGTGTTAACATCTGACAAAGTCCAAAATTTACTGAGGCCTATTCGACAATAATGTTTGGTTGGAGTAGCATTTAATGGTTTGACCAAGATAAAACTCTAACGAACCAAATATTAATGTTAGTTATACCGTTTTAAGTAATATTTTTAAAACATTAAGAATATTAGTTTTTGACATTTAAAAGTTTGCAAAATTATTTATATCCTTTTATGTCGACAATAATAAGTTAGCTCAACCACTAAATTTATCGAACACATTTTATTCAACCGCTCGGTTGAACAACTATTCATTAACAGTTCAAATCTAACAGCTTATCTACTACCTAACAATCTATATGTTACACATATAATTATCCATGCTTAGTCAAACAACTCATTTTGTCAAATATAGCCTAAGTAAGAGGGATTGTTAAAGTTACATATATGTGAACACTTGTGGGCACTTAAAAAAAAAACATTCACGGGTATTAGTTAGCTCAAATGATACAAGTTTTAAAAGTTGTTACCAGATATTTGGATTTCAGTCCCGATTAAAAGTTCAGATTTACACCCAAAAACAAAAATGCTAATATAATGTGTAGATCTGTTTATAGGGAGGGGATCACGATTCACGATCTAGGATTTTTGACAATTCGAGTGATGATTGAAGTGGTCCAAATTTATTTGCTGTCATTTTATGCATAGAGAGAGAACACATATACATATTATGGTCCATTCTCTATCCACGCTTGGTGAGATTGAGATTGAGATTTTTGCATAACCACAAACAATGAGTTAGTCACACAAGTTTTTCTTAGTTTTATTTATAGGAATATTATAAAGATAAACCAAAATTTGGATTCAAATTAGGATCTTTCTTCCTTCTATTTTCTTTTTTATGTGGCGTAGATTGTAGAGATTTTGGATCAATAATATCTCCATAAACATTTCTTCAAGAGTTCATTTCAATTGCATTACTTGTTCTAGTTTTATCGGACTTATACTATATTGCACCAGCAAAATGTATATCAAAAGTAAAACAACATATTGCGATTGATTGATTTTATTTTTTATTCTTAAAGTCCCCTATTTTTATCGTGATATATTCAATCTGACTATTCCACGTCATATGAGTTTTAATTTAGCGTTTATTTTATAAATGTATTTAGAATGATTGCTATACATAAAAAAAAAAAAAAGTATAGTCAATTGGTATCAGTTTAGAACCCAAAAAAAAAAAAAAAAAAGGGATTGTCTTAGAAAAGCAAAATGTAAGACATTTTTACTGAAAAGTTAATGTAATTATAAGATTAGTACTTATAAGGTAGATGGGCCCAAGAACAGAAAACTAATTCAAACTACACAGTGCAACTCCTTGCCTTTGCCACTTTATCTCACTTCAATGGCTCTTACAAATCAAATCTTCTGGCAAAGCGGGGAGGCAACCAAAACTTAGTATAAGAATTTTACTCCATATGTATATATATATATATATATATATATATATATATATATAACCATTGAGATCTTATTGTATAATAGTTAATGTCAATATATTGAGTCCATTCAATTCGTATGTAATTATGTTGTATCAATAGTCGTGACACAAGTGTACATAAAATAAAAAAGATAAAACATAACCAACTAGTTAACTCAGCTATAACGACACCATAAAATAATATAAAAGCGACTCATATATATTTGCTTATTTGATTGTGACAAACTCAATTTAATTAAAATAAGATAAATATAATACTCAATTTACATGCGTACAATAACAATAACGACAACTTGCATTATGATCCATCTTGCTTTTATTATGAGGTAGAAAGATTAATGCCCTAAAAGAGGCTTATTTTAAGATACCCATATTAAACACATTTTAGAGAAGGAAAAAAGAAAGAAAATGAGAATTTGAAGTCAAATTCTTTTACAGTATAATCAAAATATAAACATTAAAGAATAATTCAAGTAGCATTACAGTTGTACATAAAATACTCTACGACTTTACGTACCTATACGTAAATAAATTAGATATAAAACATATAACCGACTAAATACAATCGTAATTTAAAATAAGCCCGACATAAACCGTACTTGATAAATTCACCCCGATGTTATACATTCATCATAACAACAGACCCAGTACTGGATCACGTGGAGTAGTATTACAAAAATAACCTAATGAATAGATTCAAACTATAGCTAGGTATAATATGAACGACGTTGAAGAAGGCAAAGACAAACTTGAATAATAGTATCGCAGAAGAGAAGAGTAAGAGAGATAGGAAGGTAAGGGACCCAGAAGTGTTTTTTCTTCCTCCTCTAAAATCCATACATGGCGTGCTCTTCCTTTTAGCTTTCCCTTTTATTTTTCATTTTCATAAATAAATATATGCAAAAGTTTTAAACTTTTTTTCTTTTTTTTTTTCTTCTCTTCCTTGACATATTGCATGGACCACTGATTGTGTTGGTTTTTTTGGATTATCTTTCCCTTAGCTAGCTTTGCCCTTTTTCTTTTCAATGTGTAGTCAATTTTGGGTGTCCCTGTTAACTTAACTTGATGATAATGGGGGTACCCCGCTTCTCTTTCTCTCTCCTTCCTTCTCTCTCTCTCTCTCCTCTCTCTCTCTCTCTCTCTTCTCTCTCTCTCTCTCTCTCCCAAATTTCATTGGATCTTGTGATGAAGCAGTGACAGAAGGCTGCAATCACTATTCTTTCCTTTTCATGTCAGAGAGAGAGAGAGAGAGAGAGAGAGAGAGAGAGAGAGAGAGAGGAGAGAGAGAGAGAGAGATGAAGGGTTTAGATTCTTCCATTGACCTACCATCATATTGTATGTGTAATTGGGTTGGCTATACAAATCTACGCAGTTGAGGATATATATATATCCTCCAAGTTCAGAGAAAGATGTAAACCAGGCTTGTTTTTACTTGTTTCTGGAAAAATATAAATGTAAAATATATACAAATTGTGTAGTGTATATATATGGCAACCTGATTACTTGATGTATATATAACCCATGTTTGTGGATAATCTTTGGTTTGAAATCTTCTTCATACAGATGACAAAATTGTAGCTTATATATCATAGTGGATAGTCAATGATGAGGACAAAAAATATATGTAACTTGCATATGATAGGTAAGCTACTATATTATCAATAAATTACGATGTCGTCAATGATAAAAAATTAATTAATTAAAATGTCAAACATTTTGATAATGATGACCCTAAAAATTAAATTAAGATTATTCATCAGTTATTCCCTTAAACAGCGACCTCACCCCGTTAAGGAGAAGAATATAAATTCGATTTTCAAAAGTGCATTTATTAGAAGCACTTTTACCTCAAACGCTCATCGGTTATTATTCCCTCAAGATTTAGGCATATCCTTTTAATTGTAACACAACATTTTAGATTAATAGTTATTACTTTCACAATTGTATTAAGTGATTATAAACCTGCAAATTCTAGTGAATTAATTATTCGTCCACCTATAACTTGGTGGTTTAAAATCATTTAACACAAAATTATGTGAATGGGATAAATAAAAATTTAACACCGTAGTTTTTTTTATAAAAATAATTTATTAAAACCTCAATGAGTATTAATTAAATAAATATTGGCACTTTCCCAAATTCCCGTTTTAAAATAGTAAACTTACATGCAAGAATTTTGTGCGTGTGTTATTTGCATCTTTGTATATCATTTAGCTACGGTTGGTCCATAATGAGATAGAGCTACATGCGAGAATATAAATGAGCTAAACTATCTTTCTCTTAGCAAATTTTTGAGAAATATTTGACCTAAATTGTAAAGTTCCTCCTGTTAAACTTTTTTCTTACATTTTTTCCCTGTTACGAACCAAATGTAATGAAAGATTGATTACATTTTACACGTAAAAAAATATTTAAACACCTTATAAATGAAAGTTGATCGGCAAAAGTCTTTTTAACGTTGTATCCTTTAAGCTATATAAGTCTCATATCCGACTCTTACAAATTGAGGGGAAAAAAGCTTAAGATAAACAAAAAAGAAAAGAATTAAACACCTTAAGATTCAAGCACGCAGAGGAAGTTGTTAAACTAGCCAAAATAATGTATAAATTGAATCATGCTTCATCCACTCGTTTGATATGACCCAAAATTAAACGGACACGAAGAAATTTTAAAACTTGAATCAGATGTTTTTCATGTTGAATGTTGTTGACATTGGTCTACGATCAGCTTGCATGTAACGTGCATGGTTATCTTGTCTAACAAAAAAAAAACCCAAGAAACTAAAGACAACACTAACGATATAGATCTTGCCAATTGAATCTAAGAAGACAAAGAGGTTATTTTCGAGAGACCTAGGAAGACCTTTTGCAAAATATAAGACGTTTCATTCACGGCCTACATTTTTGCAATGTAAATTTTTAGGTGAGATAATCTCATAATAATTTATTATAAAACAGGTGATGTTGTGTGTGATGAGAGGTAAGTTACATACATATATCCAATGTAAGTTGATGAGACATTATCATACGGTTCTTTATGAAACCGTCTGACCTAAAAAGGACCACTTTTGCCTATTTTTGTAGTTATAATGGCATAGGAACAAGAGTGTAAAAATTCTATTGCATTCGCATTGTGTAGAAATCATGATTTACCAAAACCATATAAGGTCTTATTAGATGAAGCTGAGTCCTAATTTCGAGTGAATCAATTCAAGACCAAAGATGAATATTATAGTTTGGCTCTTGGTTAATTGTACTAGCTAGTGGGGAGGCACATCAACTAGAAAGACTAGGAGATTAGTGGATGGAAGCCTACTTTAAAGTACAATCGAGGATGATCGATCGGACTATGAATAAAAGTACATGCACGACCACAATTGTGGGATGTGACACCAATCCACCTATAAGTACTAGAACACCATCAGAACCATCAAGGAACTTTAGTTGTCAAAAAAAGAAAAAGCTCGGCATTTGCAAGGACTGAGATGGAAGAGAGATGACATATATACACCTTACACCACCTAAGCATGCATGCCTAATGAGATTATTTCAAACCTTATCAATCGTTTTTCAAACGTAAAGTTCCTTTTTGAGATTCAGGGTATACTTGTATTCACTAGTTATATTATCTATTTTTTTATATCAGTTATCTAAAATGGGGTGTTTACGTGCTCTGGATTGTATCAGGTATGTATCCGGACCAAAGTAAGTGTACCATTTGTTACAGCTCTTAAGGAGAGCTAACCCTTGCGAGTCTAGAAGTCACATAGTTTGGGAGAAGTATCGCAAGGTTAATTATCTTGCAATTTCCAAAACTTGTACTTGAGTAGATGATGTTTAAGTTGCTGAAGTTTTTTATGTTGTGCATCCGGGGAAGTAGTAGCTAGGAAAAGGGCAGATAGCTTGCTCTCGGAATTATTTCTTACCCTATTTTTTTCGATAATTAATTAGCAAAAAGGTCAAAGAAAGAAATTAAACAAGTGTTAACAGACCTTATTACTCTGATATGTGATGGATCCCAATTTCTTAATTATCAAATCAATAATGAAGGTGGTCGGTTTCAGTGGTCTCAATTGGTAAAAACATCTATGAGTTCGATAACATAGGAGACGATATGGATGCTATATTCACAAGATTCACTTGATTTTTTATGAATAACAAAAACATAGTCAATGTCACTATAGAATTACTACAGAAAAGCTCTCCACCTATATATATATGTGTCACAATTTCAAGAAACGAGTACAAAATTTCACATATAAAGTCAATAGTAAATTTAAATCTTACTTGTGTTCAAAGTCTTGGAGTTGGCAGCATTGCAGTTGTCTTTTCAAGCATCAAACCTATAGCATTGTTTCTTTTGGACATCCTACTTAACCTTGTGAGGAATTCATGAACGTTAAACTTGACATAGGAGCAGATAGTTACTTCTCTCTTCTTCAACACTTTCCTCCTTCAACAAGGGGATGACGCCGCGGTAAGAAAGAAATGCAACTATTTGTTCCCACTTGCCCACCAATTAAACTCATATAGTTCTGATCACACAAAGATATGTACTTGAAGTTGGATGAGACAGATGAACAATGGTGAATCACATATCAATTCCAAAATGTGGGTTCAAGGACCATGGTCGCCCTTGTCTTGCCTGTCCTCATCATTCTGCGACAAATGAGGTTGATGATGGCTCATGCTCAATGGAAAGGGTCTCAAACCCAAGCCACTTGGATTATGGAGAGACGAAGACAGGGAATTCGACAAGTGGAAGTGATTGAATTGTCTCAACTCATTCTCCACTTGATTGTTCGAAGTATTCATAAACGAGAAGTGAGGAGGAAAAAGCGGTGTGGTTGCCATAGAAGGAGATAGAAACAGTTGCGACCCAGAGGACAGAGATAGTGAAGATGGCAATTGGGTTGAGTTGCTTTGATGAGTACCTTGAGTATCATGTTGAGAAGACAAGCCTAGACTTCCCAATTGCGACAAAGATAAATTAGAAGACGGCTCCCATTGGTAATAGCTGGGGTTACTTAGTAAGCTCGGATGAGGAGGTAGAATACTAGTATTCCCCCTCGCCATCGGAAACAAGTTTTGAGCCAAAACTTGAGATGAAGTAGTTCCATTACCATCCCCAATCCCACCTTGATGATCAACTCCCTTTGCTTTGACCTTATTACCGCATTTGAATCCCAATACTTCAACTTTGCCACAATCGATTGGTCATCCTCATCGACTTCTGCTTGCTGAGTGCTATTAATGTTGATACCTTGCTTTCTAGATGGTAGCAAATTTGCATCCAAGAATGGGGAAGAAGAAGATTGAGGGGCTGCATAGCCTTGAAATGGAGAGAAAGTTCCCGGTATAACAGGCAAAGGAGGGAGCTTATCGATATCTTGCTTTGTAGTATCGAGTAGCCAGTCGATGACTTTGCTAGGTTGGCTCAGCCCGAGCCTATCTTGAAGATCATAGAGCTGAATTGCAGTGGGTACAGAGAGCCTAATCCGCCTATCTCTCAACCCTTTGACGGTGCAAACTTTACTATGCCGGTCTTTGCCCCCAAAGGTACGCGACACTCTAACTATTCTTGGATTCTTGAAACCTGACCATTGCCTTGAACTCGAAGAGGCTGCTGTGGCTAATTTGCTGGAGTCACCTTCTTCTTGTTTCGCAGTGTAGGTGTTATCTTTATCTCTTAGACTCATCATCTCCTTATGTCCTTCCTCATCATAAATCTGTCCACAAGAATAAAAAGAAAAGAAATTCGTCACGTATTGACCATAACGAAATCTATATGTAGAAAAAGTCTGAATAAATCTGCAGAATTCTTTTTGTAGGATGTATATAACACTGAGGGTAAAAGAAACCCAGGATCAAGCATATTTCTGGGGATTTAGGATCAATTCTGCTTCTGAATTTTTGAAATTCACAACTTCTTTACTTCTAAATTTAGCAATTAGGGTTTCCCTTTTAGCGAATTGTTTAGTTCATGGGGATTTGAGAGATGAGATTTGAAAAACTTCTGACATAGCTTAGGAAAAATGGCAAAAAAGTAACAGGCAAATGAATGACTTTGTTAAATTCACAAGAATCAAAATGAAAGCATACCCACATACTTCATTTTGAAAAAACATTTTGCTATTATAAGATCTACAACATGAACTCACATGAGATTTAGAGGCACTTGGTGGACTGATTTGAATATCTGCGATTCTCGGCTTCAAGAGATGAAGGAACTGATGGAGAGAGGGAGAGGGAGGGAGAGACAGAGAGAGAGAGATAGAGAGACAGACAGAGAGAGAAATTTTGAGCAGCCCTGAGCTCTTCTATTTGAGAACAGCAGAAACAGCAGAGAAAATAAGGGTTTGAAGCTACAATTTGCTCGGAATGATGACGAGCTAGTTGGGTAATTATTCCAGGAAAATCATGCTCTTGTGAGAATTAAAGCTGGGAGATGCCAAAAATTTTTACCCATGTCAGGAAAGGAAAAAGGAATCATCACATATTGGCTAGCATGTGGCATATATGTGGTGTCTACACAGACACGCGAGCTTGACTGACTCCATTGTCTTTACTGCACGCATAATTACACTTTTTAAGGTCAAACTAAATCAACAAAATATTGTTCGAAGTGACAACAATTCCATCTCGATAAGAAGAATACAAGTCTGAATTTCTAAAAACGCACTTATTAAAAGAGACTTTTACCTTAAATGCTCATAACCTAAAGAGATTACATCTTTGCTCAAATCAAAAATATAATCAAAATCAAACCCAATTTCTCATTATCCCACTTAGGATATAATGACTTGTGATTGTACTTCAAATTTAACCTTATAATTACACCTCTTATGATGAATACAACTCCAAACATATGTATGCACCACATGATTTAAACATTTAACATTAACATATGCCTTGTTTATACATAACTGTTGATATGTTTGTTTGTAAATATGAACAATGGAAGTTGACTCGAATCGATCTGTGTTACTTTATGTAATCTTATATGTCACTGAATCTTTATAACCAAACCAAACTAGTAAGTAATGAAATCCGGTTTCCCACATAGAACCCTATTCATTCTTGAATCGAAAGTCGTAAGGTTGTAATATAGTTGTAAGGTCAACTGTAAAAAGTTATAAAGAATTGTAAATAATTACATGAAAATGTAAGTTAAAGTTAAAAAGAACAGGATCGTAAAAATGATTGATGAGTTTACATTGAATGTAAACTATTTGTAGTTGATACACTAAACAAGCAAGTATATATATAGATATATATACCTCGAGTGAATTAGATTTTGTTCACATTATTTGGAGTGATTAAGTATATATAATATAAGTGAAGATGAGGAGCTATATATGTACTGAGCTTTCAATCAAGGGGACCATCCTATATACATATGCATGTTGATGAATGGAAAACGACGAGGGGATTAATGCTTTAAGCTTTATTGACAAGATGAACAGCTACCTACTTGCTTAGAATATAAGATTGTAAGCAATCCCATCAACCCCCACAACAATACGAAAAGAGACAAATTCGACTACAATTTTCATTCATATTGTGGTAAATTGTTATATTCCTCCCTCTCCATGTAGAATTTTCATTTACATTGTGGTAATTGTTATATACGTCTCTCTCAACATATATGTAAATACTATTTTTACCCTAGGAGTAGTTTTTCATATTTGGGGGCTTGTAAATAGTTACACCATATTTTAGGGTTCTTAGAAGTAATTTTTTATATTTGAGGAGTTTGTAAATAGTTACACCATACCCGAGGATACCTAGGGCTCCTGTAATAGTTATAACCATATCTTAGGGTACTTTTGTTTTCTGGTTGGTTACTGCTACTATTTATTTCACTTGGTTCTTAACCCTAATGGTGGTTGAAGTTAAGTTCAAAAGAAAGCAACTAAAAATTGAGAATCTTAATTTTTCAAAATAAGGGCAATATTGTCTTTTCATATCTCTTATCTTGCCGAAATTGGTCTTACGTCAAATATTAGAGGGTTAACTTGGTAAGTTTTGAAAAGGAGAGATCATGGTTAATTTGCAATGCCTATAGGCCGAAGGCTCATAACAAAGCAATATTGAGAATTGAAAGCCAATATGTGTTTCAATTAAATCTTTAAATGAACCGTCCGCAATCTATTATGACTTGATAATATCCCTATAATCCAAATCTCTATTAACCCGCTACTAATTAATAAAACCTACAATGATCCAGCCTTTATAAATAAAAACTCAAATCAAACTCGTTTGGCCCAACCACCTCGAGATAAATCTGAATAATGTTCAGAAGCCGCATCGATATTTAATCTGATGCGGCTTGTTAAAAGCTGTGGCTTATGATTCGAGGCGGCTAACATATATGTAGCCGATCAGTGGATGCTCATACTATAGAGAAGATAGGTACAAGTACCTTTGAAGGGCTGGGAGGTAGGGACCAAATTTTGGGGATTTCTTTTTAGTGCAGGGGAGGACCACTTTTTTTTCTTTTCATTTCTTTTTTTTTCATTTATTAAAGGTTGGAAGCAGCACTGATGACATATATCTGTACATATGCATGAAGCAATTAATTGGACATAATTGGACGTTCAATTATTTTCTGACTCACCTCTAAGTTTGCACAATTCAAAATGTCTGTTTATGAATTACTAGTAATCCATTTCATGAAGATTTAAAATGGAAGTGCAGAATATGTTACTTGTATTTATCCATTAGTTCGTCTTAAATATACCCATTGTCTAAAGATATACAGTATCTTCAAGATGGACGGCTTTAAAACCCTAACTATGCAATGACCTTTGTGATTTTATTTAACAGTTGACGTTGAATTGGCCTAATCAAATAAAATCATATCAAGTTACCTGATATGACATTGATCTTAAGTCAAGTTAACCCCGACAAACAATACGAATGAACTAAACTCCGGTTCAATTTTCTCATAAAATTACTTGTCAAGACCTACAATACAAGTTTACTAAACCAAACTTACACCAAGAGACCTAAAAATTAACATGAACCGAATGCGTGACACGATTTGAGCCCAAATGAACAGAAATCTCATAGATGTAAGCATGGTTTAATAACCTAAGCAAAACTCAAAGGAATCATGAATGATCCATTTGCCAAATCCACGCAGGTGTGAATTAGGGGTCTTTATATACCATTACCAAATGTGGTGCCACACATGGGCCAAGCTGTTACGGCAAACAGAAGAAAAGGACCTATCGTAGCTTGGGATAACGAGAGAGAGAGAGAGGGAGAGATGCTCCACAAAAATGGAAGGACAAGAGCATGCATGGACTTGATTACTGGTAGGGCCGGCGGCCCCTCAGATGAAGAGCCTCAGTGAGATATGGCCTATAAACCCCTGATCAATCCCAGCAACTTGCCATTGTGAGAGAGAGAGATCCAACTGTTTCTCCAGATAACTGAGTTGTGACTTCTGTTTTCACAGGATAAGAAATGAGTTGCAGTAGCAGATCCCTCTCTCTCCCCCTCCCTCCCCCGAACCAGCTAGGCCAACTCAAATACAAAGAGCTGGTCTCTAAGATAGCAGGTAGGGCAAAGCGTACTCATTTAGCAGCTGTAATTATGTACCAAAATTTAGGAATCTCGAGGTATTTTTTAACACAGGTTGAATCAAACAAATTTGACTGTCATTTATTCTCCTTACGTAAGGTTTTGGGTTTGAATCAATCGAATGGACCAAGATAATCTCAATAGAGAATTTTTTATACCAGTTTATACCTTTCGTTATCTCAATAAAACATATTAAAAGACAAGAATAAATAATTTAGAGGTTAAAAATATAAATCAAAAATCAAATTAATTTTAGAGAATATAATGAACGTAAATGTTCAATCTTAAATAAAATGTCTGTCAATAAAATAAATTTAATATATGTTTATTATTTAGTACATAATAGAATGTTTAATTTCCACAAGTATGATAAATATCTTTACACTATATATATTCAATTTTATAATCAAATTTAACGAATTTACGTATTTATAATTAAGTCATAGTCAAATTTAAGTAAAATATTAAATTTATAAACACGAACAGATTCCAAAATAGATCATAGAACAACATAACACAAAAGAAAACATTTTATATATCTGGGAATAACCCAAACCCTAAAAACTAGAAAACTACATCCTCTCATCTTTGAAATAAATTAAAGAAACCCTACAAGCTTGAAGATTGATGGTTGAGAGAATTCAAAAACAATAAAGAAAAGGCAATAAGGTCATTGGAATGGGGTTTAACTTTTTGTCTTTTTTGTAATAAGTCATGTTTGTCATCTCATTCTTTCTCCAGATCCCAGAAAATGAAAGTTGCAGAACTCTGCACCCACTGTTTTCTTTTCTTTTTGGGGGACCCTTGTACTGGTAGTAGTCATCAAAAAATTAAAAATAAAATGGTCTCCAGATCCCCAGACAATAACTGTAATTTGTATTTTTATTATTGTTAGTATATATTATTGTACTGTTGCCTTTTCTTTTTCTTACAACATGCTCAGAGCTATAATGTTACAATCTTTTCTTTTTTTTTTTTTGTTTATTTACCTCAGCTGGCAGCAGCAGCAGCAGCAGCAGAGAGAGAGAGAGAGAGAGAGAGAGATAGAGAGAGGATCATGAGCTATTGTTGTTGTTCTTCTCTCTCGATGATAAGTATGGAAGGGGAGGAAAAGGACTACACTCCAGTTGTACAGGCATTTAATTCACTCTCTTCCACCCTTAGCAGCTTTCTCTTTGTCTCTATGTCTGTTCCTTTTCTCATGCCCCATTCATGGCCATCCTTCCTCTCCTTAATTCTAACTACCGCAAAACATGACCCTAACACAATAATACGATCCAAACCTAATTTAGAAATAATCGAGAAACTGGTATAAATCAAACTGTTATTGACCCAAAGTTAACACCATTAAACCTTTTACAATGAAAATATATTATTTTCTATTTTTGAATAAATCTAAGATATAAAACTAAACCCATCCGTTTGCGAGCTTTATGTCAATGCTAGCTATGTTTAACATGTCGACAAGAATATATAGTTGTTAATAGCTCAACTTGTTCATAGAAAAATTAAGATCTTATATAGTTCAATTCAGAGTCTATTCAACTTTACATGTAAAAATATAATCTATTTATATTTTTGTTTGTTTATGTTCTTTTATGTTCATTCGTTTATATCTGTTTTTTATTTAACAACTCATTTATGTTTATTTGTGTTCGTTTATGCTTCTTTTATGTTCGTTTATATTCATTTCTCTTTATATTTCTATTTATATATAAGTTTGAACAAACCTTTAATTTCTAGCAAGTTGTACAACATTAGGCTGATTTCAACTAGTTTTACAAATTTTAATTAAGTTGCTTCAAGCGTTGTACCTAGAATTCTACTGTATAAAATTTTAAGATTGCCCCATTGATGACAACTTAGAGCACTTGCCATAGTGGTTTACCATTCACCATTCACACCTATTTCAAGTACACTTTATTTATTTCAATTTTTTTACCCTTTTATGTACCCATTAAAATTGAAGGTAATAATTATTGTACAAAGAGTTTTACTTAAATTCACTATTTGTACTTTTTCCGACATGAAATGTAAATTTTGAAGTTGAATTTATAAAAATGCTACAGCTAATTAATCCATGCGATAATGCATTCACATAAATAGCAGTTGGGTAATTCAGTTCATAAATTCTATGCAAATTATCGCTGGATTTGAAACTACTCCAACAATTCATAAATTGAAGGTGTGGAGTGAATTATTTGTCATAGTTATACCCAAGAAATTTGTATCTTACGTCACTGTAGATGTGGAGTGAATTATTTCCAGGAAATATATTTATTTTTCAAACTAAAATGAAACGAAGTTATATAACTCGTTAACAATTCACCATATTTGTTTTCAAATTAAAATGATATAAGTTATTGAATTCGTAAATATATTTTTCTATTTTCAAAAAGTGTTTAGAACCAACAAGGTTCAGTAATCTATACTAAAGAAATAAAAAAAGACACCTCCTACCTTCAAAAACAAATAAAGTCACGTCAACCAATGTTGACGTCAATTCAAGTTGGCACACCTAAACTAATCAATCATATTGGATCAACTAATAGTTAACCACGACTCCTAATCCGAACTAGGTCAAATGAAATCTTAAAATTATATTGATTGGAGTAAAATTCCATATACAGTATTGATAAAATATTTTTTCTACAAATAAACGAAAGACGGAAAGTGTGGGGCACGGAGTATCGTGCTCCAAAAAGTAGAATATGCGAATTGAACTGAACACAACTCAAAATTCAAACAACTAAAAGTTGTTAATCCAAGTTGATCAACCCATGAAAACTTTAAACCGTACACCCCATTTATTGAGTCCATGAATGCCAAAGATAGGTAGATGGAGGAAGTACATCCAACGTCGAGGTCCTTCCAAATCACTCACTATCTGCGTGCTCTTTCGCGGCCCAAAACTCAATATATTATTTTGACATTATAATTAGCAAAGTCAAGATAGTATAAGAGAAACCAACTCAGGCCATCACACTAATTTGACCCAAAGCAAACATGTCTTGCTCGTTGAATGTGAAAATATTTAGTTTATTGTTATCGGATAAATCTAAATGCTTTCAAGACAGAGGCGAAATAAACATAATAAGTTAATATGTTAACCTAAAATGATTAGGTATAAATCTAAATTCAAATTCATACTCCTACTCTATACCCCGAAAGTACCACCTTTAGGCAGAATAAGGTGCACGTAATGACTACAACACATACAAGACAATTTTATTTATCTATCACACCGGAAATCGTCAGAACACAGGCATAATTACAACATAATTTTACTTATCTATCACACCAGAAATCGAAAAAATTTTCGGAAAGTTGTCTCACAAACATGTTAAAATGCACGAGCTCTCAGACATAGCGCAATGGCATTGGGTTTTCCCATTTGCTCTTTATCTCTAAACAACGTCAATATACTTGTTTCAATTCCGTGGACTAATTGATCATCATTCGTTTCATTCTTACGTCCTAAAAACTTAATAGCATTAGCATATCAATAAGTCATTCTAAAATTAGACCATATCATCTGCTTAATGTAAGCTACAACATTGGATCTCAAAAAATGGCTTATATTGGCGCAAAACCTGAGATCATTTCCACGGTTTGCTCATAACAATAAGCAGCATCAAACATTTCACGTAACAGCCTAAACCAACGTCAGGTGCTGAAGCAGTGGATATAAAAGCAAAATCTCCTATGCATTCATAGGGAAGAACAAGATCTGGAGCACTGGAAACAGCTTAAAAAGACACTACCGACTTCCTTAAAAGTTGAAATATAGAGTAAGCAAGTACAAAGGAGTCTGATTATACATCTTCACACGGCAAACATCTCTTCAAAGTTCTGCATTACGATGATCGAGCCAACGAACAGCCCTGCAGCCTTCAATAATTTCTGCCAAAGACAAAAGTCCACATCAATGGAGAAACAAGGTGGGGACTTGGGAGGGGCGAAATCAGCATTATTAATGAATAATTATGTAGAGTAGATAGTTCATGAAACATCAATTATCATCTTAGACATTCGAAAGAAACAACCCAACCAAGACAGAAGCTTATTAAACATCCGGGCATGCTCTGCACCGCCCCTTTGTCCAAAGCAATCATGATCCATGGCGTAAGTCACTGGGTGACACCTAAACAAGACACCAAGTCTTGGTCCATCTACATTGGACTAGAAAATCTCCCTCGTTCCTTGGCTGAAACACTGCACCACCCCCTTCCCTGGGTGGAAAACAACAAAGAAAATCCCACCAGATCAAATGAAGACCCTGAAAACTTAGAAAGATAGGGTGCAAAGGTTCGTACATACACAACTTTATCTCTTCAATATGATTGTAACAAGGTCGGTCCATTAGTTTTAAAGAATACGTGACAACTGCAAGGAAGGGGTGCAAAGGGGGCATATGCACATGACCTTACCGCTACAATCAAATAGTAGAAGGGTTGGTTCCTTGTTTAAAAAGACTGCTTAGTTGCAAGATAACCTCAGAGCCTCAAAACAACGAGGCCATGCAAATTCTCAAGGCAAGGTAAGGCACACAACCTTTGCCCCTCAAGTATGCAAGCCCATCCATGGCTCAATTTTAGAAGTAACTTCAAAGTAGAGCATTAGAAATATAGGTAAAACCCTTAGCTCCTCAAAGCAGGACTAGCATGGGAAACATATGCAAATTCTCCTCTGCATTTTCGAATAATTCCTCTGTGTGTGTGTGTGTGTGTGTGTGTGTTATGTTGATGGCTCCCTGAGGTGCCCAGTGCAAAGCCCCTGTTTAATTGTTTCTTTTCCCCTTTTTTTCTGATTGTTTACTTGTTTATGAATAGCTCCTTGTTAGCTAGATCAAGATTCATTTGTATATTTCCATAGCTATGACAATTTTTTTTTTTTTAATTGTGTCCATAATATGTTCTGTGAATGGCTTTAAACTCTTTTCACATAAGAGTGAGTGTTTGCTCTCCCTCACACCTAGCACCCTGGGACCTTTACACCTTGGTACACCTTGTGCCTTTTAAAACTAAGTTTGCATCCTTAGACTTGATTTGAAAGGCATTGAACCCTTCTCAAAAAATGGGTGAAAAATGGAGGGTAGAAAAAAGGTAGGTATATACCCATAGTGCAGGAGGAGCATTTGGATGTGAAAGGGAAGGAAGTACGCATGCAAATTATTCCTGTTACTTAATTGTTCCTGCACACCACACAACTGCGCCATTAGCCCAAAGCCATCACTACGCACCCAAAACTACAACTATTAGTGGCGAGTCACTCTCTTATCAACTTCTCAAATGCAGCCAAGCATGAAACATCACACCTATTGCTAATAGACTTTTGCTCAGTTAAATAAGACAATCAAAGACTAAAAATGTGCAGGAACACTGACTCAAGCTTATTTATACAACTTGGGTCTGACTTTGGTGAGCTAAGGATTTAGATCTTAGGGCACAAAGAACTAAGGGAGAATGAGAATGACATTGTTTGAAGACGGCAAATGTTATTTGAAGTGCTGAATAATTAGGGGCTCAAATGTTGTAGCTTCCTCTTCCTCTTCCTCAAACATTAATTTAATGTTCATTAAACTGGAATTTTTAACATGCAGTTCAGAGTTGAGAACAGATCAAGCACTTGTTGACACTTCAGAGGGTACTTACATAGGGAGTTGAAAAGTAGGTGAAGGATGCGGTCGCATAGCTAATTGTTCGCTACTACATTTGCCTATAGATATCACTGGATTTAACAAAAAGACTGGGAGGTGGTGTATGAGGTAAGCTGCACATCAAGAAAGTGAAGGCAGTGATACATTGTTAAGGTGGTAACAGATGTTACACGCAGAGAGAGATGCCACACAGTTTTTTTCTGCAACAAGAGGCATTAAACTGCCTTTCATTTGATTCCAAGTATTTTGGATTTAGCTATCCCAGATAGAAATCAGTCTCAATGTCACATGAGACACCACTTACATATGTCACAAATGAGGATATTAGTCACTAGAATGCAATGACCAAGGTAGAATAAATTTATAATGAGTTCTAACATTGAAAAGGAGTGGCAAGGGCGAGTACACAAATCATCAAATAAAAAACAACTCGACAGGGAATTAGTAATCAATTAGGACTTAGGAGACCCATGGTTCACCGTTAAGAGCTCTTAGAGAATATATGAGAAACAAATTCCTGATTCAGTAGCCTAGTGCAACTGCAATGAAGCATTTCGGAACTCTTTCAAACTAGAGCACAATAGCAAACAAGAATCAAGAACCAAGCTCCAAAAGATAAGTCATTTCTTTCAAGCCAGAATCAACACAAAAGCATGCCTGCAGAAAATCTCTTCTCCTCCAGTGATGAACATACTACCGTACCCCACCCCCACACCAGTGCCAAGATACAGCCTATACAGGGATATATGTAGAGGATTAGTTATAAATATATTGTAATTAGTTAGATATACTGCCATGTCAGCATATTAGTTAGAGCTAATTGTAGTAGTTGTATATATTAAGCACTCATGTGCTTCTCCGCAGATACAGTACACAACAAATTCTAGTCCCTCTCTCTCCTACTTTTTCTCGCTCTAAAATTCTCTCAACTACTTTTATCATGGTATTAGAGCACTCACGGTTGAAGATCTCGAATCCTCCATTAATCTTCTTCTTTTCGATCGCTTGATTCACTTCATCAATCAATCAATCCTGAAATCAATTGATTCATGCATTTTTTTAATCGATCGATTGTTTTGTTTATCAACCGATCTAGCTTACTCCCTTTGATTCGAGGATCTTGATTTGCGTTTGTCTGTGCTTTTGAATCAGATATGGCGATCGAGGACAGCAGAAGCTAAAATCATGAGTGTTACAATGATGATCTGCTTCTCTTGCAAAATTAGGATCATCCAGGGCTTCAATTAGTCAATTCGAAGCTTAACGGATCGAATTTCCAGCCATGGAGCCGCGCCATTAGAATTGCTCTCAATACTAAAGCCAAGTTAGGATTTCTTGATGGATCTTGCTCCACACCAGCTTCTAATTCGCCCAAACTCAATCAATGGGTAAGGTGTGATAACAGGGTGGTAAGCTGGTTGCTTAATGCCATTATTCCTGAGCTTTCGGATGCTTTCTTATATGCAAATTCAGCTCAAGAGCTTTGACATGAACTTTCGAACGATTCGGCCAGAGTAACGGTCCACTCTTATTCCAATTGGAGAAAGAGACTTCAGAAATTCATCAAAGAAATGACATTGTTGTCTATTATACCAAGCTCAAAAGGCTTTGGGATGAACTACAGAATCTAAGTGAGATTCCTATTTGTAGTTGTCCAGAAACCTGTGTTCCTATGAAGAAATTAGCCGAGCTCAGTCAGAAGCAAAACTTATGAAGTTTCTTATGCATCTTAATGACGGTTATGATTTTATTCGAGGACAAATTCTGTTGCTCGATCCTTTGCCTAGTCTGAGCAAAGCATATTCAATGATTGCAAGGGTAGAGAAACAGAAACAAGTGACTGGTTAACCCGGTAATGAAATTGCAGCATATGAGGGTTCTGAAAGCTCTCTTGATGATATCAATCCTACTGTTCTAGGGTGCGAAAGGATAACAAGAAAAACAAGAATGATAATTTTGTGACCAGTCTAAAACATCAGAACGTCAGGTCATATGAGGGATCGATGTTTTCAACTTGTAGGATATCCTGATTGGTATGAAGGTCCTAGGCACAATACAAAAGGAAAAAGACCAACCAAGATAGCTCTGCTAATGTTACTCTTCACCACCATCCACTAGATAGTCCTCTAGAAGAACCAATTTACATGGCAGGCAACTCCAAATCACAAATGGATAATTCTTTTGTGCACACTGTGGCACAAGAAATGATGAGGCTGATGAAGGGGAAATCTGTTGAACAGAACGAGAATATGGGCTCATATGCTCATTTTGCAGGTATTGTTTCCATTAGCTCTCATTCTAATGATTCTAATGTTTGTAATGCTGTGAAAAATGACAATTCTGTCTCCTGGGCTTCAGACCACATGACTCATGACTTTTCCTTGTTTGATTTCACCAAACCCTTACCCAATCCCACACATGTTACCTTGCCTGATGGAACCTTGAAAGCTGTCTCCCAAATTGGACAAATCACCCTAAATTCTAATTTGATTTTACATGATGTTTTGCATGTGCCAGGCTTCAAATTCAACCTTCTTTCAGTTCATAAACTTCTTAAACACTATAATCTTTGTGCCATATTTTATCCTGATAAATGCTTGTTTCAGGGCCCTAGGACCCTATAACTAAATTGACTGTGGATTCTGGCTTTAAAGCTCATGGACTTTACAAATTAAAGTTTTCAGCTCAAGACAGGACGTTTAGCTCATATGATTCTTCTGTGTGCAAGGCTACTCCTAGTTTGTTTCGGTTACTTCCAATAATTCCCTTTGTAATTCCCTTCCCATTGAAGTTTTACATGCTAGATTGGGACATACCTCTGTTTCTAGAATGCAACACATTCCTATGTGCAAATCACAATTATCCGACTCTTTTTTTGTGATATTTGTGTAATGGCCAAGTTTGTCGGACTTCCATTTAATAAAAGTTCCATTAAAACCACATTCTGTTTTCGGCTTGTCCATATGGACTTATGGAGACCTTATAAAATTGCTAATCTGAGTGGTGTTCATTATTTTCTCACATTGGTGGAAGATTTTAGTAGAACATGGACACAATTGTTGCAAAACAAAGAGCTTGTAAGCTCTGCTTTTACTCAGTTTTATAACATGGTTGACACCCAATTTAACACTAAAATTGTCATGGTGAGAAGTGAATGGAACAAAATTCATTAACTCCTCTTGTGGTAGTTTTTTCACTGAAAAGGGCATTTTGCATCAAAAATATGTTGTTAAAACTCCTCAACATAATAGGGTGGCCGAGAGGAAGCATAGACATCTTCTTGGTACATTCATTCTGGTTTTCCAAAACATTTTAGGGGGAATGTATACTCTCCGCTACTCATATCATAAACAAATTGCCTATGGAAAATTTGAATTGGAAAAGTCCTTTTCAAATTCTTTACGGAACCAAGGACCATAGGTTGCCTTTATTTTGCTGCTAATCTTGGAGTCATAGAGAAATTTGATTCAAGGGCTTCACCTAGTCTTTTACTAGGATATCCTTTTGGTGTCAAAGGATACAAACTTTATAATTTGGAAACCAAAAAGTATTTTTCAAGTAGAGATATCATATTTCAAGAAAATAATTTTCCATTTAAACAAACTACCATCTCAGATAGCACTCAAGTATAGGGACCTGTTTTGCCCCAAGCTTGTCCCGATCCTTTTCTCGTCAATTCTCCCATTACTTCAAACATTCCTGTTCACACATCCACACCATTATCAACTAACATGCCAAATCGTACTTCACCTAGTATGTTACATCCTAATTCTGATTTTTCTTTGGATTCTACATCTACCGAGATTACTCGCTCCTATTCCCGAGCATGCACTAAGAAAATCTTGTAGAGCTAAAGTGACTCCTACTTGGTTAAAGGATTTTATTTGTCCTAAGCCTATGAATACAACGGCATGTACTTCTTCTAAGGCTCATTCTTCTATTTCTTACCCTCTATTTCAACAACTTGACGTGGCACATTTGTCTAGTAATTATGTGGCCTCCCTTGTTAATGTCTTACAAACTCCCGAGCCCAATTGTTATTCACAAGAAAAACAACAGATCGAATGGATAATGGTCATGGAGCAAAAACTTGCTGCTTTAGACAAAATGGTACTCGGCTACTTACTACTTTGCCTCCCGGAAAAAGGCTCTTACTTCCAAGTGGGTTTACAAGACTAAATATAGATATAGGGGATAATGGTTCTCGTAGAAAGGTATAAGGCCAGATTAGTCATAATGGGCTTTGAACAAGTGAAGGATAAAGATTATAAACACACTTTTTCCCCTGTGGCTAAATTGACAACTCGTCAGACTGTCGTGGCCTCTTCACTTATTAGATATCAACAATGCCCTCCTTCATAGTTATATCGATGAAGAAGTTTACAAGGTTCCTCCGAAGGATATGACAAAAATCTTTATATGGTCTTAAACAAGCTTCTCGGCAATGGAATCTTGAGTTGTCAAAATTCTTGCTCAATCGAGGGTTCATCCAGTCTAAAAGTGACTATTTTTTATTCACTAGAGAAAATAAAGGATTGTTTACTTTTGTTCCGATTTATGTGGATGATTTGTTAGTCACCGGAGTGATCAAGTTGGAATAAGCACAATAAAAAGGCTTTGGATACAACTTTTACCATCAAAGATGCGTCTTGCTAGGTACTTTCTTGACATTGAAATATCAAGGTCTTCTCGGGGTATTTGTGCTGAATCAATGAAAGTATATACTTGGACATTTTGACAGATGCAAGTGTGACAGGTTCCAACAGGTTCCAAACCAACCAAATTTCCTCTTCCCAAGGGCTTAAAGCTTTCGACGGAATCCGGTGACATATTGCCGGACACTCGAGTCATATAGGCGACTAGTTGGCAGATTGTTGTATTTGAATATAACTAGACCTGATATTTCTTATGCCACACAACATCTCGGCCAATTTTTACAACAACCAAGAAAACCTCATATGCAAGCTAGAGATTGGGATACTTGTGTCATGACTCCGAGGTCTCTCGGTGGTTTTCGCATTTTTCTTAGGTCTTCTTTGATATCTTGGAAGACTTAGATGCACAGTTTCCAAATCATCTGCCGAGGCAAAATATAGGAGTATGTCAGCCACAACATCAGAACTGATTTGCATATTCCTTTGCAGCTTCCTTTTGTGATGCATTGTGACAATATGGCAGCAGAACACATTGCAGCCAACCCGGTCTTCCATGAAAGGACTAAACATATCAAAATTGATTGTCATTACACAAGGGACAAGGTCTTGGAATTTCTTCAAACAGCTCATGTGGCCTCCAAAGAACAATTTGCAGACTTGCTCACTAAACCACTTTCAGAATCTCAACATTATTACCTTTCTTCAAGGTTGGGATTGATGGATACTCCACCAATTCCACCTTGAGGGGGATGTAGAGGATTAGTTGTAAATATATTGTAATTAGTTAGATATTCTGCTATGTCAGCATATTAGTTAGAGCTAATTGTAGTAGGTGTATATATTAAGCACTCATGTGCTTCTCTGCAGATAAAGACACATAACAAATTCTAGTCCCTCTCTCTCCTACTTTTTTTCTCTCTAAAATTCTCTCAACTACTTTTTATCAATATATCTAACTTCAAGATCCCTCCTGACACCAAGCCACTATAAATTGATGATCTCACAATGTGAAAATACTTCCTCGTCTCATCAATCATCACCTTTCCCTCAACCTCAAATATCGATCTTTTTCAAGATACCAAATCAAGTTTATTTTCCTCTTCTATGGAGACAATTTTCTTTGTATCTATAAACATATAGACAAAATCACAAAGATATTAAAAATCTCTCAAGCAACCACCTATTTCTCGATTATCCTGAAAGTTTTGGCCTCTCATCTCATCTCCATCAGCCCTAAATAAATAAATAAACAAATAATTCCTCTTTTCACTTCACATATTTAGTTCCAATTTTCTGTTCCTCAAACTTGAACAAGTAAATATACAAATCAAAGAATAAAAGTGAGCCAAGTCTTAAAATTTGAACAAATCCTCACCCAGAAATGGAATATAGCTATAAACATAAGAAAACCCTAATGTTTCTATTACTTGAGAGTGGGCGTCAATCAGATAAGATGCAGAATCAAACGACGAAGAATACAATTGAAACAGAGGAGAAGATTGGTTCAAGTTATTCGTTACTTACCATATTCGAGTCCCACTTCGCTTCGTCGTGAACCTGCGAGTGCCAGAATTGCTTGAACTTTTCCAATGAGATCGACAACTTCGCCATTGTCGGCGGGCTGAGAAATTAGGGTTTAGGGTTTGGATTTTGGCTTTGGCCTTGGCCTTCAGAACGCTGTGAGACGGACAAAGAGAGAGAGAGCTGCTGGGGTTTTAGAAATCGCTCGCGTATTTAAGTCTTTACGGAAGAAGGTTACTTTTTGTTTTTATTTTTACTTTTTTCGGATTTTGTTTATTTAAGATAAGAGTTTATAAACATTAATAATCACAAAATTGAAAGTTTTGGATGCTAATAATATTAGTATTTACTTATAAAAAATAGTTTCGCATCCCACCCACTCACAATTTGAGCATAGGGTGTTTAATTGACACTTGTGCATGGGAAAATATATGTATTTGGAAGAGGGTTTAATTGTTTTGACCAAATTAAACAGCTTAAATAGATATTTGATAAATAATTGTTTGAAATAACCGTTTGACTTCAAATAACTTTTTTAAAAATTTTTTCCATTATCCTTTTAGGATAACTCCGAAAGAATATCAAATAGCACTAATAATAATAATAATAATTATTATTATTATAATAAGGGTTTTTTTGTCGATTAATAATAATAATAACGGTTAGTAGCATATGATATCATTTTTCTAAACTTTTAAGCAAATATGTCATTTTCACACATAAATTGATCCCACCCAAAAATCCGATCCGAACTCGCCCAAATTTTTGGATTTGGACATGATTTTTTCAACCCGAATCCGAAAACCGAAGAAATTAGCGGGTCAAACCTCGACCCATACCCCATTTGACCCATTGGGTCAAGGTTATAAAAACAACAATTTTAGCTTTTTAACTTGTTGATAAATGTTTTATGCACATTATATGATTTTTCTTTTACGTTATCACTATTTTAATAATGGTTATTTATTATATCATATCATTTGGAGATATATTACATATTATCGTAATCATTTACAAACAAAAACGAATACTATTTCATTTCTCAACTTCTTCCACATAAAAAACAACATTATATACAAAAATTATGCATAATTAATTTAAATAAAAGTATATATGGATTCAAATGGCGTGATATATTAAACATACTAAAAGCGAACAAGTTATACTCCTGTATTTTTGGTGAACCGAATATACTTAATCATATCTTAAAGAATATATTTTTGTTTTGTAGAAATAATATTATTATAATGATGTAAAATTGTAATGTTATAATTAAAAATAATAATTTTATTTTATTGTAAATCTCTAATTCTTATTTATTTGAAACTGTTTTAGTTGTACCTAAATCATAGCTTCGATGGGCAATAGGTCAGGTTAAAACAAAGTTAAATTTTTGTTAAAGAATAAAATGGGTCGGTTACGCCTACCCAGTGCCAGAGTTAACCCTTTCTCGATATATTTTAAAATGTAATACATATGCATATAAACCTCCTTAGTATAACATAACAAGTCATTATCATTCAACTCATTATTGACCAACCTTTCATTCGCCTTATTTAAATGGGTCAAGCGGTCAAGCCGCTCAACTCAATGAGGTCTTCACATATCATAATGAAAGTTTTGAATATTTTTTAATATTCTTTTTAGAAAATACAAATATTATACTTTTCGTATGACTATTGACTTAAGAAAAAATATGATGAATTTTTATGATTAAAAAAAGAAAAATAACCGATAGAAAATGTGGTCTCAACTCGTTGGGTCGACCCTAAATCTCTATAAACCGATATACGATCGCCAGTATTTTACTCAAACCCAAAATAAACCCGACCCATATTTAACCCACTCGCCCAAATTGACGAGTCTACTACCAACCCTTATTATTATTATTAATCAGCCAAAAAACCTTATTATTATTATTATTATTATTATTATTATTATTATTATTATTATTATTATTATTATTATTATTATTATTATTATTGCTATATGATATTATTTTTTTATTTAAATTGAATATAATAAAGATTATATTAGATAGATATACAATGAATACAAATTCTTGTATGAGACCGTCCCACGAGAACTTATCATGGGACGACCTACATGAAAATTATTTTTGAAAATATATTTGGGCAGTCGAAATAGAGAGTGTAAACACGCACTCGTATTTCTAAAACAAAAATGAAAAAGGAAAGTTTTCTCCTTTTCCAAAATTCTTCCCTAAACCCTAATCACAAATGTCATTGCAAAGGGTGGGGGTAAAAAAACTTGCAAAGGAAAAAGAATATAATGCCCAACACTATTCATATAAATTTCAATAGAGAACAATTAAAAGAAACATTCAAAGTTCGGACACATGTAAGTAAACAATTGTAAAATAAAAATTGGTTATGAAAAATGGCAAGCGTGTTCAGGTGTACGACGATTCGTCTTTCATCTATATTAACATAAAAAACGATAATCATAATTTATATTAGGAGGCATTAACATACAATATGAAATGTATATGCATATTTCCTTACCTAGAGAAAGAAGTATCTTTCGGATGCCTTAAGAAACAAAGTTCTTCCTCCCAATCAACCGATGTAATGATGTCAATAGGTCGTTCGATTTCACCTTGACGAGGAGGCTCCATGACAAAAACCCATGGTTGATCTATATGGAGATTGAATATCGCATATAATGAGAGATCACTATATTCATATATTACAATATCAATTTATTAACAACATATATAATATATATATTTATAGACAAAGTACAGGAATACAATAATTAAAAGTTCACCCTTACAGCCCATGAACTTAAGAACTCATCGATCGTACGAAGAAAAATTGCAGCAACATGATGAAGCACTATAAAACTTCGTATGCCCGTTGTCTCTCTAATTTCAATCACAAAGAACAATCTAAAAAGGAAAAAATAAGTTAATATCAAGGTGTAATGTACCACAATGCCAAAAAAGTGAACATAATGTAGGGATGTCACAAAATATTTACCTTGGCGAAGTAACATGTGTTGGATTTTGACATGTACAATATGGTAAATTTAAGGAAATATAATATCATCGTTGACATAATTGTTGGAACATAGGTGACAATGTTGGCAAGAGGCACCAACTATCGGGTAAAAATTATGAAGTTATGCAAAGATACGATAGTATTTTACCTACAAATAATATATTATGTATGGAATGAAGTTAATAATTGCTTATACAAAATATACGAAAAAAAACAATCAAAGAAATAATAAAGAATATTAAATGAGTATCATGGATTAGTATTATACATTTTCCATAGGCGAGTAATCATTTATTATGATTCGCTTTGTAATGAACAACTTCTCTAAATGATGAATATGCAACCTTCTTCGACGAATAAATTGAAACTTTCGTGATACATACTAAGTAACCTCTTCATCGGTGTACCTACCAAATAGAATAAAGAAGAAGAGCATGGTAACATTATTAACAATAATATCAACATTATTAATTTGAATGTATTTCATTAAAAAAATTGAACATACCATTACTCAAAGTTTTCAAGTATCTTTAATTGTTGGATTAATCAATAATCTGGTTATAGGTAATGTGGATAGCGTGATTCTCGTGGAGCATGTTAGGTTGTATATTTATACATAGATTAATTAAAAGGTAGAGATGAAACTTCCAAATGTAATAACAAAAACAAGTACACTATTATACATGTCTCTATAATCTCTCACTAATACTTTAGATGCAAGAAGTATGTTCTCCTGATTCAGATTTTGAAACAGCTTTATTTTCCTCAATTTCAAGAAAACTATCCCATAAGGTAAGTTTTAGTGCGTTGAACCTACATAACACATAAGAATTGTTAACTTTTTAAAAAGTAATTAAAAAACTAATCCATAAACTACTTAATAATCTATCAAATTGGTCATCTTTAGGTATATGGAATTACATACTACATATCACAAATGAGGATTTCTTGCTTGAGCGTACCGATGAGGTATGAACGCGGCCGGGGAGATAGTAATAACGAACCCAATGATATCTACACAAATAGAACAGTCAGATGTCTAAAAAAGGAGAAAATTATGTACAATTTGAAAAATGATTAGAAATTAATAAATTATATTTACCAATAATTTGAGCATCCGGATGTAAAAATGCCGGCACTTGATTAAAAGGAACAAATGGAGGAAGGTGCTGGTATGGAATTGTATCACACTCATTGAATAAATCAAGATTTCGCGTACGATTGGTGAAAAACAACTTAAAGTTGTTGTCCACTATGACTTTATCCCTATTAGTCGCAGTATCCATAGAAAATTCGGAAAGACGATAAACTCTACCGGTTTTCAAAATAACCTTCCATCTATCTATCTCACCGTCCTTCACAACGCATAAAATCTCATCGCACTACAAATGTATAACCTAGTATATTATATTATTTATTTATAAAAAGATCAAAATAATATGTGTTATAAACTTCAACACTTATTGTTCTCATCATTATAAAATATCATAATTGAAAAATTATAAAGGGTACATAACTAACAAATTTAAAATACCTATCAGTCCATGAAAACAATCGCCACACTCTACGATTGTTGTACATTTGAACACTCATTGTTCTCATCAATCGGACAAAAATATGTATATGTGTTCTATGTATGGGAATGCCACAAATTGGCACGAGACTTAGATTGAATTTCAGCCTCCATGCTTGCGATGATATAGTATGAATGAGCATGTTGGTGTTTAAAAATATAGTTTAATTTCTAAAAGTGATAATACATTATTAAAAAATATAGAAAAATATAAATCCAATAAAAATATACCGAAAGATATGACAATTAAAAAATACAATGTGGTGTTGCCCAGCAAAACATAAATATTATTAGAAAAACTAAAAAAACATAATAATAAAATTAATTAAAGTCTCAAATAAACGATAAGGATAACAAATGGATACAATTTTCAGTTAAACAATGTCATTGAAACATATAAAGGGACAGATTTAATCATTTAATTAAATGATAACACATAACTCGTTTGAACTCAATTAATAACACATGATTCGTTTGAACTTAATAATCACATATACATTTTGTAAAATAAAAACATATATTTAAATAACTACAATTTACATATAAATCAATATGTTAGCTATTAAATATAATAATCTATCTATTAATAATAAATGAATTTTATATGTTATACCATTATATAGATTATAACTAACATCATCACTGTTTAAATAAATATATTTATTTTATATTTAATAATAATTTTTAAATTATAAATCTAATAATATATATGTTCAAAGTTTACTATTACTAAAAAAATTAAAAAAATTAATAAATGAGGGGTCGGATGTGGAGCTTTAATCCCCGTTAATGATTAATGTCTAATTATAATTTTTAAATTATATATCTAATCTATTATATATATTGAGAGAGAGAGAGAAAGGCGACGGATGGGGAGAGAGACAGACAGCGGAGAGAAAGAGGCGGCGACGAAAGGCATCCCAGCTGGCTGCCCGCGAAGGCGGCAGAGAGAGAGAGACGACGACATCCGCCCGACGGTTCGAGAAGGCGGCGGAGAAAGAGACGCGGCGACAGGAAGGCGACAACCCTAGGAAGGCAGAGCTAAAGAGCGAGTGAGTAATAGAGAGGAAAACGGCGACAACCCTAGGAAGGCGGCCGACAACCCAATTTAAGGGAGACCGAGGTTAGTGAGAGAGAGTGTGAGCGAGAGAGATAGTACCTGTCCAATTAAATGGTAAAGTTCATCTTGGTAAGAAGTTTTAGATTATCTAATGGATTGTACCTTTCAATTTGATTTAGGAGATAAAAAAATTGAATTTGATGGTGCCTTCCATGTGTTTGTGGAAATGTCTAAATCATCTCTTATTGTCTCTCCCTTATCTGTGGAAATGTTTGAATTTGATGATGCCTTTCAATTTGATTTAGGAGATAAAAAAATTGAATTGAATGAGATCAAACGAGTATATTATGACTAAGGCAACTATACTTAATTCATAGCCCACGATTAAGCTTTTATTTATGCAATCGGACCACTTTATATACTTCTAGTGGGCTATATATTAAGCTTTTGTTGAGTATTTGATAAAAATGCCACAGTTTGATTGCATAATTTTGCAGCTATGATAAATGTATATTACGATTTGCAAAAAAGTGTATGAATTGTACCTTAAACAATCTGAACTTGTTTCCTTCTTTAATAATTGGGCAGCGCCGTGATGAGAGAAAATAATAGTAAGAAGTCAAATTAGATTATAAATGAGTCAAGAGGAAAAAAGTACTTTGAGGGATAGAATATGTCTACAGGAGCGAGGAGGGGCAGATAGAGTCGTTGTTCCTCACCACGGAAGAATTAGCAAAATAGAGAAATTACAGTGAGAAGATGACTTATTGAATTGGGGGTCGTGGGAGACTCGGCAAAATAGAGAAATTACAAGTGAGAAGATGAATTATTGAATTGGGGGCCGCGGGAGACTCGGCAAAATAGAGAAATTACAGTGAGAAAATGAATTACCGAATTGGGGGATAAAGCCTCTATAAAATAATGAAAATTTAACACAGATAAATTAGTTATTTAAAGAGAGGGGTGTTAATTTATTAACCGAAAGGAGAGAGTTCACATGAGAGATAGAGAGACACATCCTAAATTTGAGGGGAGGGGTGACGTGAGATAGAGGGGGTTGAGAGGAGAGAGAGACGGTTGGGGAGGGGGTTTAATTGTGTAAGTGGAAAGAGAGGGGAGACAACAACATGAGAGAGGAGGGTGAATAACAAAACTGAAAAAATGAAACTGTAAATATGAAACTAAGAGAGAGAGGGAACCGTGACCTTGAGTAGGGGTTATAATTTATGAGTCAATGTTTATTTATTTATTTTTTTTAGTGTAGCTGCAGATAGAGGGGTGACATGAGGGGATGGAGAGAGAGAATTAGGAGGAGAGATAGAGGTTAGTTGAAATCAACAGTTGAGATTAATTACAAATTTTAATCAAAGGCTGAAATTGAGTTTAATCCCTATAATGAAGGGGAAAAGAGCAAATCCAACTCTCTTTTTATATATTAATAGATATGGTGATATAAGTTTCATAAATTTTGGCAAATTTAATGTCCTCTCGGTTAATACAACTTGATATGAAAATTAGTTGCAGCTTACAAGCAGTTAAGAAACATATAGAAAATTCTTTTTAAGCAAAATGTACCAAATGTTTGTAGCAACCAAGTCTAATTTTTTTGTTGCTGATACAAGCACCAATTACATTAATCCCCTCACTATAGATGTTTTTTTTACATTTGATATAAATTTTGATTATCCTTTTATATTCACTTAGGTGATTATGATCTCATATTAAATGTTACATATCTGTTCAAAAATAATGATAGTATGATATATATTATATAATATATAAAATATAATATATTGATATTATGATATATATTATATAATATATAAAATATAATATATTACATAATACATAGTTAACGTATCACTTAAATTGATTTTGAAAAAAAACATGTGCATAATTATTATTTTCATGTGTGCGCTGAGTTTAAGTTTTTTACACATATATTAAGTTTAATATTTAAAAATTAACATATGATAATTTACGTCTATCCTGATTGGTGTTTACAAACTAGATATGAAACTTAGCATGGTGGACATACTATCAAGGGGCAACAAAAGGTATAAAAAAAACTCACTTTGAGTTTGAGCTTTAATTTTTGTTGATACAGTCTTCTTCTCTTTTACATTTCTTAATAAGCTAATTTTAGCGTGTTGTATTGATAGGCAAGTGATGGCCGAGAATGAAAAATTGAAAAATTTTCTTGGGCCATATATTTAGTGACTTGATACAACATGATGTATAGCTGCATAAGAAGATAAGCAAGCTAAGGGAAAAGGGGTTTTGTGAGTAATAAGTAGGAAGAGAGGTGGACGAATGATGTGTTTGACAAAGATAGAATCAAGTTCCTTATGGATACAGTCACACCACCATAAGAATCTTGAAGCACCAAAAGGCTAAACTAGACATAGATAATCACCACTAGCTAAACCTTTTGACTCAATCGAGCATAACTAAGCGTGCCAAGCTTAGATATAGCAATTGAGAATTTAAGGGGGAAGAGCATTCAACTTGCTCGGTTTGCATTCAATATCCAAAAACTATCTTTTACAACCGATTTCATGTAGTATATATAATACTCAAAGATGCTAAGCATAATCTAAGGCTGGGAGTGTATGTACAAGATCAAAGGCCAAGATTACACTATAGCTAGCCCCTTCTCCAAGCTAGTTTTGGGAACATGTGGCCTGAAATGAATAGTGATTTCTGGCCATGTATTTGATTTCCCTTCCTTAAGCTAAACTTTGATTGGCTGTAACTTTTGATTACCTTCTCCAAATTGAACGTGCAAGATATGCATGGAAAGCTTGGGGATAAGCTTTCCAATCATACGTGGCTCGACCCATTTGAAGTCGTGAGCAAAAAGTTATGATCGGAACAATCCGCATAGGTCGAGCTAGGTCGGCAGAAATACCCGGTTTGATACTTGGACCATTTTTCTTATTATCTCTGGCCTAAAGGACAATGCCCATAATTTGATATTAATCTAGACATGTCCAGGAATACCCTTGTGAAAATTGGAGACCAAAAATAATCCAAGGTTGATCGAACACCCTTTTGAACTTGACCTTTAAGCGCTATTCGGATTTGTAACTTCCAGTTTCTGGGTCACCTTGATTTACAAATCCAATTTAGCTATTCTTGGGATGGTTAGAAAGATTAGGATGTTAGCTTTCCATCCATATATCATGAGTTGGCGTTGAAGCTCCGGATCAAAAGCTATGATAAAAACAATGTATAGGTGTCATCCTCGGATGAGCAAACCGCCGGCTTTAACAAAGGTCTTCCTCGTTTATTATCTCCGCATATATCCAAGATGCCCATAAGTTTCTAAGCTTCAGGACATTATGAAGTACTTGTATGCAAAATTTGGTAAGCAAACTCATAGCCGTTTGTGACTGAATGGCAGCAACTTCCAACCCTTACAACACGAGAGAATTCCGAGTCACTCAAGAGCTTATAGAAAGGGGAAAATAAGTGTGCTACCCAACTCAGTATGATCGTGGATGGCTTTGGGCTTGTAATATGTTGTAGCTCATGGGTCCAGATCCATCACAACAATATCTAAGTAATTGATTAAAGTTTTGTTAATTATTTACCTTAATTAGCTTAGTTATATTAGATTATTTATCATATTTTAATATATTTTGTTAATTATTTAAATCTTTGTTGGGCTTATGTCTCTAACAATTTGATCGAGACCTTGTCTTCAAGAATGAAAATTGAAAGTGAAGTTATCTACTCAAGAACTTGTAGATAAATGTAGATCGGATGTAACAGAAAAGTTTACCCTTACTGCTTGCTCAAGACCTTTACTTGGATCAAAAAACATGGGATAAGCCCTAAGAAATACTATCCATTCACGAAAAGGAAGCATCCTTGAGCTAAGGAAAGAAAAGAGGTAAATAATAAGAATTGATAACTAGCTAGGTTAATTATGTGATCAACTAACTCAAAAAATTATGAGGATGATGAAATAATTCACATCAACGACATTTAAATCATAAAAGACCACAAAAACAGTCAATTCAAGGCATGTTGTATCGAAAACTTGTGGGGGCAAAGTTGAAATTTGTTTGTTATACATACAACGCTTCGAAGGAGATAGCTGAATTCATTCAATGAATATTAAATTAGTGTGAAATAGTTGAGCATTTGCATCTCTGTCTCCTACCTTCCCCTAGGAGATAATAATTTTCTGGTTAATTGATCTTGTAAGATGGAAATGCGATTTATCAATTCACCAATGCCGATTGTCAGAAAAGTGTTGAGCAGGCAGAGAAAGACGGAAAACCTCAAGTCAATCACGTCATCATAATATACAGTTGGGGAACCAATGATTAGGGAGAAAACGTCTACTATGTTCGAGGATCCCAAAGGCGCCTAAGGGGGCTCTATGAGGTGTCACGACCTTCAAGCATGAAATACTAGGAGATCAACTCAGTTGAGTATGTTACAGTGGTACATATGGATCCATATGATCCTTAGGAGTAGTTAAGTTTCTTAATTACTTAGATTAATTGTTCTGTCTGAGGTTACTACTTTAGTTTTAATCATAGCTTGTTAGTAGACTCAATTGTATCTAATCGGTTTTTCATGGTTAATTCAAGTGCGGTTAAGTTTTTACCTCAAAACCCGAGGCTTTGTTTAAGCTTGTGGCCTATTTCATTGAATTGACAACCTTTTGGTTATGCACTTTTTAATTGTGTTGTTAAAAATTGTGGTTAATGCCATTTTATGGTGACTTTTTTTATGACTTTTAATGCTATTTATAGTAGTAAGATTTAAAATAACTATAGCAGACCATATAATTGTTTCTCTTATATTATACTTATATGATGGTATAAGTTTTATAAATTTAGCTAAATTCGATGTCTCCACTTAATACAACTTGATATGAAAATCAGTTGCAGCTTACAAGGAGCTAAGAAACATAGAGGAAATTTGGTTCTCTAAAACAGATTCACAAGCCTTCGAGACTACGACTATAGAAAACTTTGGTTAATGATAATGCCCTAACCTTTGCAAATTCTGCCAAAGAATAGTAGTAGTAGTAGGTGTTATTACATATAGTTATAAGAAGTCTGTAAAGTTGTAATGAGTTGTAAAGAAAGTTGTAGTAGTAATAGTATCAGGCCCTATTCTATTTAACTATAAGGAATTATAAGGATGTAAAGAGTTGTAAGAAAAGTTGTAAGCAAATGTAAGAAAAGTTGTAAGCAATCGTAAGCAATTGTAAGCGATTGTAAATAGTTGTAAGAAACTGTAAGGAGTTGTAAGAAATTATAAGTAGCTTTAAAAAGTTGTAAGGTGTTGTAAGGAATATAAAATGTTGTACATGATTTGATAAAAATATTTAATGTATTTTTATATTTATGTACAATATATTTATATTTTTATTTATGAATTTAATGTAAATTATAAAATTTATATATTTATCATGTCAAATGCATATGTGTCAATTTGATGATTTATTATTTTTTTAGAAAAAACAAAATTATGTTTGATATTTATGAAAAAGTTTTTCATAAATGGATAAATGATTTTCATGTAATCATCATACTAATATATTTAAAATTGAGTGCTTTGTCTGGAAGATCGACACGTGGCGTTGATTGACTCTATTTGTTATTTTTTTATATTATCAAAACCTTTTGTAACACCTTATTGCACTATTATTATCAAGCCTTCAAAATTCGTAGGATATTAAAAAAATAAAACAACCGTCAAAATAATAATAATTGTAATATCAAAACAATAATCAAAAGAAAAATATTGGAGTAATAGTTATTATTATTATTATTATTATTATTATTATTATTATTATTATTATTATTATTATTATTAAGGTATTCTTACAGGATACTAAATAATGCTATTAAATAAAAAATATTACTTAAAACGACATATTGTAAAAAGGAGGAAGTTGAAGATATTTATTTCAAACTTATAAAATTAAGGTCATTTTCAACTACATATTACATGAAAATAATTTATGCATCTATCAAACATAAATATCAAACATAATTTTTTCTTAAAAATCATTAAACATGACATATATGCATTGGGCTCGACGAGTATGTAAATTTTATAATTCTATAAATTACGTAGAATTCATAAATAAAAATACAAATATATTGCACACAACTATAAAAATATATACATATGAATACAGTAAATATTTTTATCGGATCATGTATAACATTTTGTATTACTTATAACTCTTTATAACTTATCACAACTCTTTACATTTTCTTACACCTTTTAGAACAACTTATATTAAGTGGAACCAAAAATTATATGATACACCATCGGGTATAGGAGTTACGTACACATCATATTCGTATAAGCTTCTCCGAAGTAAGGTGATGTATATTGTTTACCAAATTTTTTAAGATGCATGCGATTACTCTTATGGTTAGAAACTTGCAATGTTAAACTTATGCTTGACGTCATTGGTTCAACGCTAATCCATTACTTGTCTTTTAGTTATTTTTACCTATCTTATTTTTTTAAAACAATAAATCCTGCCTTTTTTAATTTATTTACCTATTTTATGAAACTTTTTGTGTACAGTAAATATTTTTTGAATAATATTTTTACTTAGTTTTTTTGAGGTATGGTAGAATATATTTTGGTAAACAATACAATATGATCGGTGATTTTTTAAAAAATATTTTAGATCTTAACTTTTTTATAAAAAAATCCTGCCTTTTTTAAAACTTTATTTACCTATTCTATAAAAAATTTTGTGTACAATAAATTCTTTTTGAATAACATTTTTACTTAGGTTTTTCGAGATATGGTAGAATATATTTTGGTAAACAATATAATATGATCAGTGATTTCTTTTAAAAATATTTTAGTTAATAATATATTTTTTTTTGTGAATAACAGAATATTAACTAGCTTAAATTTTCATTTAGTGAACAATAGAAAACTTTTTAACGCCGCCAACTTTTTCGTTTTTATGTTTTTACAATATTTACTTAGTATTTTATGTTTTTTAATATTTACTTAGTTTTTTTATTTTTTAATTTAATTTTTACCTTTTATAATTTTTTCAATGTAGCAAATATAGTAAGCAAATATTGCAAAAAAATTTAAAAATATATAAAGGTGATTTTTGAAAAAAAAAAAACTAGTTTTGAAGCTTATATCATCATTATTGTTGTCTCAGGTTTTAGTTTTTATTATACATTAGGATACTTGTTTGGTATATGGTACAAAAAAGTTTAATATTGAACTTTAACTCTATAGTTTTATTTTTTAATTTTTAGTGTACATTAAAACATTGTTTAGTGTATGATATATTAGTGTTTAGTGTTGAGGTTTATCCGAATAACACTATCAATTTAATTTTAGTTTTTTAGCGTATGTTATAATATTGTTTAGTGTATAATAAAGCATTGTTTAGTGTGAGGTTTATATGAAGAACATTGTCAATTTATTAATTTTAGTCTTTTAGTGTACATTAGAACGTTATTTAGTGAATATAATAAATCAATATTTAATGGTAAGGTTTATATGAAAAATGATGCCGTTTTAGTTTTAATTTTCTATTGTAGATTATAACGATGTTTTGTGTATAATACATTAGTTATTAGTGTATAATATATTAGTGCTTACTGTTTGTTGGTAAGCACTGCATAATAATATTATTGAACAATTTTTGGTGACTATAAGGGCTTGTTTGGTTGGATGTAATAAAAGTGGTAATGCAATCAAATCGGTAATGGTGATTACATTACCATGTTTGGTTACAACTTTGTAATGCAATCAAAATTACATTGTAATCACATTAACCTCTACCGATGCAATTACAATTACTTGAACATTTACTAAACAATCATGATTACATCCATCTTTGTGATCAAATTTTAACATACTTCCAATTATTCTCTCCCTCCCCCTCCCTCTCAATTCCATATGCATTTTCTCTCTCCTCCTTGGCAAGTAAAAATTTATCTATTTGATAAGAAACTTATTTTTTTCTTCTATTATCTTAATATATGATATTATTGTTAAGTCATTAAGAGAAAATTTTAAATTTAATATTTTGGATTTAAAATTTAAGTATTCAATTAAAAAGGTAAAAGAAGCTTAAATTAAAATTTTTAGATCAAATTTTTTTACTTGTTAACACTTATCTTTAATTCAATAAATATTTATCATAAATAAAATAATTTTAGTTTGTATTTTTTATCCATGAAAAAATTCAAAACTTAATTATATGATAGAAGAGATTGAAAAAAGCTCAAATATAAATTTAGCGTTTAAAATTTTGTTATGTGGATAACATTTATCTTCCCCACGACAAACATTTATTACCATTAGAATAATCCAATTGATCTTTTTGCCACCAAAAAATTTAAAATTAGGAAATATGATATAAAAGATTAAAAAATTTTGAAATATGATTTTGAATTTAAAATATTTTCGTGTGGATAATATTTATCTTTATTACTATATTTATAGTTATTAGAATAATATAGTTGATATTTACAATAAAACTTGATTATTTGATAGAAAATATTTTAAAAAGATCAAATCTAAATATGTAACTCAAATTTTTATTTAGATAGCATTATCTCCACTATAATAATTTAATTACTAACTTTTGTCATTAAAATAATCAATTACCATTGTGATTACATTACACTTTTTATATAACCAAATATGGTAATGTAATTGTTGTCCCATTACATTGCATATCTAATTACATTACATAATTGATTACATTACACACCTATTTCATTACATCCAACCAAACGCCACATAAGTTAGTAAAGAAATTTTTCTGGATAAAATTTAATTGAAATCAAACTTTAACAGATGGAATATGTTTTTTAAAAATAAACCCAATGTTGAAAAAGAAAAGAAAAATGATAGGAAGGTAAAAACAAAATTGTGAATATTAAACCAAATTTAAGTGAACATTAGTATATTTTTATTGAATACCAAACTAATTTTTAGTGAATATTAGAATTATTTTTTAATAAATATTATAATTTTTTTTAATAAATATTAAAATTCGATTCAAAATAACTTCTTTTTTAAAAAGTAAAAACTAAAAAAGTGTTTAAAAGTGTGCTTTTGGGTGTACAATATAAGAACGAAAATGGAATAGAAATTGTTAAAATGATTTCGTTAAATTTAGCTTAATTATTCACTTATAAACTTAAACTTCAACAAAATATTTGTATATTATTTATGATAACTAGCTTCAATATAAATAATATTTTTTAAAATTAATTATTTATTAAAATTTATTCGTGAATTTTTTAAGACATAAAATTAAATTAATGCATCCACTCGAGTATTAATTATCAAAATCTTTACAAATCTATCCAAATAAACTCGATATATTCGAAACAGTTGATAGGAGTATGAGTATTGAAATGGGAAAAATAGGGTGTGAGTATAATTATATCCGCCAAGTACATATCCGAGATAATCCTTAATAAACATCCTTTACGTACATAAATAATCACCAACAAAAAATTTCATTAACAATAGAAAAATAAATTCATAACAAATTTTGATGTGAAAAATAATACATAGTTATAAGAAGTTGTAAGAAACTATAAGGAGGTATACACAACTGTAAAAAACTATAACGGTGTAACTTAAAGCCAAATGGAATAGAGCCTTAGGGCACTACAGAATAAAAACAATATTCACATTTCACGCCTCCCTTGTCAAAGAACATAGCATCCAATCCAATTGCTCGTCTGTTAACCCCATATTCATACGTTGCATAGGAAATCCTAATTTAACCCAATATCTTAAGCAAATATAATCTGAAGACTAGATACGGAACTAGCACCGTGGATACACTATCAAGGAGCAACAAAAGGCATACAAATTGTGTTTTTGCTGATACAGTCTCCTCCTCTTTTGCCTTGCCCAAATTGTTAGGAGTGGCAGCAGCAAACCCTTGCTTTGATGCCTCATCATTGTTTTTAGCACCTTGAGTAACAAAAACATAGGTATCAATGTGACATTGAAGATGCAATGCAATTACTCTAAGCTCTGTACTCCAACATATCATATATACCTACTTCCATCACATATTATTCCATCATCATTTTTGTCTCTTCATTTCAGCCCCAGAACATTTGTCCACCTTCCCAATGCTAGGCAAAAGTTTTGGAAACACCAGATTTTATAATAGTGCATACAATTTAGCATAAGATATGCAGTAGGTATGCACAATACCTATATAGAAGGTGATTGTAGCAATCAAACATAGTAGTCTAACCTAACAGAAGCCACAATTCCAAGTCCAAATGTAATATGTTATGGATCCCGTAGAAATCATTATGGTAGGAATCTCGAGTAACCGTATTGTTCTAGTCCACTATGATCAAAATAGAATAAAACAAATTATCCAAAACTCAAACTATCCGTTGCTTAAGAAGCGGATAAAATAAAAGCGCTATTGCAGCTTACAAAAGCAGACACAATATAAACTACAACAAACAGAGTGTGCTTTCAAAATATTTAAGGCTATGTTTCATTTAGCTGTAAAACTGTAAGGAGTTATAAGAAAAGTTGTAAAAAGTTGTAATATAGTTGTAAAGTTAGTTATAAAAAGTTGTAAGAAGCTGTAAGGCTCTAAGCTAAAGTTAAATAGAACAGGACCTAATAGAAGCACAAGCTAGTCATACAATGGAGTAGTCAAACAGAGTGTTGAGTGTGCGCTAGAGGCAAGAACACATTTAGTGAAGTAATAAATGAGGCAGATCAATTGCTGGTTGAAACATGTCCTAAAACCCTCTTCAACTTAGGCATGAGCCTCACCGCTGGGGAATTTACTGAAGGGATGCCCCCTTTGGAGATAGCGCCACACAATGGCCTGAAAGTTGATATGCAGTGCGTTACAGAATCGTGTAGGTGTCCCTAGAACACCTCCTTTTCAACTCTGACTTCATGAAAAATATATGCCACCAGGCAATGCTGGTTGACCAATGTATGAAAGTAGCTGGACTCTAACTTGGATGAGTGGTGGACCTAAACTAATTCATAACAGAAGGAACAAGATTCAAGAGGCAGAATGGCAAAGCTGAAAGCAACGTTTCCATTGTTGGAAGAAAAGCAACAAAATGATTTTTAATAGCAAGGACAACACCATAGTGACTTGTACATAAAGTTGGTTGGATAAATGTTCCCAGATTTAAGGAGTCCACATTATAAATAGTCAAGGAAGTAAATTTGCATGTGAAACCATTAGGTATGCCCTATGTTTGAACAGAATTTGTGGAGTAATGAAGACTAATGCTAGCTTTCACCTCAAAACAAAATTTTAAAGACGGGAAGTTGTACAAAACAGTGGACCTATAAAGGGAGGGGATTGAAATGGAAGAACTTTATATTTAGACCTATTTAGAAGAGCATGAAGGTTCGTTCATAGGCAGCATATCAAATGCATCACATGAGAAGCAGAAGAATTACAGTTCAATACTGGGTGCTTTAGGTATATATTTCACAATCAAGTAAAGCATAAATGGCATCAACAGCTGTGAAACTCATTATCAAGTTTATTTTACGACAAGAGACAGTTGTGGTTGGTGTTGTCCTTGATCTCACACTCAGCTAATTGATTTTATCCTCAAATGTCACATCATGAAAAATGTGAAAACCCCACATCGTGCTGCTTCTACCATAGATGTCAGATCCATAAGAAGCTCTACGATTAACAATTCTGTAAAACACAAGAAAATACTACTGAAAGGATGCCAATCTAAGCCGCTATAAATAACTTCAATTAGCCATACCTTTGACTATCAAGATAGCAAGAATTTTGTCATTAGAAGCATCTCTCAGCAAACCCAACTCATATCGACGGCAATCATTCCATAACACAGCTTGATATTTGTTGATGTTGTCTGTGTTCTTATCCTTTGCTGTAAATGTCAGATAGAAGATACTACAGTAATACGTACAGAGTTTCGTTCACATACTGGAACTCCTCTAGTTCCAGACTTGCATTTTACAATCACAATAGATACCCGAATAACATGTCAAACTAGAACTATCTTTCAAAAGGTATCAACATAATTGTAGATTTTGTAAAAGTTTGGCATCACATCACATATGATCACATAACAACAACCAATAATGAAAATGTCTTGATCCTGCCGTCTTATCCGATGATATTAACAGGGAATTTTTGTTCCTGTTAGCGGGTAAAACTAATGTTGTTGTCTGGTGAAGGATAATAGTAGGCTCAGACCATTTCTGAGTGATGAAGCTCCATGCTACCTCTTACAGTCACCATTTCTAACTGTAGTTCACAAGGTCCTTGTCAGCATCAGCAATGAGCATCTATTTTCTTTGTGAGACTTCTGATAGAGTGGAAAGTAATGGAAAGGAAGATGTCCAAGAGAACTATATCTGAGCAGAACGTGGTTTCTTTTGTCTTGTCCTACACTTGATCAGATAGATTAAGGTCGATTAAGTTTGTTGTATTCTGATGTATCATATTCTGTTGAGCAAGAGGAAATTCACTCTTATGATATGTTGGTGTCTCTTTATCTATTTGGTTTTTGCTTTAAGCAATATTCTAGTAGTCCTTGTGACCACTGGAATTAAGGGCTGGCTAAATTCTGTTTGTTAAGGCATTCATTCATGACCAAGAGAGAGTCAAGCTCTCAACAGTCTATATCAAAGAAGGGATGTCCCAAGAAGAAGAAAGCAAGCAGGTGGTATTGTCCGCTGTCCTCGAGAAGAAGCAAGAAGAACAAGGGCTAATCAAAATTTGCGTTGTCTCACTATCTTTTCCCCTCCCCTTCTTGTCTGCTTAGTTGTGGTCAAGAGTCCCTGTTCTGTGATCGGTCTGTATCTTCAGTCTGTATAGGTAAAGTTCCCGGTTTGCAAGAATCTTATAATAGAAGAGTTCCTTTGACTCTTCTTCCCTTAATTGTAGGGTTAAATTAATTTATAACTCTTAATTAAATTAGAGAATTAATTTTAGTTGTCAATTATTTTGTTGACTCCCCCCTCTCTCTCTGTTCCCCTCCCCCTCCCCACGTCTCTTCCCTCTCTCAGACTCTCACTCAGCAGCAACAAAGTCACATGAGAAAAAATTAAAACCCCATCTAGCTTCCATTACAAGAGTAAAGCAGAAAGCTTGACTGAGAGAAACAAGAAACACGGGCCAAAAAAATTAGAGACACATTTCTCTACCCTCCATAGAAAAGCAACTTGGGAAAGAGAGTCAACTTAGTCACACATTTCTCTATCTCAGCCGCTCTCTCTCTATCTCTCGCTCACTCTCTCTCTTCGTGCGGTTGGTCGGCCGCCTTCCTGGGCGGTGGCTGGCTGGCGTGGCTATCGCCGCTCTCTCTCTCTCTCTCTCGTGCCCAGCTGAACGGTGGTAGGGTTTCTAACGCCCCCTGCAGAAACACGGAGGTTAACCCCCCAAACCGCCTAATTAGTTTATTTTTTTCACTATTTTAGCTCTCTTCCCCAGTTTCCTTTGTGTTTATTTTACTGTATAGAATGTGTTTATCATTATCATTTAGTCAGTGTAGCAGGTTAACTAATGACACAAAGTTCAGCCACAAAATTATATCTTACAGCATTGTGGAAAGAAAAGTACCATAACTGCTGCCATTTTTAGTTGAAAAAGGATCACGACAACTTGAGAATTATAGTAATAAACTCTCAGATATGCATATGCTGAAGGACATCTGGGAAGAAACCAGGATGGTTAGAACATTTGTTGATTGCTACAAAATCGAACCAAAAATTCACTCATAATAATGATGTAGCAAAGCATTTGCTAACACCAAAATATACATTATGAGTTCAAAATGAATTATGTGTTATTGTTTGATTAAATGATTAAATATAATGCTGGTAAAAATTTGGGTTCGGGTCGAAATCGGGTCGGTCATTGGACAAAGTTTTTTTCCAATATCGACAATTCGGCCAAGTGTAAATTCGAGTTAAAATCGAGTTCGGGTAATAGAAATGTGAAAATTTTATATCTCGAATTTAAAATTCCGATAAAAAGTCATACCCGAACCCGATTTTTTCGAATTGGACAAATTCGGATAATCGGGTAGAATAAAATTTTGCCAACGCTAATTAAATACGTGCCCATCGATTAAATTCAAATCGTATCCATAAAAAGATGTCCCTTTATGTGTTTCCCTTATATTGGTGGCAGATAGCAAGTTTTACAGGAAATTGTATACTAATTTATCATCACTAGTTTAATTGTATTTCAATAGCGTTGTTTAATTGGAAATTGTATAATTTTCTTTACTTATGTCCATTTGTTATTTTTATCGTTCATTTAAGCCCTTCATTAATTTTAACCAATTGATTTCTATTTTTTTAACACCATTTTTATCTTATTTTTTAAAATTGATTTTTGATCTATCACTACAAAAAACACTAAAATAGCGACGGGATTTTGGACGGGTATTCCGACAGAATATGAAAAATTCCGACGGAATATCCTACGGATATGGACGTCCGAATCTCACTCGTCGGTAAGGACAGGCCGACGGGCACGTGTTAGAAATGTCCAACGGGCTGACAACCCCGTCGGACCATTCCGACGAATTTTACATCTAAAATCCAATGTAAAACCCGTAACACAACAGTACCCAAAAAAAAAAATTCCGCCGGGGCCCGATGTAATACTGTCAGATTGTCCGACGAACTCCTAAGACATTTTCCGTCTTTGATTTTTGTTTTTTTGTAGTGTATTATCTATTATAAAAGGACAACAAGTTTGACCTCCATGGGAATGATTTTCAGACTTTAGTGGTTTCCAGCCGTTGATCTAATGGTTTGAATTATTTTAGCCATAAAAATTCCAATTAAAAAATCATGTTTCACTATTCATTAATTGAGAAACCCATGCCACGTCCTCTCCTTCAACATTCCCGAATCCTCTCCCTCTCTCCCTGTAACGTCCCTCAACTTTGCCCCCCCAACTCAAACACACATTAACAACAGTTGATCAACCTCCGTCCCTTCGATCCACAAGACAACAATGCTAAGGAGTGGTTTGGTGAAGCTGTGGATGATGATGGTGAATATGCGGAATAGCAACTGGATTATACTTGCAAGTAGAGAAGAATAACAATGGCTGGTCTCTCGCGTTCTTCCCTCAAATAAACTTTGATTTTTCTCCTTTTGGTAGGAAACAAAAGATGAAAAGCCAAAGTTATGACTAACATCAACTATTTTGAGTTTCTTTACTAATTTACTTCAAGTTTGTGTTTGTAGGTTGATTTCTTTTCTTTTATTTTTGGGTTATGTTTTGTTATGGGTTACCTCAATAGGACAATGGTTTCGTCAAGGGGTTCATTAGCAGACAAGGTCATCCAATGTGTAATATTGTCTTTGAAGGTTGGTGATATGGAATGGAGGGTTGATTGGGATTGAGAAAGGGAGCAATATGCAAAAGAGAGGATATGGAAACATATGGAAATTGATCATGAGTAAATTAATTGCTTATCACCTGGACTATGTTAGAATTGACTCAAATAGTGACGGTGTGTGCACATGGCCTTATTCACACCAATCCTTCCCTTATATGCAGACTATGTTTCATCTTTGCCACATTTCCTACAAATGTAGAAGAGAATGAAGTTGTTGCATACATTTTCCATACAAATATAAATATATGCCCTGTTTCATTTAACTTTAACTTTAACTCACAACCTTTCAGTTATTTATAATTTTGCTTATAACTTTTTACAACTAAATGAAACAGAGCTATAATATGTTAATTTTGTAAGCTCAAAAGATGACAATAATTTTTCTATTAGGTAGGATTTTTAGAATAATTGTATTCATGTTCATTATGGACTGAGAATAAGGGACATGATTGCAGTGCTGGATCTCTGTATAGTGTGCTCGATCAATATTGTTGGAGACTGGGGCTTGGGCAGTTGGTAGTACATGGTAGTGCCAGCTATCTTTCTTTAGGTGGGAATTGGTATAAGTTTATACTGTTTCATCTCCAATCAATACCATGTCTGTTCTTCTCTGATCTTGTCGTATTTAGATAACATTCTATTATTGCATTACTTACAGGATGAGTAACTTGGTAAGTGTTTTGGTTTTATAAAAACTGAACAGGTCTATTTTTATTCTAAGCTGTAAGATATTAATGAAAATGCTAATGTCAAACATAAGAAAAATGAATTCTCAGAATATAAAGGTTCGACCTGTTTATTGTCCCATTGACGCTTAAATATTGACTTGGTTGTCTAACTTTGGCGTGGAAGCAAGCTACCAACACCTATAGGAGATAACTAGGCTTGGCTTGAATGGTACCCATTTTGACATATCCTCCTCATCATCTTCTTCCTCTTCTTCTTCAGCATCATCTTCTCTCTCCTCCTCATCATCATTACTATCAATCTCCACCTCCGCCATAGTCAATTTCTGCTTCTTCTCCGGACGCGCAGGAGTTTCTTGCTCATCGGCATTGTCTGAAATCAAATGCTCAGCCTCTTCTCTCGCTCTCACATCGACTTCTGTCATTCTTCCTTCTCCTACCAAATATGAATTCCGTCTCTCCCCACACAATTTTCGCGTTGTCGACAACATATATACCTACGGGGTAGGGGTGAGAAATAAATCGGAACACATAAACCGAATAAAAAATCGGCAAATCGAACGTGTTTAAAATCCCGTTAATCGAATATCCGGTTAATCGATTAATCCGTTTTGATTAAGGTTCAATCGGCTGTTATCAAAATCAATTAAATTTTTTGTTTTGTGAATTTGTTAGTTAAAACACGTGTTTATTTTGGGCATTAATGTGCATGCTATGCTACTACTTGGGAGGGTCGCTAGTTGTTCTCACTCTCTCTTGTCTCTCCACCTTTGGCTCGTCACTCTCATTCACTCTCGCTCCCTCTCTATCTCTTCCCCTCTACCACCTTCAGTGGCTTGGCTAGAGCTTGCATTTGCTAAAATTAATTTGCATACATACTACATCTACCCATACCATTCACTGTCTCTGAGGATGGCAACATAGTGGGGATTGCCGACCCTTGACGAGGCTCTGACCCGAATCGGGGAAAAATTCCCATCCCAAACGGGGATCAGGCTGAGACAGCGGAGCAGCAGCTTCTCCCGAGCGGGGACGGGACAGGGAAAATTTTGGCCCTATTTCCCGCCCCGTTCTCCGTTGTTTTTAATAAATTTTCGTATATTTCAACAAAGGGTATTTTTGTAATATTTACCCTTAAACCCTAAGTTATAAAAGTCTATCATGAACCTAACTTCTCTTCACACTCAGCCACTTTCTCTCTGTCTCCTCTCGCCCTTCTCTCCTCTCCTCTCGGCTCCATCTCGCACTCTCGTCTCAGTTCCTCTGCTCTCGCTCTCAGTCTCCCCTCCTAGCTTGAAGATGTGGATGGGGATGGGGACGGGGACGTCGGATTTGGGGCCAAATACGGGGGACGGGGACAAGGACAGGGACGGGGTCGGGGTCGGGGTCGGGGTCAGGGAAGTCAGGCCTCGACCCGCCCGTTACCATCCCTAAGTGCCCCTGGCGCCAGCAACTAGTCGCCAAAACTCAACAGCATGAATAAATGAGAGCCCAACTATTAAAAAAATAAAAGACAAAAAAGGATACTACTCTCCTCTCTTCCACTTATAAAAAAATTTTTAAAAAAGATTAAAAAATTTTTATGTAACAGTTACTGGTCAACCAGTAAAGGAAACCGAAAAATCCGAGTAATCTATATTCGGTTACTTTAGCATCGTAATGCCTGGTACTCGAGCATTGGCTCGGGGCATTTTCTCTACTCCTTACCCCGAAAAAGAAGGTCATTTGAATCGATAGCCATATTTCGGCTAACCTAGCCTCCTCCCTCCCTCGGGACCAACAAGGGGCAGTATAGGAATATTCACATGTTGTCCATCAACTACGCCTTTCAGCCCAATAACTCCGCTACTTTAATCCAAACGATCAACTCTAAGCTACCATGCTATGCCATAAGAAACAATCAAGTCTGCCCCTCTACATTTGCTTTCACAAATCATACCATGCCAGCTATTCATTACAGTCATTTGATTTAGCAATTTTACCCTGGCAAACTATAGAATATAAGAAAGAATATGATACGATAGAAGGAAGATTCTCCAGATCCGCGATCCACAAGGAAAGGTTTGGCACAACGTGGAACCTGACTCAATTTTGGTTCACATTTTTTCAAGCTGAAAAATCCAATTATCCTAACTAAAACTCCTCTAACTTAACCAAACTGACCTGTGCTTACCCCTACTGGGGGTGTGCCTTCGTCCAAACCCAGACCAAAGACCAGAATTGTTTTAAATTTAGAGAGGGGATAGATTGGAATATACATAAATTCAACAGAGAGACTGAAATTTGTATGACCAAACCGATTGAACTGTCCCTTTCCTGCGTAATGTCTGATAAGTTTTTGTTTTTTTGTTTGAACGCATGCAGAGGCCTTGAAAAGGTGAGATATGATAAATTACAATATTAATAAATAAAGGTCATATAATCCTCATTCATATTGTTAAAACTTAAACCAACAAAGCGTTGATTGGAGTGAGAGCAACATCATCTCGATAATGAGGAAAATTTTAGCTCAAATATCAAAAAGCGCACGTATTTGAAGGAATTTTATCTTAAACATTAACAATAAAGAAATTACACCCTTAAAAAAATTAATGAAGCTTAAAATGATGAAATAACCTACATTTTTTTTGAAAGATTTTATTCTTATTCTCTAGCATTCAAAGATTTTTTTGAAAGAAACAAAAACAACTACGGGTTTATTCGACAGTGGATTATTTAGCTTAAATTTGAATCCAATTAGCCATTTGATCTAAGTTCTAGGTAAGATTGACTTTGAATAGATTGACCAAAAGAAAAAAGAAAAATTGAGGCAAGTTAAATTTAAATTTGGTCAATTTAAATCAGATCAATCCTAATTCAGATTCGGGCATCAAAAGGATGAATTAACGCACCCAAGATGATGTCCAGAACAATATTTAATCAAAGACGATGCATATTTTCCTACAATCTTGCTTAGAATCAAAATAAAGTAACTAATTCACAAGATATGATTAGATAGTTTTGAATTCCACGCATTTTTCTAAGATATAAGTTTGGTAATCCCCGGGAGATGATAAATAAGATATTTTGCACTCAAAAAAGATGATTCAGCTCGAATTAGAATTTAAAAAATTATTATTATTATGCTCAATTTTTGATCAGGAAACGAAGATTGAGCTCGATTATGGTTTGATTACTGTTTTGTATATTATACTAGTTATGTAAACTATGTAAGCCATTGCTGAAAATATGAACTGTCTTTATTTTCCAAATCAAACTGAAAGGATTAAAAAAGGAAATATTATAAAGACGAAATGAATCATATTCCTAAATAATCTAAAATTAAAAAAATATGAAAAAAGAAAACAAAAACAAAAAAACCACAATCAGGGGAACCGATGATCCTGCAGTGTATGCCTAAGTTCACAATATATATTTAGAAAAAGGCGGGGGGGAATAGCCCTCATCACTTGCGTATCAGCTGATGGTCACAAATGGGAGCATTCCTACTACTTTGGTCCACCTTGACGCCCGCCATTACCGGTCCCATTCTGATCGACTCGCTGATAACTCTCAGCACCTCTCCCGGCAGAACCCCGGGGCCAGCTTGAAAACTCACCCTGGCCTCTGAAGTCACCTCTGCCATAACCCCGGCCTCCACCAAAATTTCCTCGAGCTCTAAAACTATCACTTCGGAAACCACCCCTTGATGATGGGTACCTCCTCGTCCACTGTTGGCGCTCACAGCACCAGATACTGAAAAAATGACAACTTATAATGTGTAAGTAGATACAGGAAATGGATTGCTTGGGTCAGGTTGATGTGGATCATGTCAGAATGGGGTATGTATCGGTAAGTAGGAAAATATATCACTTGGTCAGGTTGAGTCTGGATCATATCAAAATGGGTTATAGGTTCAGGGGGAATAATTTTGAATCCGATTTTAGTTTCCAACAAACTTGTAAACAAAATGGTGATCAATTACATCATTCAGGTTCTGAAAACGTTGGATTTTCTTGTCCTAAGTGTAGGGACTGGTGTGGTTTTGGGTTGTTCAAGAAGGTTTCCATTTTTTTCTTCTTGGCCATTTACAGAAGCTGTAAATATTTTACTTACCTCGAGTTGTAGTTCTCTTTTCTTCAATAACAGCCTTACGGTTTCCAATTACAATTGGCGAGGCCTGAAGGTATATGATTTTAGTCAAAACAATGTACCACATATGATAATCAATCTATACTGAATTACAGAGGATGCAATAGAATGGCATCAAGCAAGCAGGAGAGGTAATCCATATTCCATTGATAATAACTATATTGAAGAAATTCTATCACAGAAAAATCGCATTTGCTGGTACAGAAACCCTGGAGTTGCAGAAGCATATGCAAGTGTCGACTGCACAATTGGCAAGCATATGCAAGTGTCGACTGCACAATTGGCAAGCTAACTTTGAAGATAGCTCCTCAGTGTTACACCGCTATAATGACAAAATAGAATGAGATGACAAACAAACAAGGTAAGAAGGCTGACAATTACAGATGTTTTAAAGATTTAGTTTAGAGCATCCAACAGTTGCTGATAAATGAACCAGATAATTACATACCAACAACAGTTCCTCAATTATTCGGGACGGTGTTCTACCATCAACTCTATTATCTTATTTAAATTTGAAAACTTTTGTTAGGATCATTATGTATCCCTTTTTTCGTCAGCTTTATTATATTAAAGGAAAAAAAAGAAAGTTAAAATTATCAGAAGATTAAAAACATCAGCCTACATATTGATTATTTGCACAAAAGAGGGGGAAGGGAGAAGGGCAGAGAGAGAAGGCATAATAACAAAAAGAAAGAAAAGCAAAACCAAATGATGAAGCTCAGAGATCACATGCAGAATTGCTTGCGTGGCAATTTGTAGAAGTATCCTAGGGATGGAGAATACATTGCCAGCAGTGGGCACGATTCTTCGACAAAGTGGCAAAGCTATACTAGGTCTGGTTTTGTTTGGAACAGATCAAATATGCCAAAACATTCATTCCACCTCTCGATAATTATGCATCTAAGGCTCCAGGTTTTGAAAAGGGTAGATGTGTACGAGCCTGATATTTCAATCGATTGCCCCATGTGCCACCTTCAAGAAGAAACACAGGACTACATCCTATTTGATTGTTCCGTACTCCCATGGCTAAAGAGGTCAAATGCTGTTGTTTTTCAGTGGCTGCATATCAGTTTTGCGCCAAGAATTTGTTCCGTTTATGAAGGTGGCTGATTAATTGCTGTGCATTGCCAGATCTGCTGTGGCAGCATGTTTTGTGAGCTTTGGATACATAGGAATGAGGTTTTCATCAATAAAGCAAAACCTGACGCAGTCAGAGTTGAGCAGGCTGTTCAAGAGACAATCAGGATAGGATTTGAGTTCGCTGGTAAAAAGTTCAGTCGCTGTATGAGATGGATTAGCTGAAGACTATCATTGAGTAGAAGGTCGATGACGTAAACAATCTATTTGAATCCGTCTTTTCAGGGTTAATTTTGGTAATGAAATTCTATTTCTTACCCCCAAAAGGAGACCAACAGGAGGTCTATGATGTAAACAATCTGTTTCAATCCGTCTTTTCACGGTTAATTTTTGGTAATGAAATTCTATTTCTTACCCCAAAAGAACACCAATAATGAAATCTGGTTCAACAACCTGAGGGCACATGCCATCATGCTCACAATCACAAGGCTATGATGTACATCATGTTGACCCATATAGCATGCATGGAACCAAAGCCGTGTGCAAAATAAAATAATGTCGTGCTCATGCAATCACAGGCTCCCAAGCCACCCATACTATTTTTGCCCGTATTTTTTGTTTTTTGGTTTCCAATGCCTTTTTCACGCCTTCTTTTTCTTTCATTTCAGTTATTCTTTTCTATTTTTTAGTTTAGCACATTTAATCTTTCAATTCTATGTTTATTTTTGTTCCTTTCCTTTTTGTTAGAAAGTAATAATATAAAATAACTTTTAAATTCTAGATTCAAAACTGAATGTAATCTATGGAATAGATAATAAAAATTTATGACAATTAAAGAGTTATAATCCATGTTAGGGTCATTAGCATTGAGATTACAAGTCATAAGCATTCATGTAATGAGGCATGAACATTTCAGTGCCAAGCCATGCAAGTTTATGTTTGGCCTGATGAAAATTTAAGATCATGTGTGATGAAACTGTAAGGCATGAACATTTCTATTGCAAGTCGTGCGTAATGATCTAACACGAACAATTGTATATTGATTATGTACATTGATATTCAGTAATATGTGCCCGACACCCATCAAGGACATGTTCCTCCTTTGCCTGGCAAACTCAATCACCCCGGCTGGCCCAACCACATTTCCTCGCTTCCACCAAGTCCTGGACTAGTAGCATTCCCTCACCCCAAGCCCTCTCCGCCTGGCTCCAGCTCATTTCCATTCTCACTTGTAGCCCTACACTACCCTATTTTCCACCCACGCCAACAAGTAAGGATTGCCTGACCGGCAACCAGTCCCTCCTCCTCCATCATCACAAATTCCACATCTAGACAACACCCCCGCCCCTCCAAAATAAAAGAAAAGAGAAAAAGCACCTGCTTGCCATCTTCCCCAGCCTGGGACACCACCACGATCACCCCTATCCTCTCCGCACCTGCTCGCCCTCATAAACACCGCCCAAACCACCAAAAGTACAAATCCCTTGTTTTCATCTCTGCTCCATTCGTTTACAACAACCTCTAATGCTAATAATGTCCCATACACCACACTCTAAATGGCCCTGAACACCGGTTTTGCCTCTTGTCCTAAACTTGTGACTATGCAAGAGAAATTAAAAATAGGACATCCAAGCTCCTAGGTTAAGAAACCTCAAATTCAGGGTCCAGGTGAGTATAAAAATCGAAAAGGCAAGTTTTACACTAGGACAGCGTCAATTCTGGAACAATAAAGAGAAACAAGATAGCTATCAGTGGCAAGCTGAGGAGGGGAGTTTGCATGGAAATAAAAGCTAGGGAGTATTTATGTAGTTTGCCTTCTTAATACCAGGTTAAACAAGCAGAGCACTTTTCATGTAGGATCATATTGCATCATGAACCAGGAAATCAGAAATCATAATATAATCTCGCATATAAAGGCTACAGAGGGGTGCTAACCACCGACCACCTGGGTACACCAAATATTCTCAGTGTTCATCTCAGGCCCCCTTCCCTACTGTACATCACCATTCATCGCAATCCCTCCCACTCAGCAGTGTTCCATCATTCTTCACCAGAAAAGGGTGAATGATTATGAAGTACAACTACATCGTTATGTGCAGAAGCATTGCAATTTCTCCCCTTAACCCAAACCCCTAATAAGTATCAAGATTCATACACGTTCTCAGAAGAAAGCTGCCTATATTATACTCACTAGTCACTATAACCCTCCTCTCTCAAGACTTCTCCATTTTGTCCCTCTTCGGCTGGGAAGGAAAAAGATTTAAACTGGCATTTCATATGGATAAATGCAGTGGCACGACTTTAACACATCAGTTAAACATATATTGCAAAGATGAGATTTGCATAAACAAAGATATACATATACCTCAATTGCAGATTTCACGGAGCTCAAGGATTCAAACTCAACGAAGCCAAAGCAGAATCCTTGCTGCTTTGGAAAAGAGAGACATGGATAAAATGCATTAGCAGAGAAAAGCAGGAAATGATGCTTGAAATATATGAGAGCAACAGCAGTCCAACAAAAAGCTACCTTATTACTTCGAACTTGGATGCCACCTTGCTTAATTGACCCAAATGTTTTGAATACCTCCTCAAGTTGAGCAGCAGTGGCATTTTGAGGCAAATTCGAACATATATTGAGTAACCTTCAGTCTCAGAGAAACATAACACAACTCAAAACCATAAAAAAGAAGCCGGAGACAATAAAGCTAATGAGATAAAGAAATAGCCTCCCTTTCCCTCATGCCAAGGGAGCCAAACAACTATCACCAAAGCCACAAGCCAGAAAAGATTGTGGGCCATGTGCATCATTTTCCGCTATCTTCTTTCATTGATACAGATAGAAAAAGGACAGAAGGGAGGAGGGGGTGGGCAAAGATATCCTTATTGCCAAGTCACAACTCATTTTCTACGTTACTTTTAGTCCTCAGAGGTCATTTTGAGAACTCTTTCTCACGCATTTACTAGTTTCCTTTATTCCAGACACGCAAAACAGTCTGATTTATCCTTCCCTTGTTAGGGAGTAGGAGCACACTCTCGTCCATTCCACAATGACTTATTTAATTCAGATTGTGCATCTTTATTTGCTAGTCTATTTGTAAGTGGAAATTTATCCACCCTCCCATCGAGACTTTAGAACTTGAAAAAAAAATGTTAACATTCCGTTTAAAGTAATAAAAAATAGATGAGTTGTTTCAGTTCCTTTATTTAAAAAAAAAAAAGAGTAAATTTAATAGCCTCCAACGCAAACCTCCCTTAGTAGTTGCAATACCAAGAAAAGCAGTCAGGTTATGGGTAGAGAAACAAGAAAGCATATGCTTCTGTTTCAAATATATCTTTCATTTTTATTCTCAATATACAACACCATTCTACTATGAGCCTTTGGTAGCATTTCAATTTTGTTTAGAGTGAACATGCTGCAATGAGTATTTGATATAAAAAAAGAAACAAAAAAGTCTCTCTTCCATAATCATCAATTTTAATCTAACATAATTATCAAAAAAGAATTAAATCCTTTCTTAAATATAATTGATTGCCCCGCCACAGCAATTAAAATTTGAGTGAGTACAGACTATGAAGTACTGTTAACTGTAGTGAGGAAATTGGAGGGTATACTCCGAAACCATTGGGTCTATTGTCCTATTATCCATTGCAAAGGCACGTCAAAGGACCAACAAATGCTTTTCCATTTCTAAGAGAGGTGAAAATAGTCGTAAAAGGGCTTCCCACTTCTTTGGCAAAGTAGAAGGGCTAGTCAATGTCTTTCCTACATCTTCTTTACAACTAAAAGGTTAGCTAGCTTGAAAGACATAATTAAGATCTTTCAATTTTTCAATTCCCAATTTCTTGCATATGCATCTCGTCTACGCAGAGGGATTTATTTTGGAACAAATTGAGTCAGGAGCATCAGCACACAGCCCCATCTACAACGATAATACCAAGGTGCTAATGGATGCATTATAGTCTTGAGTACATTGTGCTGAAGCAAAACAAATTCCATTTGGACTTTGGAGATCGCATTGGCTCCACACTACAATAGTATTATAACATGCCAAGAAGAATCAAATTTTTCCAAGAATATGGCATCTTTGGGATAAAATAATAATAGCAAATACAGCAGTAAGACAACACCAAAATAATAGACTTGTAATCACCTTCTTCAACAACGTTGCTCTTTTCTGAATCACTTTTACTGGTTGAAGCTGAAGCCTGAATTGCTGGGGCAGGTTTTCCAGAACCAACTGCTTCTTGGTCACTGCTTGGAGGTTTAACTTTAGCCGGTGGTTTGGCCAAAACGGGTGACGGATTGGTATTCATAGCCTTCAGCTGCAATAAATCTTATAGGTCACTGTTCTACAAGTAGAATATCAAAGCTCCTAATTTGACTAAACTATATACTTACAATTGATGCATATGACATCTTGGGTGCATCATCTTGAGAGGCAGCAGGCACTGGGGCTACATTAGCAGACTCACTCTGGTTCAATTGAGGTGGTGGTTCGACAATCTCTTCCTCAGTCACTGATCCATCCTCATTTTCAGATGGATCACATACTTCTGCCTCGTCATTAGGATCTTCCTCAAATGAGGGTTCAGAAGCTTGGCCAGGATGCTCAGGAACAACAGAAGGCTGCTCTGAAAACAAAACCAAATAGAATTACAACTTCAATTCATTAATAAGACGCATAAGGTGGCTTTTACTAATAAGCAAACAAAGTGGACCTGGCTCTGGTGGCGGAGCTGCTGCTTGCACATTTTCACTCACACTAGCAACAGAAACTGGGGCTGTCTCCACATACTCCTCTTCAATGAATCTAAAGACATCATTCAAGACAAAATAACCCTTCTCTTGCGGGGCCAAAAAGAAAGATTGAGTAAATTTCTTTCTCATATTGTCCCTTCCAGTTAAGTAACCAGTAACTAGGACAATGACTCCATTCCCAAAGGATTGTTGAGCATCAGCCGTCTTTATCTCCGCAATGTAGTCTTTATAATTCAAAGACAAAATTTTTTCATTAATGCCCTGTACACATTGAAGATCAGATTTCGATTGCCTAAAGCAAGCTGAGATAGGACAAGAACATTCTCTTCGTTTTTTGGGGGTTACAGTTGTCTCAAATCTGTCGATCATGAATAATATAACTTTTTGGTACATTAGAAGACTTATTAGCTACTTACACGCAATTTTTCTTTTTCCCTTAGGGGTGGGGAGGGGAATGAGTTTTTTTCATGCTAAAATCCCTTTCATGAGTGTCTGCAATGGAGCGTATTGTCGTGTTCATAATCCTATGTGCCCCAACTAATACATTTTTAATAGTGCCCAAGAAGGATAAAGGTTAAATATACACTTTTGTACGTGTCAATTTATGGTTCAACTACTCTTTATAATTGTGTATAAACGACTCATTGATTAGATTTTCATATTCCCAACCAGATCAAGTTTAGTACTCCCTCTGTCCCATTTTAGGAGGATGTTTTGTGACTCGCATAATGTGATGGACCGACCGCAACCTTTGGGTGAGATTCTACTGATTCTTTTCATGAAGAAATTACTTTGTAGACTCTTTCACGGTTGCTATCAACTCTTGAGATTCTTTGAACCTCTCCCATAACTTTGAATTTCAATAGTTTGGTCAGTTATGACAAAAAGGTTTGGAAGAGCACCCTCTCTTTTGGCTGAAATCACTTTCAAGAACTGCAGAAGCAACTTACTACAGAAGTAAACTGCCCTAGGTGGAATAAGAGATGTTCGTTTGTATAATTTTTCTCTAGGTTACTCATATGATGGAGTAGAAAATCTATCATAAACTAAAAACAAAGACTGCAAGTAGTTGGAGAATGAGGCTAGGAAAAAAGAGAACTATTGAATCATGAAAATACAACAGAACATTTGTGGAGGCAGGGAAATCAAATTCAAATAAAGTTCTCCACATCGGCCGTAATTATTACTAGCAAATCAAGATCATGCAAAATCCCATTTAATTAATGAATAATTTCTCCACTTACAACTTCATGAAACTAAAGAATAACAGACAACAGTTAGAACTGAATTCAAGAAAGGACTTAACAAAAATATTTATGGGACATAGTGGCTCCACATTTCTAAGACAGGAGGGGAAAATCATTCATGTTGGGTGCACACAATCTGCAACCCAGTTTCACACTGTCATTTCATCCGCAAAACCAAGAGAACCGTCAATAAAAGACTTATCCCAAGGATCTCTCCACACATCATTTGCTACACGTTTCATCATCAAAATCTAAAGAATTATGATCAAGCTCCCCCCTTATTAATTTATCATCTCAAAATGTCTAACACTAGTAGCAGCTACTCCATAATTCAAAAGGAAAGCCTCACAACTTTGCACTGTGATAATACAAAAACCACACACGATGGGCAAGAAGCTCTGGTTTGCTTCCTTAACACTAACATTCTTATAAACCTTTAGAAACCAACCAACAGCAATATATTGAATTAAGGTCATCAGAGGGAAGGTCTCAGAATTAGAAGTAAAAAACATAAGATAAACTGATTGTGGAAACTTCAAATCCATAGCCTTCTTGCATGTATCTCATACACTTCACTCTATCTAGGAAGGGAGGGTTAACATTGAAGTCATAATAAAATATCTGATATAAGCCCAAGCCTGTGTTCCAATCAGAAAAGCATCCAATGGTGAATCCAAGAAACATTGGATTACTTAAAAGTTAAAACTTATGTTTCCACAGCAGGCATGCACATTAAAGAGATTGCCATCACACTGCATAATGTTAAGATGATGGGGTTCTAGTATATACTTGCATGGTCATGACAGATGTCATAACACCATTTGGATTGGGGCGACTTAGCACACTTGAATCTTGATAGAATCTGTAAACCAATTCTGGAGATTCATGGAGAATGTGGTAATACTGCTCCACAAAGGCATTGCCAACAACCTGAGCACTTGGAGTGACCGCAGGACTTTCTGCCTGCATTGCCATCTGCAACATTAACAACAGAAATAAGTAGAAATAAGGGAGTATATCATCCAAGGAGCAACATAATCCAATTTCTACATACTAGTTAAATATAATATTTCCTTTGACAACCAATTCCAACGATAGAAGATTTCTGTATTTCTTTTTTTCTATAAAAAAAGGAGAATAGAACAGGGATTTGAAGAACTCAGCACAAAAATATTAGCAAAGGAAAAATCATTTATGTTATAAGAAAAAGGAAGGCTGAAAAAGGGCATAAGTTCAGCATTTCGTATGCTGATAGCATCCAACAAGGAAGAACACAAGAATGAGACAAATAACAAATATTGGAAAATAGAAAATCCTCTTTGTAGTTCCTAAACATATCCACAACAGATTGCTCTTGGCACGGTTTAATGTAAGATTTGGAAAAAAATAAGCAAAAACAGGCACTTATTCTATGAAAGCATAAAAGTGACAATCAAATACACAAATTTCATCTGCAGCCATCCCCATGCCCCACCCAAAAAAAAGAAAAAAGGTTTCCTAGGAAGCACAGACAATGTGAACAGGATAAAGCACATTGAACATTTTTTGAAAAAGCACCTTTTTCCCCTTGCTGATCAAGATATTCCCTACCATAGATGAATCACTTTACCAGCTTGGGAACAGGGAACTCATAAGCATCAAACAGACTATGAGAGCATTTATATTTATTTTGCATTATTCTAAGTTTCTACTTTTCTTTTTCTAAATTTTAGATATGCATATAGATTTTGGATAATAAGCCTCAATAGTGATTCATTCAATTTGACTGGGAATAGAAAAATAGGCATAGGTAACAGAACGCTTAAAGGTGCAAGTGAGCAGATAGCTGCAGAGGACAGAAACACAACTCCAAAGGTAAATCAAATTTTGAACAAATTTTGAAGTTTCTCCTCCCTCTTTTTCCTTCATAATGAAGCTTTACATGCGCATCCTGATGGTTGAGATAGAGAATAATAGGTACTGTGGGATAGTAGAGAGTCAGGGGAAACCAGAGGGAAAAAAGTGAGAAAAAGAAAAGGGATCCCTTCAAATATAATAAAGATCACAATCTTTTAGATAGATAATATCATTGTTGCACATCTATTACAACAACAACCCCTCCTAGGTAGGTCCTGCTTCTGCAGGGCATCGTTGCACATCTATAGAAACTAAACGGATTGTTTACATGGATGGTTGGCAAAGTCATTTTATAAAAAAATATTTATATAAGTAGGTTAGTCATGAGCTTTGTTTCTCCAACTTCTTCCTGTGATTTGTCGCACTCAAGTTACACATATCCCACACTTTCAATGGAGGTTGGTGCTTAGATAGAGTCCTCTAGGGGTGATGTATTATACAGTCAGAAGAAGGGGGAGGAAAATAATGCACCACGATCCAACACATTTGATGCATCCAATAGTTTTGGCCAGTACAAGTAAAATTGTACTCCCTCCGTTTCACAATACATGTCACTTTAACTAACTTTTTTGTTTTATAATACTTGTTACATTATAATCCTAATAGTATATTAATCACTAATTTTCCAATTTTACCCTTCTTAATTATTTTTGTTATTTTTAAAACTTTATCATTTCCAATAATATCCTAACATATTTAATTTTTTAAAACTATTTTACTTGTTTTCATTTACATGAAGATGGAAAGGGAAAGGAGATAGAGAAAGAGAGAGAGAAAGAGATCGGATATAGGGAGGAGATAGAGAAAACCAGGGAGGAGAGAGAGAGAGAGAGAGAGTAGTGTTGGGAAAGAGAATATTGTGAGGAAAGAGAGTTTTGAGAGATTAGGAAACTAGGAGGGGGAGAGAGAAAGAGTAATGTGAGATTAGGAAGCTGGAGGAGAGATAAACACAAAGGGAGAGGTGCAATTTTACTCAAAATTGAAAAAGGGAGATAAAAGGGGTATATTAGACATTTTATCAGTTAACTAACTTCCTTTTTAACTCATCTTAATTTTTCTCTATCCTCTTAAAACGACAGGTAATTTGAAACAGAGGGAATATACCAAATATAAAACAGTTTCAGGTAGAAGTATGTTAATAAAATCATGTGAACCATGATTGATCAAGTTAATCCGGGTATTCTTTGTTAAAAGAGGTAAGAAGAGCATGCCAATTTTAGACTTGAAGGAGTTCCATTCTTCTGGCATATAAAATCAAGCAAAACAACACAAGCAGGTGCATTACACTACTCATATGCTAGAATCTCATTCTCATTCAGGCCAAAATGTAGTATGAGAGAGGCAGCAGTTTACAAAACAATGGAAAATTTACTGATCACAGCCACGTGTATTATCAAGAAATCTATCACATGTATAAATAATAGGCATCAGGAACTACAAGCCAACTACAGAAAGATATGCTGGAATTGGCAAGGATGGGTACTGGGTAACACTAGTGTCATTTGTGCTTACCGAGAATGATCACATTATTAATCATGCATCAATAAACAGGCATATTATAGGAGAAAAACTCTCATCTCCTGCAGGACACAAATTCATTGTCAACTAGGTCACTGGTTTTGAAAATTTATGTGGCTTTCATAGTAGTATTGTGGGCCAAAACCAAGGATACTTCACTGAAATGTGAGGTGTGACTTGAAGGGAGGCAAGAACTAGAAGATGCCAAACCAAGGAGAAAAGGATACTACAATTTAGTGTACAGCTAATCACCTCAATGTAAAATCTGAATTACCACTCCCACTACAGCCAGGCAAAATCAGCAGAACCACGAGGCTACAGGGGCAATAAGTTGAGAACAGTGAGAACAAAGATATAGCACCCAGCATGTAGCACCTAAGACACAACTGTCTTCGAGCACCATATAAAATAGAAATCAACCAGGCCCGGTCCAGCCCTCAAATAATGCCATAAATTAAGTAAAATTTAGTGGCATATCAAGAAGTAAGACAACAATGCGGGGAAATCATTTAAGCCCACACCAAAACATATTTCTGATCATCAATCAAGTAATCAATCAAGTAATCAACACTAATCCAGTAGAATTCAAACTAACTCCCCATAGAGTATAGACTATAGTAAATTGCTAGTATAAACAAAACACAAACATCTGAAATTCTTGGTTTCATACTTTCTTATAATATTGTAAGGCAAACAAATACTCAGAAATTATAACTTTTTTTTTTAAAGCCAGAAATTGTAATCATGGACAGGCAGATGAGGATAAATATGAGGAACCATATCTCACTAAATTAACTACCAAGCACCTAAACTTATCAATATACAAGTAAAGTGAATGCCGCAAGTAAAATGCAAATATTGACACATTCTGAGAGGAGGGAAAAAAAGGACAAATCCATTAATGGAATTGAAATAGGGGTTAAACGAACGCAAAGAACAGTAAACCCAGTCTGAAGCAAAATTGACCACCAAGCTCCAAAACCCAGATCAAAAAAGGACATAACCAATCCAAATTCCACATTATCAGATCGCATTTTCAAGCTGACCGCTAAACAAGATGAATGCGAAACAAACCCAAAAACAGAACTTTCACATAAACCCAAAAATTAAACAAAACCAATCAAGGGATTTGCAATAATACCTCTTATAGTGGCCTTGTGTTCGATGGAGGGGAAAATTTGATCGTGGGATGGACAGAAGATGGGTTAAAAGAGAGAGATCTAGAAAGGAAGAGAGGAGAATAACAGCGAACAAATAAGGAAATGGTGGAGAGGACAGAGTAGAGATTATTAGGAGCTACAAATATGGCGATGAGATCAAATTTTTGGGAAATCTTTTTTGGCAGTTTAGTGATTGCCTTCCTTAATTTAGTGTCCCCAGTTTTTGAACTAGAGATCCTTATTAGGCTTGTGGAGAAAAGAAAGAGAAGAATATTTAAGAAATGATTATATAGGCCAACTCAACACAAGATCCCGGAGATATGCTCTGTTTATTCAAGTCACAAACTCTACTTGTTTTTTTAGATAGAGGGAGAAGTAGAAATTGGGGGCATTTACTGATACAAAACTAATAAATGAGATACAACAATCACTTGCTTTTGCCGTTGCAAATGTTTTTTTTTATTCGATTAAGGAAGTACTTTTTTTTACCTCAACTATTTCAGGGTAACAATCTTTCTGCTAAATATATTATCGGGAATTTGAACTCATGTTCTCATTCTTAATTGGATAAGGTCACTACCTCCTTATAAAATATGTCGTAAATGTTGTTCTTTATCCCCTAAGTACTTGATTGCCATGAGTTATGGGATTATAATTCTAGAATTATAACTGAATTCCTTTTTATTAAAAAATTTGATAAAAAGTAATAATTTATAAATGAATATTTAACATGTCCAAAACATTAGTCTTCAATAGATAATAAAAACATTGTAAGACGATGATGACCAAAAGTCTATTAATTTGAGAAGACATATATGAACTTTAATAGGATTATTGATACTAGTATTAATGGCATCTTGAACCATTACAACTCATTGAGCAAACCAAAAGAGACACTAAAACTCTCGCCTCTCTACGAAGAACCCTAGTACCCATATATACCAATAGGGGTTATCATCAACCACAATTACTGGTAGTAAGTCTCAATTCTCGTATTCGTTAAAGTTTTATTTAATAATAAAATATTTACTAGTTTTATTAATATTTATTTTTAATGAAGTTTATCTCCATATTGTAAGAGTTTGGTTGTTTATATTATCACTATTGGTGTGAGTTGAGTTATTATCACTATTAAGTTAGGTTGTTCTCACCCACAGTGTGAGTTTGGATCTTTACTTTTGTGTGATTTATCCGTAGCATTGGAGATTTAGAATTGATTTTCTTAGGAAGTAATGTATAAATGTTATTATATTAAATTTATTTATTTTTATTAAAAAAATGAGTCAACAATGAAATTTTATGTGGTTCTAGTTCTACTATGTCAAAAAATTTTCAAACATAATTTATTAGTTCACCGATATTCGTAAAAGACACGATACAATTGAAGAATACGATTAATGATAAGAATAATGTTACAAGTTAAAAATATATTTACTGTTAGCTTTATGAAAATAATGATCTATTTAGTTACTTTAAATTTACTACTATTTGTAGATATGAGTGTTTTTTGTAATCACCCTTAAGTGTTTTTTCATTGATGATTTTTTTTTCTTATAAAAGAAAATACTTAGTAGAATGGACTAATGGTATTTTTTGGAAATTTCCGCAATAAGACGACTATTTTTGGACTGATACTTTCCACATCAATACTATTCCATGTGTTTTCCATGTGGACAAACAACGATGAATCACCCCATCTACCAGGAAAACACATACAAAAATAAAAAATAAGTCAAACCCGACGATGCAGCTGTGTAGAGCCGAAGGCTCAAACTCAGGGGAAGGGGAGAGAGAGAGCTGGGGACGGGCTGGTGGATGCCATGGCTTCCCTCTGTGGCTGTAAGTACAAATGCCCACAATCTTCAATCATTGTAGTTCTTTGATTTAGATGTTCCGTTGCTTTCTCTAGTCTGCTCTTATTCTTGGTTCTTCAGACTATTTCATGCCTTATTATCAATTGCTAGAAAATTTTTTGCCTTTTTGTTTAGCAAATCTCCCCACCAAATATTGAACAGCTGTAAACAATATTGCTTAGTTGGGGTTTTCTGTAAACTTCCAAATTTATGGTGAAGAGGATCATGTAGGTACTCAGTAAATTTGAAAATTTGTAGTATTGTGAAAGGGGTTTTCTGGGAAATGTGGTAGTGTATTACTGCTTGAGATTTGCTTGTTTTGACATGTGCTTTCTCTTTCTCAGTTTACAATTAGCTGGTGGTCGTAGTAGCACAAATTAAGAGTTACAACATCACCACCACCACTCAGTTGTGGGTTTGGCCTGAATAGGGTCTGGGGAGAGTCAGATATAAGTAACTAAGAAACTTACTGTTACAAATAAAGAGGCTAATTCCGAGAGACTAACAGAAACAATTTGCAGATAAAGCCTCTTTTTGGCAGATTAAAACCTTTTCTGTAAAATAATTGGAGCGAGGGAAGGAAAGAAATAAGTAAGTGACTACAAATGAAGAGCTAGTGGCCTATAATGATTATGGGTGTTTTCCATTTTGCTTTATTCATACTTCAAGTGTTGCATATGGGAAAATGGAATTTCCAAAGTTTAGCTACAGATTCTCTTTGGCCGTGTGTATTCAGAAACGACAACTATTTTCACTGTAATAATCTATATATTTTGTTAACTTTTGGCAGAGAAAACCTCATGCTTACTTCAGAAGAGTTATAGGACAACCAATCGTATCAAAGTTGAGGTCATTGTTATTGAGAAGACTCAAAATTTGTAGATAGGTATTGAACCCCATTCCTCTATCACAATCGGCCACTTGGGTGAGGAGGATTCTGGTCACTTTGTGTGCAATAATCAATATACAGATCTTTGTAGAGATTATCACAAAATATCCTCAGTTGCAAACATCTATTCCACATTGCTGTCTTTATATTATTAGTAGCTGTTGAAATTTATTTCCTAAAATAGTTGCAACTAGCAAGCAGTTACTTCTCAAGTTTCAAGCCTACATTAGTGTTCCATGTAGTATATATGAATATATCATCTGGACTACTTGTTAAATAGTCGAGATTTTAATAATGTTTTCTGTTACTTGTCAGTTTTTTCCGTTGTCCTATAGGATTAATCCTAATATTCTATACCCATCAAGTACCAATAATATATTTATTGAGTGTATGTTGGCCTCTATTTGTTTAGATTTAAATGTTACTTTGGAAAGGAAAATTGAATAAGATTAACACTGATTGGTACAAGTATCAACTGTTGTGAAGTTTTTTATGTTTTATTTTTATAAAAAACATATTATTAGCATAGGAGGTTATTTGCATATATTTCTTATTGTTACATCTTGACTTTAAATTTGAAAATTTCATTGGAAAATTACAGTCGTTTGTCTTAGTAAAGGAACGTTGCATTGTGTTTTTTCTTTTTTTCTTTTTTTTTTTTTTTTTTTTTTGAGAAACAGAGACAGAGGGAATACATCCAACTCAATGTTTGTTGAACTTTTTTGCAGGGATCATCCCTTTTAATCTCCTACTGATCTTTGTTGGCTGTAGCGCTAGGCGTTCATACCTATTCCCTAGTGTAAATTCTACAAGTTTGAAGCAGCCATTGCAAACTTCACGCCCATACAATCTTGCTCATCGAGGTTCGAATGGAGAACTACCAGAAGAAACTGCTGCTGCCTACCTGGTGTGTCTAGGTTTTGTGTTTCTAGCGAACTTCATCCCTTTGTCTACATTGGATATGGCTGATTTTTAAAAAATTGTCACCAAAGTAGCTTAGGAATATACATGTACATTGCAACAATATATGCTTATCTTATGTCAGTGCTGATTGGCCTTATTTCTACTGATATCTATGTAAACCATTGAAAATCCATACTATGCTTTATTTCTGTAGGCTGTTCTCTAGCTTTGTTCTCTATACCCACGTAGACAACCTAACAACTGATGATCAACTTGGCATGCCTAAAGACTGAACCTTCACTATTGTCTTTTATGCACTTCTCATCACAAATGTAGGTTCAAATTTGAAAAATTCTTGATTATTCCAAAGGTTTTCACTTCAGATACCTTTGTGGTATGGATTCTCATTTTCAAATTGCTATCTTGATCACAATTGCTGTTTGCATTAATCTAGTCCTGGTGTAGCGTCACCTTGAAATAGTGTTATGCCTTAATATCATACCATGTATCCTACCATGCATGTCTTGGATTTCTTGTGTGGCTTTTAAGGTGTTATAAGTCTTTATTTCATCTTATAGCTTAAAGTTAAAATGTTTAAGAAACATGTGTGCCCTTGTTTTTGACAGCAAGCTATAAAGGAAGGTGCAGATTTCATAGAAACAGACATCTTGTCCACCAAAGATGGTATACTTATATGTTACCATGATTTGATTTTGGATGAAACCTCAGATATTGCAGATCATAAAGAGTTTGCAGACCGTAAAAGGACTTATTTAATCCAAGGATTTAACATCACTGGGTTTTTCACTGGTATCGTAACTCTACCATATTGATTGTTTTCCTGTGCTTTCTCTTTTGCCTTTTGTGATGTTGACATTGGTGCATCCGTGGTTTGCAATTGTCTTATCAAAGCAATCTCCAATCGTGTACAGTTGATTTCACATGGAAGGAAATTCAAACATTGAGATCAAAGCAGAGGTTTTCATTCAGGGATCAACAATATAATGGTACATATGATTTGTATATTGCTATTGCAATTTTTCTGTCTGTGTTTATATTATTTGCCTTTACAACTTGTCGACCACTTCTTCAATGATCAATCTAGTTGGTATGTCAAGAAGTGATTTACTATGTGCCTTCTGTATTACAGGAAAATTTCCTATTATTACTTTTGAAGAGTACATCTCCATCGCTCTTAAAGCTCCCAGAGTCGTCGGGATATACCCAGAGATTAAAAATCCTGTATTTATCAACAAGCATGTAAGTTCTCTTGTACACACCTTGTTACTTGGACTCAAACTCCTTGCCAATCGCCATTCCATATTGGATTTGTAAGACGTTAGTGGAAGTGGAAATATTAATTTGCTATATTTCTAGATATATATAGGAAAACCAGATAACGTTATAATTGAAGCAGATGTGTTGGCGTTCCTAAATGCGGGACTCCTACTGAGTTGATAATACATAGTGCGAGTCATTGAAGCACCCCAAGGAGGATGGGGGCAAAAAAAAATTTACCCATTAGTTAAATATACTAATTTCTAGCAATGTGGAGAAATTTCCAACAACTTATGCATTGCATGCTTTTAAGGTGTTTAATAAACTAGTACTTATAAACTACTATATGATTTATTTTAGGATGTCTATGTCTATTATATTCTGCTTCAGTTTTCTTTGAACTGATCACTTACATACGAATACAATTACGTTATTTTTTCTACAATTGATTCCTTATACTTATTCATACTAGCTTTGAGTTACACGCAATGCGTGCATGACTCATAAATAATTGAAATAATATTTGCGTAATAATTAACGAAGAATGAAATCCTAAAAGGGTAAGCATTGCATGACTATAATATTTAGAAGATAAAAAAAGAGCACAAAATTAAGCAACCAAATATAAACTTTTATTTTTGTTGCTAAAGAATAACATCACTAACAGTTGGGGTTCACGACAATATATCAAGTGTTCTTGCGCTAAGCATGTGATTCTTCTAATTTTTAAGTATTATATATTAATCGTTAGAGTCATGTTTATCCTTTTTTCAAACTCTTTTCTCAAACATCTTGTAATCTGGTAATTTTATAATGACTAAGACAATAATATATAATTATTAAATTGATGAGGGAGCATACTTAAAATGGGTAATATGATTAAAAAATAAATTACGATTAATTTATTCTAATTTGTATTATTAAAATCCCTATATTTTCATAATAATATTTTTCTGTCTAATTATACCACGTTATATTTTAGGATATATTGTTTTAGTGTATTTGGAATTATTTTATAAAATATAGAACGAATATATAAAGATTACCGTGCTAAGAAGGAAACATTTTAATAAAGAGAAAAACAAAGTCCATGAGGAGCTATGGTATATATACTATATATGTCAAAATACATGATAAAAAATACCCCCATCAAATTATAAAGTAACTTATATTAATTGAAAAAAATTATAAATATTTTAACATCAATCTAATAATTATTTACCGTCCAAAAAAATTTGATAATTATATTATAATAATTCATATTTAATAATTGAATAGCTAAGAGATAACAAAACACATATCATAGCTTTCTATTAAAAACACATATATAACAACATGAAATCATATAGTCACTATGCATTTAATAATTTACAAAAATATTGATTACAATTGAAATCCAATATCTAATAAACCTAAAAACATTTTAAAAAAGACCCCAGTAGTATTGTCATTTTTTTAAAAAAAAAATAGCATATTTTCGAGAGCATTTTTATACTATTATGAATATATTACCCATTGAAAAAAAAATAAATTGAACTATCAACTTGTATAGTATATGTACAAATTGGAATTATTAGTCGAATAAAGCAACATAAGACTTAGGGCATGTTTGGCCTAATTTATAAAAAATTGTTTTTGTTTATTAGAAATAGTTTTTCTAAAAGTATTTATTAGAGAAATTTAAAGTGTTTGGCCTAACTTATATGGAAATACTTTTGAATAGTGAGTTGTTTGGCCTAATTTTTTTCTAACTACTACTTATTAGTATATAATTTCATATGGTTTTTCTTTTTTATATTATGATTATTATTTAATATTTATTTTTTTATAGGATAATACTTTTTTTTCTTTGCTAGATCAAGAGATTTATTTTTTTATAACAATTAAATTTTATGTATTTATTTTAAGAGATATTATACATATAAAAATATGCATAAATATAAATTTTAAAATAAAAACCCTTAGTAAATTAAAATAATATGCATAAATATAACAAAAAAATGAAGAGAGAGATTGGAAAGATAACGTGAGGAGGGAGAGGGAGAGAGAGTGTTGTATAAAATGTAAAAGGAAGAAAGAGAAAGTGGGTAGTTAGCAATTATATGGGAAGAGAGAGAATGGAGAGATAATAGATCCCAACTCATCGATTCTAAGAAACGAAACAACAATTTATTGTTTTTGTTTCGAAGGCGGTTATTTGAAAAATTATTTTTCAAAAACACTTTTTAATTTTTAAGAAAGTAGTGTTTGGCTTAATTTCTGTTTTTAAAATCTAAAACCGAGAATTAAATTAGGCCAACCACCCACTTATTAAAGAAAGAAACAAGTGCAAGAGAAAAAATTGATAAAAATCTGATACGTAATACCAACGAAAATTATAGAAACTAAGGGAAAAAACAACAAAATTAATGAATTCATATTAGAAAACGGAAAAGAAAGTTAAAAAGGAATTCTAATAACGAAGCCCCCGCATATTATCCTCTTGATCTTTACCCTTCTACATTCTTCGTCATTATCACCAATTGAGATAAAGATTTGGGGTTTTGGAGGATTTGCTATGTTAGATTAGAGATTAGCAGCAGTTAATTGAGAGGGGGTTGGCGTGGGAGTATAGGATATGGGTGGGGAGTAATCTGCTCCAATAGATTAGTAAATTATTAAACTGTTCTAGGTAAATTAACTGCAAAATTATTCTGAAGGACAAATATAACCCTGTAATTTAATACAAAGTAGGGTTATTTTTGGTAAAGTAAAAGTTCTACGGCCATATGAACCTCTTAGCTTTATATATAACATAGATATAACATAGATAATGCTTGATTCCCATTGAAAATTTAAGTTCTTAGCCTCCCCCGCCCCCCTCCCCACACCAAAAAAAAAAATGATTACTTTTCTTGAAATCCTGAAAATTTGGGACAACCTGTCATTTTTGAACGATATCTAGGAGTCCAATGTTTGTTGGGTTCTGCAAAGGAAGTAAGTTGTGGTGAATAATACCCTCCTCGTATCTGCTTTGGTGATTTGAATGGAAGTGAAGTTGTCTGTTGTACAGAATTAAGTTGATTCATAAAGGAAAATGAATGTAACCTTCTCAAAAAGTGTGATAGCCCTAGTATGGGAAGGGGATGAGAATCGGAAACAAATCTGGACATTGTTTCATTGAGTTGGAGACCATCAGTGGTTGACTTCATAGTTCATTCAGTAAGCACAGTAAGAGAAACTTTATTAATGTTGGAGTGGATTGCTCCTCAATAATGTCTAGCAAGTTTGTACCAATACTTTGTTTTGTGTAGTGTTGAGACAACTGGTTTTCATTTTTAGGTTTTTTGAAATCCTTATACAACTTTATTATTGTCGAGAGCTTGAGGGTATGATATTATTTTGTAATTACCTCCTTTTGTATGTGGGTGACATTCCCTCGGTTTCTTTTTAATACAATATTTTTTATTATTCATTAAAAAAGTTTAGGTGATCATCATTGCTAGATGGAAAGTAAAAACTGTAGTAAAACCTCCATTTTAAACATTTTAACTCCGGAGATAAAGTAGATAGATGCCACAAAATCTGAGTTCAATTGATTCCTTGTTTTGCTAAGCTTTCTGCTCCTGAGTTTGTTTCCCATTATTTCTATAACACTAAGACGACCATTTGCATCACAGCGGCATTTCTTTCTTCTCTTCTCTCGTTTCCTTTTGTTTTTGGTTGTGTTAACATGCATTCCTTTAGTTAGACTTTCAATGCATTATGTACTAGCATTTCATCCATCTCCATGTTATCAGTTGGGATTGAAAAATTGCATCCGTTTGAAAAAGCTCTAACCGGCCTCCTGGTATCTCTTAACTGAAGCATCAATATATCATTTGGGTGGTGCAACCGTAGTGACTTTGCTTCTTGAATTGATATTGCACTGAGTACTTGGTTTGATATTTCCATGATTGTTGTTGAGGCAGCAAAGGCTCCTTGGACCTCCTGTGCTGTGGGATATGGAAAACAGTCATCCTTATGTTATCCAATTGCTTTCTGCAGGTAAAGTGGTCAAATGGGAAGAGGTTTGAGGATGTTTTTGTGGACACCCTAAAGAAGCATGGTTACAAAGGCTCGTATTTGTCAAAAGATTGGCGGAAACAACCTTGTTTTGTCCAATCATTCGCCCCGTCATCGCTTGTGTACATATCGAACCAGACGGATCTTCCCAAAATTTTGTTGATTGGTGACCCACCTGTGCCAACGCAAGATACTAACCAGGTTCTCTTTCCCTCTATTACTATACTATTGGTGTTCGTTTAGATCAGAAAAGTACTTACATGTTGCTTCATGGAGCCCAAACCAGTTTGCACTTCTTTTTGCTCAACCTTGAAAGATGGGATGGTCAATGGCATCCCGGTTTGGCGATCACTAGTTAGCTGTTAGTTACATTGTTAACAACCAGCTATTTGCATAAGCTGTTTTGGAAAAAGTGTGGTCACATTAGTTGCTTTTCATAAAGATGTAATACAAAAACTTGTCAAAGAAGGAACTATAAAAGGTGCTCAAGTTAGCTTTTTGCTTAATAGATTTTAAAGCTAATTAACCTAATCAAACACCCTAAATAGCTACTACCAAACAACCCTCAAATTGCCATCCAAAAGCCGATTGCCAAACAAAACCCCAGTGACCAAAGAGGATTACTTTCTTGCATCAGAAGAAAGAATGTCATTGTCTATTTCAGGCCATAGAAGAAATGAAATGACATTTTTCCGAGGTGCTATAATTGGATTCATGACTCATTCTATCATTGAAGTTATGCATTTTATTAAACCCAGAGCCCACATTGTTTGAATGGAGGGTTATAGGGAAGCATATGATATTTGGACCTTTTTTATAAAGGACTGCTGTGTCGATGAGGACATTGACTATACGTGTATGACTTGGTGATTTTAGCTGTTATTGCTTTATCAATTGTGTTGTAAGTAGCCTTATTTGATACCCAATATTCAAGAGTAAATTGGTAATCTGCAGACTTACTGGGAAATTACTTCAGATGGGTACTTCGACTACATTGAAAAATATGTTGTCGGTGTTGGACCCTCAAAGGATGCATTGGTTCCGGCGGTAAACAATCATCTGCAGGTGCCTACTGATCTAGTTGCCAGAGCACATGCTCACAATCTGCAGGTATGTAATTTTCGCTTGATCACTGCAATTCAGCAAAGTTTTCTTGCCAAAGTAGTTTTCTGACATGAATGGATACCTCTCATTTTCTCGAGCATGTATGATATTCATATGATGGGAGATCACTAAGTGGATTGATTTGCCTTTTTGCAGCGGCCTCTTTGTAGCTAAGATAGACGGTTGACTTGTTTCATTAACACGGAAGGATATACATTATGAGATAGACTTGATGCTCAGAAGTTCAAACTGGATAGTTCAGCTAGAAAAATGGCATCATAGGCGTTACTGCCAAGATTTGTAGCACACAACTTGACTAGCCATATGCCATGAAGATTTCACTTAACCAAAAAGTTTTCAGCAAATTTTTTTTATTTTTTTCGTGGATCTATAGGAGTTGGTGTCTGCCAGTAGGATGTTTCCTACTGGGTGTTGTTATAGAGAGAGAGAGAGAGGAGCCGTTAGAAAGAGTTTCGGGTAGTGGTTTACAAACCTCCAATCTCCCCTATAAGCTTGCTTTATTTTAAGAAGTCGCTCACTTCAAGTTGTTTCATACTGTTCTAATCCAGGTACATCCTTATACGTTCCGGAACGAGAACCAATTCCTTCACTTTGACTTCCATCAAGATCCATACATGGAATACGACTTTTGGATAAACAAGATTGGGGTGGATGGACTCTTCACAGATTTCACGGGCTCCCTACACAACTTCCAAGAATGGACATCTCCTCTATCCTCTTCACCTGGTGGAAGAAGATGATAGTACATATTCCAGCCAAGTTTTTCCCACAACACCACAAATAGGTGAATTTGAAGGAGATTTGCGTAACATCTTGGATGAGTAGTGTACATTTGTGATTCATGAATGAAAAAGTTTTGCTTTAATTCTTCCCACCAACACCCCCCGCCCCACAAAAAAAAATGTTGTACGTTGTACCATGTTTGTAAAATGCTTGACAAGCCAAGCTGGAACCTTGTATTTGTTGAAAATGATCATTTGAAAATAATTGTTGCAATAAAGGAGGAAGTTTAAGCTTGAATATTTGAATCTCGTCTTAAAGGATGTTTTATATGTTTTTTATAGTAATAATGATCCTGTTTGGTAATCAGTATTAACTGTTTGACTTAACTCGTTTACATTAGTTTAATTATGATGGAAAAAGTATATACATTAATTATGCGGGGAGGTAAAAGGAAGAAGACATTGTGAATGAAAGCAAAAAGGGTTGGGTGTATTCAAAGCTAATTAAGGAAGACAATAGAGGGAGAGGCTGGAGAATGCTAATTGGAGCCTAATCATGGGGGATAATTAATTGTTAATTATTATGACTAGTTTTGATGGGTACAATTAATATCGCATTTTAGATTTTTAGTTTATTAGATTTAAAAAAGAATTTTTTAAGGACAGATAGATATATATATTACAATTAAAACACTAAAAGCGTAATTTCATAATTTAATTCATTTATTTAATTAAAGACTACGAGTTTATGGCTTTATGTTTCATTAAGAGTGTTGTAAGAAGTTAATTTATGAAACTTTAGTTTGATCATTTTACCTATGAAGATAAGTCAAATCAGAAGCCTTCTTTTAAACAAACTTTTTTCAAAAAAAAAAAAAAACTCATTCTTTTCTTCAGCCTGTGTGTTGTGTGAATATATGGATTGCTTTACTTTATTAAAACAACTGCTACTGCAAGCCTTGAACTTTCAGGGGACTCTTTTTTAGATAGAGTTTTTTCAGACAGAGTTGTTTTAGAATCAATTTTTTAAAAAAAAAATAATAAAGTAAGGTCAACAATTAATAGCAGCAGCTTTTCGTAAGTGTTCTACCTAAATTGTCGTCCATTAGAATAAAGAAAAATAATGATAGAGGAATAACAGACCAATACAAATTAGTATGAATACTATGAAAACTTGATTGCATCCTTGGAGGAAGTGTTAAGTATCATGAATGAATTTTCCACTGGAACTTGAATTTCGCCTCTAACTGCTTTAATGATTGGGTTATCTAACTGTCTCATCTCTCTCTCGTTCTTCTTCCTCTCTCTCGCTCTTCTTTTGCTCGCTCTGTCTCTTACTCTTCTCTTGCTCTCTCTATCACTCTCTATCCACGAGTTCATTGAAAGAAGCTATTGAAGGCCTTGCATTTTGGTACTCCCCATTTAACTTCGTCTTCCTTCATCCAATTCCATCTCCGTGGGCAATTTTCAGCTTCTGGGCATTTTAATTTGCTACTCGAGAGCCTCATTCTGATATAAACAGAAAGGCATGTGATGTTTAAATTTCTTAAATTTCTCAAAATTTCCTGGGAATTTTTGTGTATGATGAATTGGGTACTTGATTTTTTTGTGGTTCTGATTTTGAATATTAGGTTTCAAAATTCTTTTGGTTCTCTTAGTTTTGGTTATGCTTAATTTTGGTTCTGATTTTGAATATTAGCCTTCTGGTTATGCTTAACTTTGGTTCTGCGCAAAATTGCTTGGTTTTCTCTTATTTTTTTATAAATATTTTTGTACTATGTAGTTAGTGCTTTTCTTGTACGTTGGATTATATTTTTCATGGACTGATCATATGTGATACATAGATTATTAATTTATTATTACCATTATTCTGGTAAGAATTTGAATTTTTGTTGTTTTTTTCCTTGTACAGGGTCAGCAGGCATGTGAGGAAAAGAAGCCACAGTGGTTCCTGACAGAGCCATGAAACCAGTTATTCGAGGTTGAGTGGATGAAGAAGGAAATGCGATTTGCGAGCCTATAGCAGAAGGTGGAGTAGTGGAAGCCAAAAGGGTTGCTTGGGCTGGAGTTGCAGGAGCCATGTTAGGTGAAGTAGGGAAAGTTGGGTCTGAAGTTGTCAACAGGGTGGTCCCAATGATTTATGGAAGAGGGGTTGAAATACACAAAATAACAGTGTACATATACAAAAGTTAACAACAGTTTTAAAATTAATATTAGCTAATGATAATAACATCACATCTAATATAATTGTTCTCGTTGAGTCCTCATATTTTAAAAGCGCTTCATGATTTCATCGCTAGATATCTAAACATTTTGACCTATAATAACAATATTTTCAAATCTATAACTTGAACGAATGAAGGATTTCGTAAACATCTTTTTGAAATATCTAAGCATTTTAAACAACAAAAATCAATCATCTAAAGTAACTTCAAGCTTTCACAAAAATAAAGCCTTCATAATAAAAGCAAATTAAACAACAAATGACAAACAAATCAAACACAACGAGGTTTTTTTTAAAAAAGAGACACATCTTGCTTAATCAAACCCCTAACCTCTTATTTACACTAGCATACACTTACCAATTGAACTAACAAATCATATATATGATAATATGGTGTATAAAAATTTTATTTGTTTTTAAAGGGGATCACCTCGACCCCATTGATCCCACGCTAGATCTGCCACTGTTCACACATAATATATTTATCTAATTATCGGAATTATTTGAACTTGAATTAATTTTGATCGGTTTTTCAGGACTACTTTTAGCCAGAAGCCGAAATGCTTCATATGAAAGTTATCATGTGATAGCGTGAGAGCCTTAAAAGCTCACGGATCGTTGTCGCTTACATTGCAACTATTAACTCTATGTGATTCTATTTTTAAAAAAAAAAAAAAAAAAAACTCTACGTTATCCCAACATATTTTCATTAATTAGAGCAAGTCAAAGCCAACGAATATATGCCATTAGCTCAAGATTTGAATAAAATAAGCGACTGAGAGGCACTAAAATTGTGCCCCCAATAAATAAAATATGTACAATGTCAACAATATTGCATAAACAAACTCTTTTCTTACATAGTAAAATATACCAGATTTATTGTGATTAATAAATTTAAATTTTTAAATCAAAATATTTTTATTTTTATGATGACATTTTCCATTTAGTTCCGGCATATAATGTTCATAAGAATTTTGTGTCCATTTTATTTATAACAGATCTTGTTGTTGTTGTAGTAGTAGTAGTAGTAGTAATAGTTGTTGTTGTTGTTGTTGTTGTTACTATTATTATTTTTTTATGTTACAAAGGACTAATGACCAAATAAATATTGGATTTGAATTCATATAGTTTATGTCGTCTATGAATGAATCAATATATAATGGTTGCTTAACGAGTGTGTTTTTAGGTCAATTAACTATCCGAAAACTCATTTGAGGTTTCAAATGGATATTTGGATTGAAATATCACTTTGCACCAAAGAGTTTAGATGATTAAACTTATATTAAAATACCAAAATTGTTGTAAAGTTATAAAATACAAACACGTGATGTGTTTTCAGAAAGGTTATTTACATTAGAAATTTCAATGGTAACATTATGAATTTAAATTCAAAACTAATATAGACATGAGTTGTAATGTTATAGTCTTTGACTAGTGGTTGAGACTTTGGGTTTCAAATTTGAGGTTTGAGGCTCGAGCACCGGTACCTCTTTCTCACTTCGTTTCTCTGGATGACAACAACAAAGATTTTACTAAAATTACATCTTTTAACAATCTTTTTATAGGCTTGTTAAGGCATTCTTACTAAAAGATTTTGCAATAGATCTTTGTTCATTGATATAGCAAATATCATTTGATTTTGATTAGCTCAGTCGGTAGAGCGCAAGGCTCTTAACCTTGTGGTCGTGGGTTCGAGCCCCACGGTGGGCGCTTTTTATTCTTTTTCATAAATGGAAACTAATATTATATATTTTTCTTTTAATTTCATTGGTCATCAAAAGTGGGTCCATAGCTCAGTGGTAGAGCATTTGACTGCAGATCAAGAGGTCACCGGTTCGATCCCGGTTGGGCCCTTTTTTCACACTTGTTATTTAACTCCAGAGCATTAACCTTTTCCTTAAGTTCAAATTGATCAGTACTGTTTTTGCACCTCAGAGCTTAGACCAGTTTCAATGAGGTTGCATTTGATTCCAGATAAACAAAATCAGTGTGTTGTCTATATAGATTAGTGCATAATTGCTTGCTTCATATGAACGACTACTTACATCAACACTTACGCTGTATCTATAATGTAATATGGTTTATCCAAGTCCAATATGTCCATTCGACTTGTATAAATCCAAAGGCAAAACAGCACTAGATAGATACCGAGACTTCCGATAGAACCTGTGTTTTACTCAATTAGCCCCTCATTTGTGCTTAAGGCAATTGCAATGAAGTAGAAGGATTAATGTCTAGACTCAATGTGTAGAGTACAAAACACAGGATTGCTCTTCAACATTTTTTAACATAGCTACTCTTGTTAGAGAATCATTTACCACAAATACATTCATTACTCACTCACTAAAGCCAAAAAAAAACCCATGCTTGCCCAATTACATCGTATATATTACAAGAGTAACTGGGGAGCAATATCCCTATTCTAACAGCAATCAACTTATAAGGAGGTTAGGCTTTAGTTATCTGTTCTAATAAAAACCTTGCTTCAGCTGCAGGATCAACCGGGCGACAGCTCTTACTGTTATCCTTTGCCTCTTCTCGTTCATGTACTCATTTTGCACCACGCTTACACGGAAATTGTGAGGCACCCATGTTGCTTCTTTTAGTTTTGTTTGGTACAAATTTTCTTCTCCCTCCTGAAATGAGATAAATTAGTCAGAAATTTGGCATGGATAAATTCAATTACAACAGAAAAAAGAGTTATTTTGAATTCATATGGTCAGCCACCTGTGATTTCAAATTGTCAAGCTCCTCAGCAGAGCACCCAATGATTTTCTCTGCTTGCTCATTGAAGGCAGACACCCATGCTTCACTACTTGCATCAGAAATTTTAGCCACCATAATATACCTGAAACGTTAGAGACAAAGATGTAGATCAAGATCGAGATATCAAAAGTAAATACTATATATATGATATGCCTTCTTCACTTCTGACCTTAAGCTGCATTCTTCGTCATTCTTCTGGCATCCTTCACACCAGTATCCAGACCCGATAGCTTCTGTAACCTTCTTGTTGCAGGTCTTACAAGCCCGGTACCACATAGCTTGATCAGGCTTAATCAGGCTTACATATGCTTTAAGACTGAAAAATGCAGGCTGCCCACAAAGAAACATTTCAACATTAGACGTGATATTTGATTAAATGTAAACGTAAGCCACAGAATTCCATGTGCCAATCATGCAATACCTTGTCTTCACCTAAGGATGGGTTATTGATAATATGAGAAATGGGGACTCTGTCAGGGTACATGGACCGCCCACCACTATTAGGAGAAGGGTTCAAACCAGCACCTACAGAAGCCATCGAGGCTGCTTTACCTTCAGAGTCATACCTGTACAGACAGAAAAAGGCTTTAGAAACACTTTTGGGCAGCAGTTAGAAGGCTGTCACTCGATGAAAGTGCCTTACCATGATCTGAGCTTCCTTGACTCTGGTATATCAGGATTAATCTGTACCACACTTTTGCTAAGTGTTGATAATGACACACCTACAATGGATGCTAGTTCATCAGACTATATTTTCTACTTGTTCAATAAATCATCTTATTTTCCTCCTCTTTTTTCTTTTTCTTTGGTGGGTGGGTGGGTGGGGGGGAGGGGGCTATCTCACCCTGGAAATCTCCAACTTTAACAGACTTAATGGCAACAACAGGAGACTGATCAGCCGTATCAAGCAATTCCTGGCCCACTGTTGTGGCAAGATCATTCCACAAAGATACTACAACTGTTTTCTTCCTGCAATTGCATCATATAATAAGATTTCACATGAACTTTAAGGACCATCATTAGCAAGGAAAGGATAAAAGTTGTGCACTTACGATTCATCAGCAATGGTTATATCACGCTTTGGAATCATCTCATTGTTGCTCTTCCTTCTAATACTCATGGTTGGGGACACACTTTGCACAACACCAATAACATCTGGATTAAATAGAGAAAAAAATACATGTTATAAAAATCATATGGGTGCACTGCAACCATTGCTATGAAAAAGGAATTTCAGGGTTTCCTACCAACAATATCCTTTCCATTTACATAGAGACCCAGCTGGTCGATTGGAACAAAGGTGAACTTTGTTTCAGGAATGAATACTCCTTCATCACTGGCTTCCTCGACAATTGAATTCTCATTAAGAGTCATTTCATAGTCGTTTTGCACTGTTTTGAACTGCTTATTAGCAACCCTTAAAGTTCCCTTAGATATATAATAGACCTTCCCTACTTGGAACTTATCATAGAACTTCCTTGCAGCTTCATTGAACATTGTTGCTTGTATTTGAGTACCCTACAAACAATCAAAATTCGAAGATTTACCAATTGAATAAAATGATCAAATAACTTTAATTCAATTCAATTTGATTTAAGTTTTTGCTTACATCTTCATCAGTCAACTCCACATTGAAGACATTGCCTTCTCCTCTTGCGTTCCTATAGCTTCGCATGTTCCCTTTACTTGTAACTCGAACCTTTATGGTCCAATTCCCTTGGTAAGGATTCAAAGAAGCCAAAGGGTGAACTCTTCGGGTCATAGCCATTCGAGCAGAAGGAGCCATACTGCCAACAAAAGGGGAACCCATAAGCTCTTGAACTTTCTCAAACTTTAAGAACCCTTTTAGTCAAGCACTAGCAGCACTACATGTTCTAAACTTGGCACGGACCAATACAGCATTACACAAGTCATCAACAACCATAAATCGCCATGAACTTCAAGGCACAGTTAACATCTCAACACTAGATGTATGTTTAAAATGTATTGACATCGAAAAATTTGAGAGTTCCAATCATATGAGAAGATAGAAAGGGATCACTTACTTCCCTCTCTGCTCATTTACTATCTGAGCAGCTGATTTAGCAACAATCTCTTGCTTAGGCTTCAACAAAATAGCACTCTCTTCATTTTTGACATCCACTTCCTGTTTTGGCCTCAAGAGCACACCACAATCCTCATCCTTCACCTCTGACTTAATCTCCATCTCAAGAGCAGGAGATACCGATTCACATTTTGTTACAAGCAGATACCTAATACCAATTCCATTGAATCAAAACCAGGGGATCAACAGCAAAATGTTTGAAAATGAGGGGTGTGATTAGGGCCTTACTTTTCAGACTTGTTGGGGATGTCATTAAGGGTGTAATCGAGAATCCGAATGAGACCCATGTTCTGAATGGCCCCAGATGATACCATATCTGAGAAACTTGATTGTAGAATCCCCTTGAGCTTTTGGTTTCCATCACTAGCAGTAAACCTGAAGGGATTTTGAGCAAATACAAACAAAATCAATCACACTCAAAACCCAAGGACTGATACGATTGAGAAATCAATTAGCTGGAAAATCGGCTGGATCTTCATAGGGACTAACAAAGTGAACACTAAACTAGCACGGAGATTCAGAAATAGTCCATCAATAACGAAGCTTCTTACATCTTAAACCCTTATACCAAAATGCTGGAGTACCCAATTACAGGAAAGAGAAAGCAACAGAAATGAGAGGCAAAAGAATGGAGATTAACCCCAAATTTAAATAAAAACACATTCGATTCCAAATAAGCCAAACAACAAATAAATTCACAGAACGGAATCGATCGGCTAAAGCGTGAAGTTAATCGAGGGATAAAGAGACTGACATGAATCTGTTGCCAACAGCCTTGAGATCGAGTACTTGAACAACGAGATCGGGAATTTCCTCAGACGAATCTGGGGATGGGCTCGCCATTATCTTCGATATTGCGTTTGGGGTCACTGTCTTTGCCTCCATATCTCTCTCTCTCTCTCTCTGTGTGCGCGCGCTACAGGGGTAAAAGGGAAGAGGGTACTTGGTTGAATACTATAACTGGGTTGAGAAACGGAGAACCGAAGAGAGAGAGAGAGAGAAGGGGACTCCTTTATTATTTCGGATTTTGGCGCCATTTGTATACAACATTTGGAGCTTCGAAATCACTTTCGAATTTTCAGACGGAGTTTCCCGCGAGGGTGAAATTGTGAGTGAGATTCTGCTTTTCGTTTTCAGTGATTTTCGCGCCAAAGTTGGTGTTCAGTTTTTTTTTTTCTTTTTCTTAAATAACTAGTCATTTTTAACCATCCCCCAATTTCATTAAAAAATTCCCCAAAAACTTGTATCGTAATCCCAAATCTATAACTCGAGGACACATGTAATAAAATGGCACCAGCAAGTCAGGGGATGTTAGAGGGGAGGGCAATAAAGAAAAGACTGGTCCACATTATAGTATATTTTACATCTATCCCTTAAAAAACACATATTTTAATTTTTTTCCGTATATTGTCATAAAATCAGCTAATGGTTCTAATTTTATTCTAGTGTTTAACTCTCTAATTTGAGGGATTTTTTGTTGATTTGTATATAATAATGAATACTTTAGGAATATGATTTTATGTTTTGTATGTCTCGTTATTATATATAAATCGAGGCGGAACTTTGATTGGTTGATCCAGTTTCTCAATTATTTACACAACGTTAATATTACATAAATTATGAGACAGTATAAGAAATTTATCAATTTATACTTTTTGGGGTTTTCCATTCATATATAGTTGACTTATTATTAATAGACAAAAAAAATATTGTTTCATATCAGATTGCTCTATTTGAAATTAATCCTAGTTTAATGTTTGAGGGATTTTCATTTGTTTGTTCTTTCCCATTAATGAGCTATAAACATATATATAAAAAGATGTTATATTTGTTATAACTATTTAATTAACGGTATGTTCATTTCTCCTATATAATAATATGTTATATTTGTTATAACTTTTATGATTACTTGTTAAATTGTTATAATTGTTATAGTGGTTATGAGTTATTTTGAAAATTTAAAAATATCATCAGTGATCGTCTTTTTTAATATATATTTCACAAACGTATGTTTATATATCAATAATGAATTTTTGTAATAATTTTTCTCTTTGTTAATTGATTAATTTTTATTCATTTATAAATTTTGGTGATCGTATTTTATATGAATGTTTTTTAGGAAAAAATAGGTCTCGTTAATACTTATCTCAAGAAACAAAAAAAATGCAATTATAACGTCTATGAATGCTTTTTATACCCTTAATTAATTAATTAATTATAATAATAATAATCAATGATAAAAACATCAACAATAATAATAATAATAATAATAAATGTAAAATTAATAATAATAATAATAACAACTACAACAACAACAATAATAACAACAACAACAACAATAATAACAACAACAACAACAACAACAACAACAACAATAATAATAATAATAATAATAATAATAATAATAATAATAATAATAATATATGATGTTATAATTAGTCGTTATAACTCGTTATTACAACGAGTTAAGAGCGGTTACGAGTTATTACCTGTTATAAATGTTTTTATAAATGTTAAAATGAACAAACCACAAGTATTTGAGAGAGTGGGTACGAGTCATACAAAACTATTGGCAAGTTATGGTTCAAGTCAATACGTACTAAAATTAGGTTAAGAGATGGTTAACTTTATATATATTCGAGAGAGTAACCTTGCGAAAGCGGGAACAATAATTGAAGTTATTGTTGTGTATTCAAGATATATTAGTCAAATATTTTCCTTTTCATACAATCATATAGGTAAGTTCACAATCATCTCGGAACATCCTAAATTAATCAAAGACTAATAGAGATGTATATTATCGTACGCTTAACTTGGTATATTTTTATGAACCTTTACCTGTATTCGATGCTTTGTTTAAACTTCTTATGGAGTGTTTTTTCATTGTTTCTTTTTTTTTTGTTTTGTTTTGGGGGTCATTTTGTTTAAATGATCCTACATTGTGGAAGTTTTCCCAGCAGGAGATACAAGAACCATATTATTGATTCTAAATAGTGAAAAACATCAACAAAATTAAAGAAATGGGAATAAAAAAAAGAAGCTAAATATACACTAATGGTAGCTAACTAGTTTTTCCACAGCCTCCACAACATGAGCAACAAGAGAAGCAACAAAACCATGAAGAAGATGATCCAGCAGGTGACTTAGATTTTCCATTGGATAGTTCTTCTTGAACTTGATTGGAGCCAGATGGATCCTTCTCTTTTGGCTTATCGGTTCCACTCGGCCTCAAACTCACTGAACTGCTTCGTTCGCTTTTCCCCACCCTGCAATTCATTCATATGAACAGCAGCCATTTGCTCAGTAATTTTGTCATTGCAGAAGATGATTCCAGTTCATGTTACAAAATGTAGTTTCTTCAGTTCAAAATAATGTCTCACTACTCAATAAGGACAAGTTGAAGGGTAAAATATCGGTAAACTAGTATGTAATCCATATTGAATACACCAAAGAATGGTACAGATTTTTTATTTTTAAAAAACCTACAGCCATAACTTCTTAACCACCTTTCAAAGTTTCAACGATGTAAATGAGACATATCCATATTTTCAATCCACAAACATCAAAGTTCTTGTGCAAACTGCAAATATGCATGGACATGGACCAGCTGACATGGATGTGCAAGTTTAAGCCTATGTTAATTTGACTCGGCCATACCTATGTTGAAGTGTCAAGCACCCAACACAGGTTTTACGTTGGAATTGGCAATTTTTGAAAACTTTTGTATGTTTTTGACCTAAAAGAAATGTTCGAGTTACTCAAGTGTCCATACTCATGTCTAACTGTCAAGTGTCCCTCCTCCCCATCTTCTCAATAAATTTGTTGGGGACCTGGGCTTTTCAAGGCTAGAACATGCTATCTCAAGATATGAAGTTGCTAACAAAAGACGCACCATCTCATATTCCCCATCCCCAAAGGTTGTAGACTCTATTTCTCTACTCAACCTATCTGTTCCTAACCAGACACCAGACACCATTATACTTTATGTCATTCTGCATCTAGCGCCATTCGAGTTAAGGTGGCCAAAGCTTCTTTCTAATCTTGTATCTACATGGCTGAAAACAAATGAATTGCTCAATCATAGCACAATAGTAGACGCATTTAGGGGTGTAAACTAATATTTGAGCTTGGCTCGGGCTCGGCTTGAAAATCGCCGCGCCTCTAAAGTTTAGGCTCGATTTGACTCGAGCCAGAGGGCTTGGCAATCCGGTTCAATCTCGTTACAGCCCTAGATACATTGGATTCAAACAATGAAATTGACGATGCACATGTTATGCTACATAAGTTCCCAGCATATGTTTTCTTCTTTAAGGTTAATGAGAAAAAGAATATTTAGTACACAACTTACACTTGAGATGCAAAGGAAGGTGCATAGGCTTCGGTTTCCCGGGATACAGCAGTTGGACATGGTGGTTCATCCATTGAGGGCTCTGCTCCCTTTATGTTTGTCAGTTCTGAGCTTGAATCATCTTTCTTGATCCCAACATTAGTGACAGCTGCAACTGTTATTTCTCCTGATTTACACATAACAGGAGGCATGTTTGGCATTTGCTCTTTCCATGATTTAAGGGCATCTTTCAGTGGAGGGGAGCTCCCTGATTTACACATCTCTTTAATATTTCTGAACTCTCCCGACTTGAACATATCTCCATACATACCCAGCTCTCCAGATTTTAGCAACATATTGAACTCTTCTCTCGTGAAGCTCATATTGTGAATGCTAAATAATGACTCGTTGGAAGCTATGCTCCATTCCAGATTAGGAGTGCTTGGTTTATTAGCAAAAACGTGTGAAGGAATCCTATACTCAGAATCAGAAGAACCAGGAGGGCGTTCCATCACCTGAATTGGAGGCGATTCCAACGCTGGTAAAGCTGGCAGTCCTTTCTCAGATTGCTCATGATTAAGAGCAAAGCTACCTGGAGTAGATCTTTCACAATTTATTAACACATACAATCAAACCCAAGGACTAACCAAACAAGGACTAACCCAGACCCAATTACCCGACTAAAAACAATAGCCAACCTGGACACAAAATGGGGCAACTTGACACTGACGAGAACCCAAATGGAGCAAACCCAAAATTTGGGGTGACCCATTTGAATTGCATTTCCTTAATTTTTTTGGGGGTTGGGGGAGGGGGTTTCAATGGAGCTACAAAGGGGAATGCAATGAAGCAGGAGAGGGGGAATTAAAACCGGACAACAAACCCGAATGCAACAGAAACCCAAGACAAATCAATCTGAATATTTTATCAGGCATCAGCATGTTCTGACCTGACCCAAGTTACCCAACCAGAACATTGATCTGCCCTTAATGGCCCAATTTCCAGGTTGAATTTCCTATTAAATGAGTTCCTGTCACTGGAAAAAGAGATCTGCACTGACTGCGCTTACCAATCTCATTTTCGCCTATGTCGTCGGGATCCTCAGAGGAGAGTTCAGCAGATGATGCTGATGCAACTGATGCCGAAGAAGCAGAGGAAGACCGCAACTCGTCATCTGAAATAGAATTCGCACCTGCAACATTTTTGCTGCTGTTTAATCCTGCACTTTTAGGTTCCATCACTTCATCAAGAAGCTAGTCCTACTCCAAAGTGAGTGCATCATAAAAGACACTGCAAGCAAAACATGAACTAAACAGTTAGACCTCTCCAAAGATAACAAAATCAAAGATCTAAACTTGCATCTCAAGTTCAAATTGAATGTTTACCTTTGAGCTTCACGTTTGAAAAAAATTGCTCTTGTAGCCTCTCACTTCCCTCATCAGAAGCCAATTTATCTGATGTAAAACATGCAAAATGGTAAGGAAGCTTATGTTTGATTTTTTTCTTTTTTTTTTTTTAAAAAAGAATGTGTGACAGAAGTCTTCATGTAAATAGTCCATCTTCAAGCAAAAGCTGATTATATTTTAGCAAATTTAGAGCTGTGCACCTAACCTAATGAATCAATGGTTGATAAATTTGTTCTCCCCTACATATAAGGTTTATGCTCGTGTTCTGTGTACATTTTTGGGGTGAAGCACGGAAAGATTCAGCAATCTTCACCCAAGTGGGGAAAAAAGTCCCTGATTAAGTCCGTTAATCTGAAGCATGTTTGATGAGTCTAATCATGATTCTAAGAAATTGCACGATTCCATTCTTACCAGTATAACCTTAGTTTCTGGATTCAAGTCATAATCGCACAATGATGCCTGTAGTATGAATAAAAAGAGTACTATATTACAGCCTCATCTACCTTATCATTTAGGTACACTAATCATTTTCGATTCAGCATGGAACTTCAAGCTCATCAAAAGCAAAACTTTAGTTTTATAGTGGTTAAAGAAAAACAACAATGACAACAACCACAACAAGAAATGCAACAAAGAAATAAATGTCAGTGGTTATATTTTTCGTCCATTAAGACTGGTAAAATGGGCAAGTGTATTTTTCTTCTGACAAAACACAAGGGGTTTAGCAAGAGTTTGCCCACCATTGTCAATTACAAGATAGCCCTTGAATATAGAATGACTTTCTAATTGATGCGATTTTGTCATCTTCAACAAACATTGGGACAATCCATTTGGTAATGGTGATGAAAAATAAATGCAAAACACACTGCTTCAATCAAATATACTACAAACACATAAAAACCACGTTCTGCAACACCTACGGCTCAAGATATTTCACGAAGTAGCTTCAGGGGCAGGAAAAAAAAAAGCATAAATATTGTACACGTAACACTATATGATACATACAAAAAAACAATTAAAATAAGCATACATTTCAAAGAATTTTAGGGGAAAAAAGAGGAGAAATGGGAGAAGAAATGAAGGCTTACCCTCAAAAATAAAAAAGAAAAAGAACCCTGAAATCTTACAAAGAAGACTGTTGATCCGGCTCCTGCGAAGAGGAGACAGACCGGGAATCAACAGTCCCCAATTGTTGATTCCCAATTTCAAAATTTATCCTGAGGGAAAAAAACAAAGAAAATTTCTGGGTATTAGGGAAATTTTTCTGGGTTTGAGAAGGATGTGTGGGAGAAGGAAAGGGTGAGAGGGAGACAGAGGATATGGGAGAAAGACGGGAAAAGGGGCTAAAATTTAGGGGAAAGGAAGCTTGGGATATGACAAAAAATGGAGATAGATAGGGTTGGCAAGATGGATATTTAGGCCAAGTTTTCTCTCTCCTCCCATGAAATCCCAGCCCAAGTTTGCTCACGCTTCGTCGTCTTGGTTGTTCTCCTTCCCCCTTTCCTTCCCGCCTTCTTCAACGAACTCTCTTGAAGTGTTTTCTGCTGGCGGATTTTTCCCCTACAAAAAGAGGAAAAAAACACCTACTACCATGCTGTCAATTTCTCATCCTATTTTTTAAGTTGCTTAAATATGCTGAAAAGGGAAATACTTATTTATGATTGCTACCGTATGTATGTGTGTTAAAAAATAATCACCACATAAAAATATTACAAGTCATAGCAGTCAAAATGTCAATCCATTGAAATTCCGAAGGAAAAATATTTCCTTCTTACACCCCTAATGGTTAAATTGAATTATTGATATCCCAAAAAGGAAAAAAACATTGAAGAAATGACAATATCTAAATAACTGCTTGTATCAGAAATTTGAGTTTATAAAATATACCACCCGATTCCGGTATATTGAGAGGAAAATAGAGGGATATTAGACAAATAATAAAAAGATAATAATAATTGACTATATTATCTTACAAAATTAAATCTTACATTGTAATTTGCCTTATACTATCTATAATTTATAAGTAGAAAAACCTTTTCCTGGATATGATAGAGGTGAATTAATGGTTTATTTTTTTAATCAATCTTTTAATATCTATTTAAATATGTTGTCGTATTTTAATTTCTTTTTTTTTAATGAAAGGAAAGGAATTCATTAATCGTAATTCATAGTCATAAACAAAGGGCTTTCAATGTCTAATATTCGAATCATAAAATTGAAGATGAAGCTAAATAATGAGCGACATTATTCCCATATCTTTTAACAATAAAAAAGACATAAAAATTAAAATAATAAAAAGTAATAGAATATCGTTAACAAGCTCCCAATATTTAAAAGAAGTTTTGCGATTAAAACTAGGAAATCAGGGACATACAATCCCCCACAACGATTATGTTGCTTCCCCTGGGTCTTTTTCTTGTTGAAGAGCAAAGCAATAAGCCCTTGCATCCTCCATCTCAGGCCCCAAACTTCCCACACCTTGTGCTACCCCACACAAAGAACATCTTCAGCTGCATCTCTGCACACCACTCCTCATTCATGAAGCTCGTCCCTCACACAACATGCATCAAAGTTGATTTTCACCATGTCTTCCCCAAGTAGAGTCCAACAGCTAGTGTGCTTTGGTGGGCCAATTTCAAGATCTGATATGGAGCTTGTGTACTTGTTCACCAGCGTTATAGCATGTTTACTTGGTCGCTGAGCATCCCCATCTCCAAACCCATTTGGGAGTCTATTTCTAGCATTCCAGATCTCTCAACGTACAGCTACAGAGTTTCTCCCATTCAGCCATGCTTAGTTTAGTTCTTACATACAGAAAACATCCCAAACCGAAGAGAAAAACCCGTTCTTCCACTATATGCCATAATCTGCTTCCTTTCCAAACCTTAATCGCCAAGGTACACCCAAATAGAACGTGAACATATATGATGAATAAAACTTCACCACTATGGCATTATGCCTTCATTTCTTTTGCATTGTTTTTGTTTTTTGTTTTTGGAGGGGGTTTCAAGGTAAAAATGTAGTAATTGTGATGCAGTTGACTAATTGCTTTTGACGGTCAACTTTTTGTTGCTTGTAATACTGCAATTATTTCCACCAAGAAGACAAGGCAGCCAAAAGGTCAAGTGGACTTTTTGAACAAAAAAATTGTACAAGTCAACCAATCTCATTGCTTCTGTTTGCCAATCAGTAACCACACCATACATGTTTACTAATTTCTTCATTTATTGTATTTTTTAAAACCGATTTATTCATTTTATTCCTACATAAAATTTTAAATAAATTTTCTATTAAAAAAATAATTTAAAAAGTTGGGATGTCTAGTGAGTTAATCATTATAATAAATATTGTGTCTTCAAAAGTTTAATGATTTTATTTTTTCCCCTCACAGAAGAATCAAATGTCACCGATAAGAATTGATTATAGACACATAATAGAAGGTGGTTGGGGCGCAAAGAACACAAATGAGGCCCCATGTTATAGTTGCACTGCGATGATGATAGATATTAATTTTTAAGATATGTGAAAAACTTTGTTGATATTTATGTTGATGAAAAGTCGTATAGATTTTTTTATGCGCGAAGGACAATATGAGAATTTCGACTACAAAAACTTTATTGCTCTAAAGGAGTCGTATATGTTAAACTATGAATATTTTGGATGATGGGTTGTGAATTTTTGGTACTACGTTATTCATGAATATTTTAGTTGACCCTAATTGGATAAATATTTTAATTAATTGTTATAAACATCAGAAATAGTTATCAAGTATGCTAATATGATATTTGTTTTGGGCTCAATTTTGTATAAGAATTTATGAATGTATAAGACTTGATAAATGGATTGGATAATTTTTAAGTTGGTTTAGTTTGGATCGGATTATATTCAAATAACTAAGATTCGGTTCAGTTTGGATTAGATCATGTTCTAGTCACTAAAATTTAGTTTAGTTCGAGTGTTTTTGAGTCGGGTTGACTTTAGATCGATATATGTACAGTCTAGTAAATTTTTTTGGAGAAAAAATACTCCGGTAAAAAATATTTGAGTTAGATTCGATTTGATTCAAGTCATCTCCAATTGATTTTTCAAATACCGGATCGAGTTTAATACGGTTAAAATGTTAAATTAATTGATTCAAATCTAATAAATTTTGTCAATTCTAACACTCAAAGTCCACCTAAATTAAGCTGCAGTTCAAGTTTTATTCCTAGTGATTTTCATAATACAAACAAAATTCACATTCACTCGATTTTTCTCACCAGAAATATATTAAATTAAACTAATGCAAAACTTGAGACAAATTTATCCAGTCCAAAATGGACAAGTGTGTTTGAGGCCCCTAATTTGACCCATCTACTATCAACATTTGAAAAATTCAAGCCTAGGTTGGTTCCTAGCTGAGAGATAAATGAGCCAGGAAGTTGCAGAGAAATGAATTTAATGCCTTGAGAAATTGTTTTTGATGGCCCACAACTCAAGACCTTGAATTTATGTTTTAAAATTTACTAATCTCTTCCATCTTCCTGATACACAAGCTCAAATTCCAATTCTCCTTCTTCCTCGCCCTTTTTCTCTCTCATCTTCTAGTCTTCTGCCCCCAATTCCCACGTTTTGTCAATTGATGGTGATGCACTCTTTCTAATACTAGTTATTTTTTGGGAATTAATTGGGGTTTAGGCAGGCTCTACCGCTATTTCTTTATGATTTTTGAGCTGTTCCTCTCTGATTTTTAATTTTCCCAATTAGAAACAACCAACATTAAAATATTCTCTTGACTTGGGTTTGTTGCAGCTTGAATTTGGGGGTTTTCTGGTGCCCAATTGATTTTTAAGCTCTCAACAACTTGTCCTGCTCCAAATTCCTACGTGGGTTTTTCTGGGTTTTTAAATTGCTTGTTGATAGCCTCTTGTATTTTTCTGGTTGATTATTTCAGGTCTCCACTCGGTTAGTAATTTGATATATTTGCTTCTTCTCCTCTTGCTCCTACCCCTCCTCTTTCTCTCTCGCTCTCTCCTCCCCACCTTCTGTTGTTTTAAGTCTGGTTTTGATCAAATTTTTCTGACAGTATGCAGTGATCAGATAGCTGGGTCAAAATTTCGAGTAGGCAGAAACAGAGGTACCCATATGAGTTTTTGCTTGATTTTTGCCCATTTCAATGTTTATAGCTCTAGCTTTTGAGTTTTGACCATAAATATTTGCAATATTTGCTGCTTGATCTTAGTTTCTTGAATTCCAAACTCTAAGCTGAAAGGCTGAAAAGTCAAAAAAGCCCTTGTTCTTTCTATATTTGTGATAAGCTTGTTGTGGTTGAAATTTCTTTGGCAACTTGATCATTGTCTCTCTCAAATTTCAAACCCTAGGCACAAATTCCCAAAGTCAAGAAACCCTTTTCCTTTCTGCCGTTGTGATAACTGTATTGGGATTGTAATTGCTTTGGATATTCTGGTTTTGATTGGGGATGGGGGATGTTGGGATGATTCCCTCATTAGCACACAATAGGCAAGAAAGCCTCTTAGCTGCCCACAACCTCTTGAAGGAGCTGGAGGCTAATGAGAGCCTAACTGATGAAATGAAGAGAGTTTTGGCAGATATTGATTCAAAACTCTCTGCAATGAACTTAATCTCTGAGAATGGACCTAGTGGATCGGTTCAGGCCCAGAGTAAAGACACTGAACTCAGTAAGGCCAAAGATCGGCTGAAATCTGCTGAGGACAAGATTATGAAGTGGGAATCGAACCAATCAATGATTTGGGAATCAGGCCAAGAAGTGGCTTCTGAATACATAGAAGCTGTTGAGGAAGTCAGGGATTTAATAAACTGGTTTAGGGGTTTGGGTTCAGAGGGAGATGAGATTTCTAGTGGGATGATCATTTCACAAGGTGAGAGTATCCTTCAGGCTGCCATGTCTAGGTTGGAAGAGGAATTGGTGTACATCCTGGTTCACAAAAGGAAATCCTATGAACCTGTTGGAGTTGAGGATGATGAGTCATCAGAGGAATCTGATGATACTACTAATGAACCGGGGAGATTGTTTTTGACTTGTTTGACCCAGATGTAGTTTCATTCCTGAAATCGATGAAGAACATCATGTTTGGGGCAAACCACGATCAGGAGTTCTGTGCGGCATACATAAGGACCCAAAAGGAGGCGTTAGAAGACTGCTTGATTGGGCTTGGGATGGAGATGCTTGGCATAGAGGAGCTCCTCAAGGTGGAGTGGACCACTTTGGATTCCAAGATCAAGACATGGGTTCAAGTGATGAAAACTGCTGTCCAGGTCTACCTCAGGGCTGAGAAGCGACTCTGTGATGAAATCTTTGGGCACGCTTGCAAAGCTGCATCGATTTCCTTTGTCAATTCGGCCAAGTCATCCATGACGTGCCTCTTGATCTTTGGTCATGCCATGGCCCTGGGGCCTCATACACCTGAGAAGCTCTTTAACCTTTTGGACATGTATGAGATCCTAGTAGACATGCAAGGGGAGGTAAACTCCCTCTTCTCAGGACAGGATGGTTCGTATGTCAGAGCAGAGTTCAAAGAGGTCTTAGAACGGCTTGGAGACTGTGCTAGGGCAACATTCTTGAGATTTGGTGATGTCATCCTGTCTGATCCCTCCACGGATCCTTTCCCGGGAGGTGGGGTCCACCCACTCTCGAGCTACGTCATGAACTACATCATTGTCTACCTTCCAGACTACTGCAAGACCCTTAACTCCCTTATGCAAGAGAAGGGTGAAGACACCACTGTAAACACAAACCAAGCAATCACTCAAGATAGCAAATGCGTTCTAGCCACTCATCTTAGGTCCATCACTACCAAGTTGAAATCCAACCTAGAGAAGAAGGCCCTTTTGTACAAGGATGTTGCCCTGCAGCATGTTTTCCTCATGAACAACATACACTATATTCAGCAAAAGGTGACAGGATCTGAACTCCGAGGGCTTTTTGGGGATGAGTGGATTAGAATGCAAATGGTAACCTTCCAGCAGCATGCCACTAGCTATGTCAGGACAACTTGGAGCTCAGTTGTGGCTTCCCTCAGGGATGAGGGGCTGCCATCAGGGTCCGGTTCAGGGCTCAAGGCTGTCCTCAGGGAGAGGATCCGGGTTTTCAGCACAGCATTTGAGGAGGTGTATAAGAGCCAAACGGGTTGGATCATTCGAGACGAGCAGCTCAAGGAGGAACTCAGAATTTCCATCTCCCAAAGGGTGATTTTGGCCTACCAGAGCTTTATTGGAAGGCACAGCAAGTATGACATTGAGAGGTATATCAAGTATGATTCAGAAGGCCTGGAGGATCTCTTGAGGGACTTCTTTGAAGGGTCTCAGAAATCTCTGCATTACTCCCGCCGCCGATGATTTTCATAAAGAAAAAGAAAGAAGAAGAGAAAGACAATGAAGCCATTGCGTTTTGAGTTCCTAGTTTTACTTCTTTTCTGTTTCTAATGATGTGATATAGTGGCTGTTTTATGACTTTCTTTCCCCCATGTCAATTTGTTGGTGCAGATTGTGGTACTTGTAATTTTTGGTATTGTTTCATAGAGATTGAATTGATATGATGTATTGTTGCACAAAACTTGATGATCATGAAATTCAAAAACAAATGAAGTGAAAGCAAATTGACTTAATAGAGACTGGGATGAAGCTTAACTCCTGAAGCATCTGGATTTGCAGCAGCAGATGGAAAACTCTGTCAGATCTTAGATTTCAATAGAAGACAAAAGGCAATTCTGATTTGTAACTGTTTTGGTTTTTTTAAATATTTTTTTTTGGCCATCAGGACTTGTGACTAATTATGTGTATTATACTTGACATGTTAATCAAAATTGTAATGCCTTTTTTTCCTTTATAATATTCGCGTATCTCTCTTTCTAGACTACTACTCCTGTGACTCTTATTATTATTATTATTATTATTATTATTATTATTATTATTATTATTATTATTATTATTATTATTATCGTGACCATAAATTCCATACTAGTACAAACTCTCCCTAACCTCTAAAAGTTATCATTGTCAATCCCTCCCTCCCATTTAAAAAAAGGGAAAAATAGCTTATGATACAATACATATTTATAAATTGTTAAGATTGTGCATAACATTTCACTCTTTCGCACACCGATTAGTATGAAAAATGGACTCTTATATGGATCTCAAATCCAAAAACTTTGAGAATTCTTAAGCAAATATAAGATTTCTTTTAGTCACAGACGTTATTAGTGGTTCATTGTCACACATGAATCTACCTTTACAAATAGGGTTCTAGATTATTGATCTGGTTTAATTTGAAAAAATAGCAGCAATCTCCATTTTTTTGAAGTAAAAGCTGCCACCTACCTTCATTCAATCAATAAATTAAGTTTGTCAGCACGGATAACATCTAGCAAGATCTCAGGGCAATTCCCAGACCAAGTACTACTACTCTTCTCAGCTAAAGCATGCTTGGCTAGCACATAGGCAGCCTTATTACAGCTTCTATAAGCAAATAAAAAAGAAACAGACTCAAAAACAGAACAACAATGAAGACAATCTTTCACTAGAACAGCAGCAACAATCTCCATTAGTAATGGACAACCTCACACTTGTGTACGTGCAGGTGAAAAAATTACTAAATCTAAACATACTAATGTGAAAGAAATTAATTACCTCAACATGTAGGGAACAAATTATTAGCAGTATCGGGATTAGCCTCCAAAAAAACTAACAAATTTGGCATTTACTCAAGAATAATACTGCATAACTTAAGTTACTATAAGTGATACAAAATACCGTAGTTTGGTCTAGATAAACTACAAATGAAATTAACTATAATAGAGGGGGAAAATCGAATTTGAGATTCAATATATTTAAGACTTCGGTCTTAATAACTAAATTAAGACCTAATTAATAAAAAATACCGTAGTTATTTAGTAGGAATGTTTACTTGCACCAAAAAACTAGTAAATGATAAAAAAATATTGTAGTTATATCTTTCTTTTTGTTTCGCTTTCCCTGTGTATTTTTTTGTTTTTTGGGGAGGGGGTGTTTGGCTTTCAATGTTGATGGCGTAGAAAAGGTTCCCGTCGTGAAGGTTTAAAGGTCAATTAAATTCACTTGATTTACCAAAAGCACATCAAATCAAGGCATTCTTGAAACAAATTTAGGTTGTATAGTAGTAAAAGATCAATCCCATATTTCAAATACAACTTGATTCAATGTGATTGAAATGTTGAATTTATCACTATAAAGATGTTATATTTGAACGTACTTGATCAAATGTGGCGTCACGGCGAGTTGAGGGTGAGGTCATAAGTGTTGATCATAATTCAATGATGAGCTTATATATAATTAAATTTGTTGCAAGAGTTGTCGTGTTTATAGTTGACTGAAAATGATATAATATGTAATTTTGGTTCTAATATATCTACTAGGATGTAAGCTTTATATGTATAAAGATCGGTGATGTAATACTATTCCACCCATCATACAAAAGTAATGGACCCCCAATCTCTACACATATAAAACTCACACCTTATCATATATATGTAAAGCTCATGGTTGGACTATGATCCAACAATCTCCGCTTGAACTATATGTAACCTTACAATATGTATCATACTATTCAACCGAATTTTGAGCTCAGCCTTACCGTCAATATACCAATATATCTAAACCAATTCCAACCATCAATAATATAAAATGTAGGATCGAAGTAGCCTTCATTACAATCATCGTAATTCGACCCTTCATGATCACTTATGTCAATACAAACAAACGACATAGATCATGATGTGGATATGTAATATGAAAATTTCACATGATGTGATCTTAACATGTTTATTTTCAACTGATTTTCCTTAAACTTTATTGAGATCCCAGAATAAATAGTTCAAAAGAAAAATTTTAATATAACTTTATCTTTGCAGAAAATATCCTCATATTGAAAACCAAATAATATAAGTCAAATGTGCATATAATGAACTTCCATGAAAACCGAACATCCTCAAAAGATGACACAACAACCATATGAGCGACATGCTCATGAAACCAACTGGGTGGTATCTCTTAGCAATCGGATCCACAATTATAAAGTTTCTATGAATGTACTCAATTAACAATTCCTTAATTTAAACTCTTTCTTTCACAACTAAGAACTTGAGAGTCACAACTTTGACTTCCTCAAACTCATTGTTACAAAATACTTTAAGTGGTGTTTGAATAGTATCAACTATGTGTAATCCCATGACAAAATTCTGTTGCTACATCCTATAATTGGATGCCTTATAACATGCAATGAACTTTGCTACAATAATGAAAGAGGTTGTAATGGATTGTTTGACACTCTTCTAATAGATAGTGCCTCCGGTTAGCAAATAAATTAAGCTAGAAAATAGACATCATGCTATCCATGAAATTAGAAAAATCGAAGTCAGTGTACTCAATAACCTCAAGTTGATATGAGTCCATATGACCTATGATATGCAAGCATGTACCCTTTTGTTCTTTGTAAGTATCAAAATACTCTTTTAACTTCTCTCCAAAGCTCTAACCCTAATTTGCTTAAGTATCGCCCCGACATTCCTGTGATGTATGCAATGTATAGACTAAAGGAGAATGGTGTCAACTATGAATTGAGGCACGTTCTATTAATCTATTACATTGATTTAACATACTGAATTATAAGTTTACAATGATGGTTTTTACTGTTATTTTCTCAACAATAAGGTCATTAAGTAGGGTCTTATCGACTTAACCCGTACTTGACCTTCATCGAGGTATGACATACCCCCAATCTTCGCCAATTTATCATGCCCCAAGTGGATATCCTCAAGTTATTGGGTCGCACCTGATTTTCAAACTCCATGATAGGAAATGAGATTTTTCAGTAAGTTTTATTTTTCTCACAAATTTTAATATCGGACATTCTTACTAAATAAAGGGCCAGTAGTTCATTTTGTATGCGTTTTTTTTAATTTGACAAAGAGTATAATTCCTTTCATGTCGTGAGCGTTTAAGGTAGAAGTCCTCTCTTAACAAATGTGTTTTTGGGGATTCAAATTTATGTTCTCCTCTTTATTAGGGTGAAACTCGCTACCACCTCAATCGACACTTTATTGGTTAATTTTAAAAATTTTTATTTTTCCTAAAATTATGGGCCAATGAGTCGAGTTAAGACCTTTGTCTCAATTTAAGGGTCAGACATGCCTTAAGTTAAAAACTAGTTATCTGATCCCTCACTTTTACGGGTCGAGGCTAGGTGGATTGGACGGATCCCCGGCCCGCTCATTATGTTTAGATGTAGAAAAACTTGTAGAGAAATTATGAATGGCCTAGTTGACACCTAATCTAGTTAAACATAAAGGACTAAGGCGCATATAGCCGTGGTCCTCGTCAATCCTAAAGCTTGCATGAAATCAATGCTCAGAAAAGGATGTACGTCAATCATTCATAAAAGTGGAAGGGAATTTTGAATTTCTTCCGGTGAAATTGAGTAAATTTCATGTGGTGCTTTTGGTGATGACTACAGAAGTCCATTCATGCATGATTTTGACCATCAGTCAAATTGTCAACTGTCACGGTTATATTAGCATGTCCTCCTTCAATTTCACATTGGGAAATTAATATACGAAGTAATTTCATATTTGAAATTAATAAACTTCCTTTCCCAATAGGATCTATACTATATTTTTCTCTTTTATTTAAAGAAGAGTGTAATCCATTTATAGGTTGCGAGCGCTTACTCCCTCTCAGTAAGTATACTTACGGAGATTCAAATTTGTGTGGTCTCCTCCTTATCGAGGTGAGGTCGTCACCATTGCAATCAATATTTCGTTGGTTAGACCCATGCTAGTTAAACCCTATTCTATTTAACTTTAATTTACGACCTTACAATTGTTTACAACTCCTTGTTAAACGGAACAGGACCTTAATCATGTCATATTATTATTTTGATATATAAATTTATGACATTTTGATTTGAATAGACCTAAAGTTACATGCCTAATAATAGCTCAATTAATTAAGAGCTTGAATTGACATGGTTGAGGCTAAAGGCTAGGTTGGTTCATACTTAAACATCTATATAAGATATAATTTATAATAGACTTATTCACCTGTATAATATTATTTCGATTTAAGTTTTAGATTAAACTATCTCCTTATAATAATTTTAAATTTAAATGAGATTCTTATAAATGAATATCTAGAAATATGTTCACTAATCATTCAACCATCAGCTTTACAAGATATAATTTATAATAGACTTATTTACATGTGTAAGATTATTTCGATTTAAGTTTCAGATTAAACTATCTCCTTATAATAATTTTAAATTTAAATGAGATTCGTATAAATATGTAGAAATATGTTCACTAATCATTCAACCATTAACTTTAACTTCGATTAATTAATATTTAATTTTACTATTAAACAATTAAATGAACAAATTTTAAAATATGAAATTGCCCACTTTAAGGTCATGGTTTGGTTGGATTTCGTTTTCAAGCAAAGCATGATTTTGATTTTGACTGATTGCATTTGATTTCACACCAACTGACACGATTCTAAATGAGAGTCAAGAGTCAAAATGGGCTTGCTAATGCAACACCAACACCTACCTACTTCTCTTGTCTTCTTCATTTCTCACTCCATGATACATAGCGAACAGTCCCTTCAAGGAGAGACGGTGTATACTACAAATTTGCATTCAAGAAGAAGAAGAGAGAGAGAGACTTTAGACTTGGCATAAATTACATACTTAATTTCCCTTACACTATTATGGGTGCTTGACCCAAATCTCTCCTTTAAAGTCAATAGCGATGCTTTCACACTATAATCTTTGTTTTGGAGTAGTATGTCTATGTCTGAATGTATTGTTGTTGGTTGAGGTGGTAAAAATCTTATTTCGGTAATGTATCCAAAAAAACCAGTTATTAGGAAAGGTTTCATGTTAACGCTTGCAGCCCAATAAGAATTAAACCCTTGATCAAATAATATAAAATAAAAAAAGTCTATGTTCGATGTTGTTTAGTAAAGAAAGCATATGTCCTAATGATCTTTAAGTCAACTCCATGCCAAAAAATACCGTGTTTAAAGTTTAGAGATCGTAAGGGAAATAATTTGGACTAATTTATCATTTTCTCATGTATAACCGCTAACTTGTTTGATGTGTTGAGGTCAAAAGATCTATTAAAAAGAATATGAAATGATTTTGATGAAATCATCACCCATCTAATTGAGAATAGAAATAGAGAAGGGAAAAAAGATTAATTAGTTTACATTTAATATTTTTTCTTTTGGGAGAGGCCGTCTATAAACTATACCATTTTTATACACCCGGTATTGTAGACTATGTTATCACTCATAGCATTATTATATGGATACCCAGTATAAAATCCGACACCTAATTAAGTGCACTTTAATGTTACCACGAACACCTATTCGATCATTCATGTTAGATTTTGGAAGACTACTTAACACAAATTTACTCCAATTAAGGCTTCAGGTAGCCAATTTCAACGTGGTGGGGGCAGCAGAAAGGTCCCAGCAACTCTAAAATCATATTTGCTCTTCAGCAGAAAAGACACAGATCATGGCTTAAGCACTATCCTGAAGACTATGGTTATGTAGTTCACCTACACATATCCTTTACCATCGAAACGCAAAAATAATTAATCGGGCAAACTTTAAGTTTTACACTGTTGTATATAATATAACTCAGCTTAACCACTGTATAGATTCCTCATCACAAATCGTACAGAAGATATAAAGGATGAGCAGCCATGAATGGATTTCGTTAAGCATCAAAATTGAAGGGGACAGTAACTCCTATGCATCAGAGAGATTACAAAGGGAGAAGCCTCAGTCCATGAAGAATGTCAATTACTTGAAGTTAGTTTAAAAGATCCAAAATAGAAAATAAAAAACATTGGCGACAAAAACAAGTAGCTGCAGCCACTTTCAACTTTCTAGTCACGTTTAACACAACACGACGCAGAAGCGAAGAAACAAAGAAAATTGAAGCAAACCATACGGTGTATCGTGAAACATTGCAAAAAGCTATGAACTTCGACTTTTTTTCTCTACCTGAATGTGGCCATCAGGATCCTCATGGAGTCTAAGTTCTTTTTGACAAGGTATGTAGCTGCTTCAAGCGAAGGAAGCAATAATGTCCAATGATTAAGAGCATGTACAGCAGGCTTTCAGACCTGTTGCACAGCTCGTTCCGGGTCCTAGCCACTGTGCCAAATCAATAAGTAGAAGGCCATCATCAGAAAGCCATTACAAGTGGTTTTTCCCCTACTGTATTTGTTCAATAAAAATGTGGGTCTGAATCAATAAAGAACTTTTAAGAGGTAAATTTATGTCCTATTGAATGGATGGGAGTCTCAACTATCACATAAGCTCCCACACAAAGAAACACTTGAATAGTTGGGGGAGCCTCTCATCATATTCTATGATAAGGAATAGGCAACAAATGTGGAGTAATAACAAGATGAATGCGTGCACTCTTCATTCACAAAACTTATCGTATCAAATTAGCAAGGGGTAAGAAAGAGAAATGAAGGGACACCATTTATGACATTCGACAGAAAATTGGCACCATTCTTTGGACAGCAGCTCAGCCCTTTCCTGATTCTTTTTTTCAGAAAGCTGAAAAAGCATTACACTCCAGCTCACATATTGGTGCTCTGTCATGAAGAAAGATGATGTCCCTTCACATAGTAATAGGGATTGAAAATCAGGAATATGGCATTATTCACAGGTACTGCAAACTGCACGGACGTTTGTTCATATTTAAGTTGCAAATACTATAACCAAAAACCCTAATTTCCCAATTCTAAAACCATAGCATTGATGCTGAAAGTCTGAAATTGGACGACATCATTTTCAGATCACTCGGTGCAGGGCTTATGTGAATATCCAGCACTGGCCTACTTAAACACATCAATCTCCAGATTCCCTGAGAGTTACTCGTACTACCTCCACACATTAAACATATCAATATCTGGCTATTTGTCTGAATTTCACCTGATTAACACAATTAAATGACACATTTTTCAGCAGTTTCGAACTCTAATGTTTACAACTGAATACCCTTCGCACCAGGAAGATTATGAATGGTCCAAACTTGAAGAAAGACTCCCAGCTGCAAGTGCCGACCACAAATTCACATTTCACAGTGAAAGAGGATAAACTTGTGCAAGTTTGTGGCAACAAATTTTGTACATAATCATTGCTATAAAACACGAAGTTTCTGTACAAGTGTGTACAAAACTAGAACATCAAAAAGTTCATTGAACACTGCACCATGAATTCTTCAAGCAAAGTCCGAGTCAAGACATAAAACAACACCCCAAGCATGATAGACACCGGCAAAGCAGGCAAGGCTTTCTGATATATGGCCAGTAGCATCAGGGTGAATCCAAGACCGGCTATTACAGCTAGGTAGCAAGCATAGACCGTCATAAAATCATACATTGCTGCCCTTCCAACTAAAACACTATAAAAGATAAAATCACCAAGCCCTAACTTAATTGCACCTGAAGATCCTAAGCCAATCCCTTCAAAAGCCATACTCTCATCTGAAACCACTACATCCTGTACTCGCCGATCAACATTCATCCTTTGCTTAAGCAATGGTACAGTAGGCTCCTGATCATCACTTGGTGGTGCTCGACCTTCTTCAGCATTAACTAAATGTCTATCATTTTCACCAATTCTAGTAGATGGTGTTCGGAAACTTGCATTTAGTTCCAAATTTGCCCTATAGTTTCGAGTCTCATTTTGATCTCCATCATCCCTCATCCCTCTCCGCAACCTCCCTTGAGCCATGCCACTGGACTCATCAACATGGACAGGCCGAGCTTCATAAACTAAGGCAGGAATATCTTCATCCCTCGACATTGCAAGCTCCACCAACAGCCTAAGTGGACCACCAGGCAACAAGACCGCAGCCAAATCATAAAGAGAGATGACAACCAAGAGCACCCAAGTCGTCCACTCAGGCAACATTGTAAACCAATAAGCAGCTAGCACGCCAATAATGACCAAATAACCCTGAGTAATTAAAATTGCCATCTTTGATAAAAACACAGCCAAGACACCCACAATGGCAAAATTGAACATAAGTACCAAAAATGTGATGGAATCAATACCCAAACTCAACTTCTCAACCAACATCAAAGCAATTTTGCCTCCAGTGAAAGCCAGCACAATAAAAGCAGAAAAACCCATGTAAAATTTCAAGAACTTGGTGCATCTAATGTAGAATAAGAACACCAAAAAGAAGGTCATGACAGTTACAATAGCAACAAATACAAGGGAATTCAAAAGGGCACCTTCGAATTGGTCCCAAAATGAGTTTGAGCTGCTCTCATTGTAGTCCATGTTGGCGATGGTGATTATTGAATCCGGTGATGATGAAGATGAAGGGTCAGAATCGTTAAGGGCTAATACCAGAAGGACCACCAAGAACATACAAATTGAAACTGGGGTTATGATTCTGATGATCTCTTCCCCTAATGTGTCGATTATGCTTGTGGCTCTTGCGTTTCTGTCCATTTTTTCGGGGTTTCAGATGAAATTTTTGCAGAACTATCTTTTTGGAATTCTCGATGCTGTGATGACTTGTTCAGAAATGACTTGTTAGATTCGATTTGGGTTTTCTCTATGAATTAATTTGGCTTCACAAGAACAAGGGAATGTCCAAAGAGTGAAATTTCGAATATGATTCTTCCGAACTTTAGTCACAATCGACGTGCGCCTATATAGTTTACCGGTCAGTTGGACGGGTCTCTCTCTTCGACCCTTTCTCTTTTTCCATCCTCCATGTCATTGCATTCGAGATATTATTAGTAGAATTAGTACAGGTAAAAATTTCAGTTCATGTTAAAATTGGGTTAGAAAGATTAATTATTCGATGAAATTTATTGTCTAATATACAATTTTTTGGAACGGATAATTTGAACAAGTTTAAATTCGCGTTAAAATTAAGTTCGGACATCATAAATAGGAAAATTTTATGTCAAAATTTAAAATTTGAACAACACATTCATGATCGAACTCAGTTTTTTGGATCATATGAAATTTTGCAGTGGTAGGTGTTCTTTCAAAATAGACAAATATATATCCATAAGAAAAATCCCCAACTTGTGAGTTGTATTCCCAAAAGGAAAAAATACAGATTGGAATTTTATATGTGATAGATTGCTGGGGAACATTTTTCTTCTTCAAACTGAAAGTAATCCGGACTATTTTATTTGAGAATATAAATCTTTAAAAACTTAATTTTATAGTACAATTCTTTTGAATTCTTAAATAATATATTACTTGTTTAGAAATTAGGACGAACTAATTTGGTAATTAGGTGCACACTTATAATCGGCTCACACATAAAAGGGGATCCTCAAAACTTTTGTTATTACGCTCATGATAATAAACATGGTAGCATTTCATGAATCACTAAGAAAATGATTTTATTCCTAATAATTTTACATTACAAAATCTCTAGTGCCTCATGCTCTCTTCACTTTCTTTAAAGTCTAGCATATTAGAAGTAATTCGAGTTTGGCTTGAAGGCTCGAGAGGGTAGGGATACTAAGTCTAGGCTTAAAATTCCTAAACCACAACTCGTCCCAAAATTTTTGAACTTCTTGTAATGAAATTATTTCCTTCGAGTCAAACCCCGGTAAAGAGGATAAAAATGTAAGTGTTTTGTTACCAGATTAGCACTCACTTGGTAGTCTAGCTTGATTGGAGCTCTTTCTTGTTAAGGTTGGATTTAATATGTAGTAGAATTAAAAAATAATTTGAGGATGTAGGTACTTGACAAAATTAATCAAACAATAATTAAGGTGATGGATACATAAATTTTTACATGAAAAACCTAATTTGAGAAAAATCACTTGCAACAACAATATAATCCATTATAATAAAAAGAATGTATAAAGTAATCTTTAAGGGCGACATCCCCGATGAAATCGATCACAAAGAAGAGTACAACAATGATCTCGTAAAGTGATATACTTAACAATATCAATAAAGGATATTACAATCTCTCATGTAAAACTCTCATAAATTAAACTTTCTCAACGACAAAAAAATATAACAGAAAATAGACACCCTCAAGGGGCAGGACCAAGAGGCACACAAATTAGCCACTCACATCTAACTAGGTTAAATCACTTAATACATGTACAAAACCATAAGAAAAACATTAAATAACTCTTGGTGGTTACTAATCACAAATTAGGTTAAGAATAATCTAAAACAGAAAAAAAAAAAAAAAGAGTTTTTGAGTTATAGAGTCCACCAATGCTATTAAATAAACTTGTATTTAACCCTTGGAGCATACGTTAAGTAAGTGAGGTATCTTCCGTCCATAGGTTTTCAATTTCATAGAGTCGTTTGTTTGGAGTATCCTATAAACAAGTTAGGTGTCGACCAATGTACTTATTCCTTTGTCCAAGTCCTCTAAATCTCAAAATCTCCTTTTTTTCTTTTGGTGAAAGTGTCAATCCATTGAACACATACTCCAAAAAATACTCAAGTACGTCACATCAAATCAAATGGTGAGGGTTAATTTTAAAGTTTACAATCACTAATATAATTCTTATAAAGATAAGAAAATTATTCGATATAATCAAATATAAAAGAAGTAGGTGACTAAGGGAGGTGGTGAACACGACACCTATCGTCTTGAAGTCCCCTACTTGATTCTAGTGCTACACTTACGATGTTTAATTTTAATTGTCCTACTTGCCCTTAATTTAATTTTAATTTTTAAATTTTAACACTGTTTAAACGCTGCGCATATACTACCTCAACCCAACAAACATAAGCCCAACAACGCCGACCTAAGCTGATATTAGGATAGAGATATTTCCGGGGTCCTAATTTGGAGAAATCCCCGGCTGTCGCATAATGAAAATCACGAACCAATCATCACCTAACACGTGTGCAAACAGACCCAGACATCACCGCCACAAAACGATCCAACGGTTCAACTTGACTTACTACTTAATCAACGGTCATTAGATCATTTCTCACTCTCCCAACCTTACACCTCCATTTCACTCAGTCTCTCTCCTCCTCGTTTATAGATCGCTCCTTTTTCGATCAAAAACCCTTCTTAGGGTTTAGAGTTCAGAACGAATCGTCACACTTCACAAGCATTCAAGGTACTCTCTCTCTTTCTCTCTCGTGCCCTCCCATTTCTGCTTCTATGGAAACTTTAAATTTGTGTTTTTATCATGTTTTTCAACTTACGATTATGCTGTTCTGGTTGATGGTTGTTGATTTCTGTTTTCATTGACCAGGCTTGCTCTCTCTCTATCTAGTTTGCTCATTTGACAAGATAGAGATTGTGATTAGAGAAGAAATTTGAACATTTTCATATCATCTATTGTTTTTTCTCTTAAAATTGTATTGATTTCGTTAACATGTTTTCTGCTCGTTATGAAATTGAAGGAAATTTGAAACAAGATAAGGGTACTTTTTTTTTGGTGTGTGTCTTCCCTCCAAATGATTTCAGTCGGTGTCAAAGGAGCTGTTTTAGGGGTTAGAGTAGTGAATTGTGTCATAGTGTTTTGTTTTAGTTGCTCTTTCTTAGTATGAGATGCTTGGCTTATGAGCCATTCACCTCATTTAGTAGGGTTTTGATGGTATTCTTCTAGTGTTAACTTTTGAGGATTCCCCCATTCTGTGGTATAAAGGAACAAGAGCTTATGATATTGTAGCATTTTGTCATTTGCCTATCATTCAATCATATTGCTCATTTTGTTTTGGAAGAAGCTTTGATTCATGATGAGTGGAACACAAAATGGTCAACCAACAACCCCAGTGGAAAAAAAAAGTAACTGCAGAAGCTTGGTTTCTAACAATGCATAGTTGTAAACTGGTAGTCTGTAGATTGATTGCTTGTATTCATTTAGCTGACCCAACTAAATTAATGCACGGATTTTGTTGATTTAGATACATGGCACATTATGTTTCTTGTCTTGGTTATTGAGTGGAGAACTTTTATTTACTGTCATTTGCCAGAAGCTTGATGTGCTGTATTGTGTTTGTCCCCAACTCCCTAATGGTTTCCCCTGTATTTCTCAGGGCAGTAACTATGGCTTTCTTTGGCAAAGTTGGGAATATACTCAAACAGAGTGTGAGCAAGCAGATTACAACTCAGTTTTCAGCGTCTAATCCATCTATTTATCAAGCTCTAAGATGCATGTCATCTTCAAAACTCTTTGTTGGAGGTGTGTTTTTAATTTCTCTGCCTCTTGATATATCTTTTCTCGATCTTTTGGTGACTTCTCTAAGCACCTTTGTGGTGAATGTAGGTCTCCCATATGCTATGGATGACACAAGTCTGCGCGAAGCCTTTTCCCATTATGGTGAAGTTATTGAAGGTATGACCGTTGTATATTTCTTGATGTGAAGGAAATTACTCCTGCCAAATGTTGTCAATGTTTTTTTTCCTTCTTATTTTTTGCTGGGAGGGGTACTTGGTTCCTTTTCTTTTCATGGGTTCTTATAATTTAATGTTTGCTTGAGTAGCCAGCACACTAGGAACAGTGCATTGGATAGTAACTTGTTAATATGAAAGCTTGTTATAAATATGAATTATATATAAATCACTTTATCATCAAAGTCATAGCAGCTTAAACTACTATATTGGTGGCCTGTCTATTATTGAAAATAGAAACCAATCATCTACATGTGTTTTTTTTTGAGATAGTACTGAAAGTCTTCTTGTGTTTATTTATTTATTGATTATTTGGACAAAATATTAGCCAGTTAGAAGAAACCTTTACACCAAGATGGCTGTGAGCCTGTGACTGATGAAATAACTTGGACAGGATCTGATTTGGTTACCTTTTCAAAATTCTTTTGGAAGGGAGAGTGGGTGAGGTAGTGTTCACTGATGTATGTGTATATTCAGGTTCATGTTTTTGCATTTGAATTTTCTCCTGCAACTTCCCATTCCCTTTCTGCCTGTTTTTGTTTAGAGGAATTAGAGTTTCTAGATGAGTAATTGGCAATTTTGAAATTTATTTTGCAGCAAGGGTTATTGTGGACAGGGAGTCAAATAGATCTAGAGGATTTGGCTTTATTACGTATGCCTCTACTGAAGAGGCTTCCAGTGCTATCCAAGCCATGGATGGGCAGGTATTACCCAGCCCCCTCTCTCCCGCTCTCTCACCCCTCTTCTCTCTTTCCCCTTTTAAATATTCTCCACTTTTCTATTAAAAAAAAAGAAGAAAATTCTCCACTTGATATGAGGTAAGTGTGTGTTAGAGTGTTGTCGGCTCTTGCTCTGTATCTGAGGTTTTTGCATTTCTTTGTTATGCCTATGTTCTTAGTATCATCGCTGACATTGTTCCAGTTAAGTGAAACTCGGTGCTGGTGCCTATTGCAATAAGATTAGTTTATTGGCTTCTCTGTGCATGACTCTTTCTCTTTCTTTGTCAACGTTATAGGATCTTCATGGTCGTAGGGTTAGAGTGAATTATGCGGCAGAAAGACAGCCACGCCAATTTGGTGGTGGCTACGGTGGTGGTGGTTTTGGAGGTGGTGGCTATGGTGGAGGCGGCTTCGGCGGGGGTGGGTATGGAGGTGGTGGCTTTGGAGGTGGGGCTGGTGGATATGGTGGTGGCAATGGTGGGTATGGCGGAGGTCAAAATTACAGTGGCGGTAACAGTGATGGTTATGGTGGGGTGCCCCAGCTGGTGGGCAGTACAGTGGTGGCAGTGGAGGTTTTGGTGGTGGAGCAGGCTTTGGAGAAGGTTCTGGTGGCGGCTTCGGTTCTGGTGGCAATGTCAACAGCTATGTTGGGAACTACGGTGTTGGTGGTGGAGGGGGTAGCAGCGATTCATTTTTAGGTGGTGGTGGCAGCAGCAGTGACGTCACTGCTGACACAGGTTTTGCCAGCAGTGGATTTGGCGAGGGTTCAGGTTTGAGCAATGACGGCGCAAGTGCTGCGAATGATAACGCCAGAGACTTCGATTCTAGTGAACCACTGGAAGGAAATTTCAGAGACGACGAGCCTGATGATTATGCTAAAAGGGCTTGATGTTTTAGGTCAATCATGCAAGAAGTCTGTTTCTTTTGACATAAATGGCCTCATTTCTAAGTGTGGCAAAAGAATGGAGAAGTTTCGGTCCCTGCAAATACATCATGTCAGACATTCATTTTATGGTCAAAACTTCTGTTCTCAGTATAGTTTTAAGTTTTAGTTTTTGGCCTTATTTGCAATGTTGTCTTTCAACCTTAGAATTTTGTTAACTCTGAATTTTAATGTTCCTGAGATTTTCCTGATTAGAATTTTATATGTTACGCAGCTCCTCATAATTTGGCCTGTCTGTTTAATTTTCCCTGTTAAAATTTTCTTTTCATAATTTTTTCTTTGGTTGGGGTGGGGGAAGCGGAATCCCAATTTTCATTTTGGTTTGGAGCCTTTGGGTTGACTATTGTGAATTTTCAACGAGAAGCCTCCGAACTGTAGTCTGACATTGAACGCGTTTTGTGTTGGGTTAGCAGCAGTCAGCACTTATAAATAATGTCAGAATTATAGACTCGGACATTTGTTGTAACAATATAGTTCTTTTCCGGTTTAGGGATCAGTGAAAATATGAGAATTTTTGAGATTTAAAAGAAACAAGGGGGAGGACGAATCAAAATCGGTGGACTTGTGGATTACCTGACTTGAGATTTGGATAGTTCTCTCGTTTGGAGGTTGTCGAGCAAATATTATACAAAGAAGACAGAAAAGGCTGGATAAAGAATCATCTATATGTGTAAGTGAAAAGGTATCGTCATTCTTTACAATTCACCATCAAAAGATTTCCCCAGTTGGCTCTAATCCTCATCTTTATTGAGATACACTAAAGCTCTTTGTGCCTTTAAAACAGCAGGAGAGCCTTGCCGGGCCTTTTCAACAATCTGTTTTATAAGTAGCAAGTCATCACCATCATCTCCATCTTCATCTTCATCTTCATAGCAATATGGAGTACCTTCATCAGACGGCATCCTATCTCTACCATTAGACAACAGTGTCTCTCCTTCGAAAGCACCCCATGACATGCTACAGTCCTGAGAAACATTTTGATTAGTTGACTGTTGATTGCAGTGTTGGTTCTCAACCCTAATCTTGGAAGACCCACTTTGAGATACTTTTCGCTTGTCAAGTTCCTCATAAGTTTCATTATAGGCATTAAGAGCATCCCCAGATAAATTCATGACTAGGGTTTGTGCCTCGGGGATATGAGCTTCTATTGCGATTGGACTTCCCAATGTGGAGGATGATTCACTAGTTGAGATGTCTCTCCAAGAAATGAACCTCTCTGATTCCAAGTGTTGGATGCGCTTCTGGCTTTTTGCTATTTCGGCCTCGAGCTCCTTGATTTGCTTTTCTAATCTTGATTGAATGACCTCATGCAAGCGCAAGGTGAGCTCATAAGGTGAGACACCATGTTTTGCCGAAAGAGGGGTTGAGGGGCTGCTTGAGCCTCGATCAGGGCTTGATTCAGAGCTAGAGCTTTGTCTGACAATATTAGCGTTTAGTTCACCATGGACCAACTGAGCCATGGTATCCTCATCAAACTCATCGTCAAACTGCATTTGCATCAAAACTATACGTCAGAAGACTATCACACAAGTTCTGGACAACTTGGCAGATACAAAACAACAGTGCAGTGAATGTATGCTCAGGCTTAGATGTCCAAGTCACTTGTGAAGCCTTATTACCCCTGGTCTCCCACATCTGAATTGTAGAGAACCTGTATATATTAGACTAGATTCGAGATTTGAGAGGCATTCATTACCGCTAATTGAGATATTTCAGTGGGGGATATTCCTTTAGTCCCGTATATTTAAAGCTGAAGAACTGTCCAATGCTGACTTGTTCAGCCACCTTAAGGGTGGACAAAGTCTAAAAACAATGTTGGTAAATGATGCATCATGAAGAGTGCATTGCATTCTAATTAAAGGGAAGACAGTCATTGCACTGCTAAAAGCATAACAGAGAATGCAATGAAATGTTGCTACCTGAAATAGTGAAGTACCAAATAGCAAAATCAGTGTGATCTTTATTTGTCAGCTCAATGATGTTATGTAGTATTGATTTTCAGTGTGTATATTATGATTATGAGTCAATCTAATCTTCAACGTTATGCAATTTAGAATCCCAATTATAGCAGTATTCTTTAAAGAAATTTACAAGATGGACATCTTCTATGGGAAAAGTAAATATTTGACATTGTTGCAAGAGTTAATAAACCAAGAATCTTGAATTTTGTTCATGTAAGAATGAGGTACCATTCGCTACCCAGTTCCAAAAAGCCACAATCTAAAAGGTCATTATAGTACTGCAAAACCACTGAGTTTCGGCTTCTTTCTGGTGATATGAATATAGCTTCTTGCTGCTGAATCAACATTTGGACGTTGTTCTTACCTCAGAAGCTCAGAATAATGAATGATAAGGAGGCGAGGAGCCTACCAAGCTCCCTTCAGAGGAGAGAGGATGAGCTTCTCCTTCCAGAAAAGTGTCCTGGGTTCTATTTCTTAGGTGAATATATTTCCTGTGTTTGGGGTTCGTGGGCCTAGTCCGGTGATCATGCACCCCCCACTAGCCCATTGGGTCTAAAACCTGCAGTGGGGGCCCCCATTGGATGGGCCAACTTACCAGTTTAAATAAAAAAGATGAAGCCTGACGAAAGAAATGCTAGCTTACCTCAATATCATCCGGTAATCTTCCCCGCAAAGCTGAACCTTTCATGCTTTCCTCCAACCTTTCCAGTTCCTCTTCAAGCTCTGCTTCAATTTTACTAATTGATTTGTCTTCTTTCAGGTTGACGGATTGATCATCATCACATTTGATCACCACCGTTGTATCCAGTCGCCTGGAGAACATATCCAACTCTTTGTTTCCACACCAATTTTCATGTGTATCCTGTGAATCATCATCATTGACCAACTCTTTGACAGTCAATGAATCTTTCATCTCCAACTCTTCCTGAAGATCTTGAACTAAATTTTCAGTCTGCTTCAAGCTTTGCTTCAACGTTTTCACCTCCAGTTTGTTAGCTATGACAGTAAATATTATGCCAATGGAGATCCCAAAACAGAAAAAGACTTGCCCACTTGCTGACACTGGAAATCATATTTTTGGGGTCAGGAAATGAATACATTAAGACCTCACATTTGAAGGACTACCAATAATAAATATAATAGCACCAAACACGACAGACTAAAAACAACAACCTTATCCTATTTAATGGGTTGGACAACAAAGTCAACATAATTGGATCAAAATAAAATCCATACCTGAAAGACCTGAGAAAACCCGAACAAGTAACTAAAATGGTCAAAAAATGGATATGGGGCAAATATGCCAAAAACGGGTCTGGATACAAAAATTTTGTCCGAAGGATGTATGAATTGAAATTTGGGTCGAGCTTGGGCCTAGGTTTCCAAATCTTGTGACTAATTCGATTTGGACAGTCGGAAAACTGGGTTCAAACATTAGGATTAAGCATTAATTTTGGTCTACAGTCGACAAATTTCAATGAAAAATTCGGACAATCAGGTTCCAACGGTAAAGATTCGGGTTTGTGTTCTTCATATACATATTTTTAGTCAAATTTTCAAAAGTTTAAATCACCAATCATTCGGATTTGAACATTGGACATTCAGGTTCGAGTTTGGTCATGATGTCCAAATCTGCAATTCAGTTGTGGTGTTTTTGCACGAATGTCTAAATTGATCGAATCCGAATTGGCCTGTACCCAAATTTTTGCTAGTGATAATGGGTTGTATATAAGTATTTTTTTCACATCATATACATACCTGAATAAACCCGAAAAATTTGGTAGTTATGGGTATGGGTATAGGTTTTAAAACCCAATGTGTGTGGGTATAGCTCAACCCAACCCGTATCCACTCTATTTCTACCTCTGATACTTCCCAAAGAACAGGTCTTAATGAGGTTGTCTCATGCAAAAGGTACGGCAAAAAGCTGCTTTAAGGTGACTTTAAAAATTTTCAGGGAAAGTAGGCTATCATATTCGTTCAGTACACAAAATCTTGGTGGATTATGAGTTTTCACCTATAATAATGCACCAAGGATTTATTCATTATAAGAAAACATTATCAATGAGTTTCTTATTTTCAACTATATCTTAAACTATCACCTCGTCTCCTAATCTATGTTTGTAACATCTATTTCTAAACCCAAGTTTCTTAGAGTTCAATTCTTCACACTCTGTAATTCTTTGCAATCTAATTAGGCTGTAAACAACTTTCCTTCCCGGAATCTACACTAGCTACAATGTTGCAAAGAAAGATGTTTTAGGTTGCCATCTTTGCTTTATTTTTTTATTAGGAATGCAAGACATTTAGTATTACTACATTATTTATGGGACAATAAAACAAACATAGACGGGCAGACTCCTACTTATGAAAATATTTTGATGCATGCAATGATTTAGAAGATTGAAAATCTAGGGCCTCCCCAGCTCCTTTTTGATTCAAATAGATCATTTAGATTTCTGTCTCGCACTAGCGGAAATGAAATAAGAATCCAGCCGCACACTTGAGGCTTCTCCCATGTACTATCTCAATCTATGTCAAGCTAAATATACGTTATCAAGTTCAAGGAGAATTAGTATCACCTTGTGAATGAAATTGTCCTGATGTGCTGGTAAAGCTTGATTTTCCCATTTGATTCTTCCCTTTGTGAAACTTCAGTTTTGAGTAGTCGGCTCCTCTGGATTTTAGCAGAGAAGGAACCCCAACGACGTTATCATTGGCTTTGGAGCGGACTTCCTTGTGTGGTCCATTTCTGCAATAACCACTTGATCTGCTAATTATTCGTCTTCCATCAGTGATGAGGAATGGTCTCACAGTTGGAGTACAAGGTGAAACAAGGGGACTAAGAAGATAGTCTTCTATTTCAGCTTCCCCAGACATCTGAGCCATGAGGCAACTATCTAGAGAACAACGAGGCTTACTGAACTGTAAATGGAGATGTTTGCTTCTCAAGGAACTCTTGCCTCTGTCAGAGTCATGTGAATCCCTTACTTCCCAAGTGAAGCATTCCGGTATCTCACCAACATCAGACTCTATTGTGCAACCTCTCCTGTACTCAAGCTTTTCATATAACTCCGGGGAAAATCGGAAGAACACAACATGCCACTATCCTTTTCTTTTTCATGCTCAAAAGCAATGTTCCCAGTTGCATTTGTTGGCATGGGACCATCTCCTCCTGATGTTTCTGCATATGTTTGATCTGAATGATTTCCATTTCTATTATCACCTATTTTTTGAATCAATGTCGGAGATTTGGAATTATCAGGAACAGAACTTCCAGAAGGAAATCCTGACGAACCTTCTCGACCCTGAGAAATGTTCTGGCAGAACTTAGCCAAGTACCCAGCACCTGCAGCAGCTGCTACAACCCACAAATCCATTCGGACCTCTGCTTTGCCTATAAGACTTAGTCCGCTCCCCAAATTTTGCAACAGAAACTTTCAATGTCACTCCAATTCTCAGCATCAAAGTGCCATGACATACAATTGAATCCCATGAACAGAAAGCAGTGTTTCCTCAATCAAATCAAGCCCATATATTCTGAGCAGCGAAAGCAGCAAATCTCTTCTAACAATGCACCAATCTGAACGAAACAAAGCACATTCACATTCTCAGTTCACAAAAGGAACAGAAAACACATAAGAATACCAGCAACAGCAAAAATCCATCTTCTGCACATTTTTCAATCTCTCAGCATAAATTCTTGATTAATTTGCTTTTAAACCGAAAAGCCAAAGCCCTTTATTGCTCCAAACAATAAGGTGGAACTCCAAATCCAATCAGATAAATCCAACCCCGGCACAACGAATTCCCAACAACCAAAAACTTACAAACCCTAAGTACTAAATAATCAAAATCTGAAGCAACCAAAGGGAAAAAGAAGAGAGACGTCGGGGGGGTGTCACCTCACCTTCAAAGCTTGAAATGAAAAAAACCCATTACCAAAAAGAGAAGAAGGGGCCAATGCAAGATTTCATTTATCACCAAATACCAAAGATTTGAAAGAAAACCTAATTGAAAGAAACTGGAAAACCTGTCAATGGTAATAAGGCATGAACCCTACAATTGGCTGAGCTGATGAACTGGAAGACACATCAAGGGTACTACAATGGCATTTTTCATTAACTAACACAAATCTCCAAACAAGCAAAACAAAAAAAAATGCTTACTTTGAGCACAAACTGAAATGGGGGTCGCCCAGATTTGGTGAGCGGAATCTATCAGACTGCAAGTTTAAAAAGAGACGTTGTAGTGGGATTGAATTAATCAGGATTTTTTTAAAAAAGAAAAATGCCCAGCTGCCCCTTTTCCTAAGGATTTTTCTAGGTCAATTATCACGTCCTCTGATATTTTATTTTTCAAATTCAACTTTTTTTAAAAAAAATTAACAATGTTCGATGGGCGAGGCTGGGGCAGCTGAGTAGTTTGGAAAGGAGGAGAGGGACACAATGGAATTGAAAATTGTAATTTATAGTAATAATTTAATTTTAAAATAAAATAAAAACCAAATAGATGATTTTTTTTATAAGAAAATTGATGTATAATTGATTTGTTTTTGTTGTGTTATTTTGTTTTACTTTCTATTCATTTATTATCTGAAATTTTACTATCCATTTATTGTTATAGTCAAATTTTTGATTTGGACTCCCATTTCAAAATGTGTCCTTTTTTTATAGATAAATATTTTCTTCATTTTTTGAAGATTTGTTGACTTGTTAACCATTTTTGATATTTCAAAATTGAATATGCAAAATAGTGTCAGTTTCAAGAATGAAGAGGTAGTAGGTAAAGAGATTTTAAAAAATATGGCTCACATGAGTCACATCACCATCTAAAAGTATACAAGGGATATTAATCTATATCTTTTATCAATTCAAAAAATTCTACATGAATTTGTGTTATTAAAAAATTTAAAAATTATTTCAATATATAATTGAAAATAAGAACCGACTAACATACTGAATTCATTTTTTTTTTCATAAATGTCAAAATTCACCAAAAACAAAAAAAGGCAGACTTAAGTTTTGGAGGAAAAAGCCTCAAATAGTTGAACCCTTATAAGGATAATTTATCGAACATAAAAACCCCTCATATTGTAATCTGGACCCACTTTAAAAAACACTAAACTTCATAATATCTTAATCAAACTTTTTTATTTCATTTGTTAAGCCATTCCACAAGGGAAAAAGATGTGGAAAGATGTTGATGTTATTCTTTGATTGAAGAACAATTAATTAAAAATCATTCAAAATTTTATAACAAAAGTGACCGGCAAAACAAAAGTGGCCGGAGAGAAGAATGTTGATGAATGGCATTCTTTTGAACAATTGGTTGTGGCCTTGTGGGGCTAGTGGTTGATGAGCCCTTTTTGGTGTTTTCTTTAGGAATGATCCGGTGGAAAGTGGAAGTTGATACTCAAACTTGGACTATTGTTAATCGGTTCATTACCGATCAAGTATTTGTTGGGTTGGTACCCACTCATTTGCGTTGCAACACGTCAGGGGTTTGAACCCTGCTGCCTCCATTTCTCCTTTATGAGAATGTGATGAGAAAAGAAAATTGTTAATTGGTTCATTAAGCCAAAAAAATTAATCAATTTTTTCAGTTTAGTTAAGGTTTAAATGTTTGTGGAATTAAAAATCTCAAATAATTCAATTGACTAAAAATTTCGGTTTAAATTTTTAGGAACTAAAAAGTCGATTAATTGATACTCCAATTAACTTAGTTTACACTCTTAAAATTTTCACTTTGTCTCCTTCTCATTACCTCATCAAATCAGATTGAATCCTAATATACACCATGTGGTTGTCTCTTCTCGTTCCAAAATAGTTGAAGAGAGGCCCAAACTTGTCATGTCCACTAGAGTTCACTAGTATAAATACATTTAAAATGTTACTCGATCCGTTCCATTTTTATCTTCTTCTTGACAGTTTTTTCATCCCAAAATTATCTTTCTAAATAATCACACTAAGCGCATTGCTAACTAATAATTTACATCATTTATGTAAAATTAATTAACATCCTATTAATTTATATTTATTTTCTTTAAAAAGTATATTTTTCGCATTTAAAATATTAAAATGGGAAGGAGTGTACAGAGTTTGTAAATAGGAACCCCTAAATATATAACTTGGTGTTTATAAATTTCAGGAATTTTAGTAAAAGGAATATTATTATACAAAATTTGAATCGAAGACAAATATTGAAGAAGTCAAATTAAACTATGGGAAATTTATGCTTAGATGATAATTAAATTTGTGATTATAAATTTAGTTAATATATTTATATTTTAATCATAATCTAAAAAATTAAAAAGATAATTATGCCCTCACCTCTCTCTCCTCCCGCTCACCTCATGGCATTCTCTCTCCCTCATCCCCTCTGTCTTTCTCCTGTAAATTCTTAAATATTTTCGGGAGCATATATTCTCAGGGAGAGAAAGAAAAATTAGGCCACAAAATTCTCCCTATTTTTCTATTTGTCCAACTATCTTGTGACATGATGAAGAAGCAGATACTTTCATGTATGTGTAAAACGAGTTGGTCTTCCCCCTCCCTTTCGTTGTCATTCTGTTTCTCCCTCCCTCCTTTCTCTCTCTCTCTCATACATCTATCTCTCCCAAGATAATTTTTAAGTAAAAATAAAAAGTTATTTCATTTTTAAGCACATTATTTTTGTAAAGGATTTCGTATTTTTTCTTCAGAAATAACATTAATTATTTATATTGTAGATAGTTTTTAAAAGTTTTTCAACGCAAAAATCATTTCACATTTTAAATTTTAATTAATTAATTAATTTTTTATTGACTATCATTTTGAATTTCTCATATTGTAAATAAATTAACTTATTGTCACCAAAAAATAACGTATTCATTTTTAACATATAATTTTAAATAAAATTTAAATTTTAATAAAAATTATAATTTTAAGTTTATTATTATAAAATTTTGATTTCTCGATTAAGTTTTTCCTTATTCTAATAAAATTATTTTGAGTTAAAAAATATAAAAATATTGTTAAAATCCTAAACCTTAATTACTCAACCCGAAATATTAAACTAATAAAGTTAAACCCTAAATCTTAAATGTAATGACTATTAATTATATTTAAAATTATCGTTAATATTACTGGTGACATATATAACAATTTAAAAAAAAATAACTTGGGTTAACCTAAATCAAGTTCTAGATAGAATAGCAAATGATGTATATTAGGATTGTCGTATGTCAACTGGGGTTAACCATAATATTATATCGGGATGACTATCTATGTTATCTGCGATCCCAAAACTAGACAAATTCAAGGTTAACATATATGATTATCTCGGGATAATATTGTCATACACAACATCTTGGTATACAATAATTTATTATTCTATCATAAAAATTAATTTAGGTTAATCCATATTATTTTTTATTCATTTTCATGTTAAAATATGCAAATTATTATATATGTCATCAAAACGTTAACCTTGTTTTTAACTATTATAAGGATTTTATATATAAGGTTTAGGGTTTAGCTTTATTAATTTAATATTTTAAATTGAGTAATTAAGGTTTAGGATTTAAATAAAATTTCATATTTTCTCAATCAAAATAGTTTTAATTGAAATAAGAAAAAAATAAAATATTAAAAATAAAATTTTATAGTAATAAGAAAAGTAAAATTTTAATTGAAATTAAAATTGAAATTGAAATTTTATTTAAAATAACATCATACAAATGAATAGTATCATTTTTTTTTACAAAATGAGTTAATTTATTTATAATAAGAGAAATACATAATGGTACTGAAAAAGAAAAATAAATAACAAAACTAAAATTTAAAATATAAAATAATTTTTTCGGTTAAAAACCTTTAAAAAGTGTCTATAACACAAATAATTAATATTCTATCTAAAGAAAAAAATACAAAGTCTTTCAAAAAAAAAATGCTTTAATATGCAATAAATTTTTGTTTAATTTTAAAAATTATTTTAGGATAGAGATATGTGTGAGAGAGAGAAGACGAGGAGAAAGAGACTGACAGTGGGCACGGCGCAGAGATAAAGAGGGGGAAGGAGAGAAAGAGGGACAAACTGATATTGGAGGGAGAGGGAGAGGGAGAGGGAGAGACTGAAGTGAGGTGATGGGACGGGATAGAGATGTGAGGGTATAATTGTCTTCTAACTTTTTAGATTCTGATTAAATTATAAAAAATTAACAAAATTTTTAATTATAAATTAAAGTGTAAAAAACTTTGGGGCATCAAATGGGTACTAAAGCTAGGGAGTTACTGGCGGGTGGCAGATGGGATGGTGCTTAATATTTGGGATAATATGTGGATTCCGTGACCTCATTCGTTTAAGATAATCTTCCATTTTAACCCAATTTATGCTTTGCTCCATGCGAGGGATCTTATTGATTGGGAGAGAAAAGAACTGAATGTTAATATGGTGGATGTAATTTTTTTGTCTGTTGATACGGATCTTATCAAGTCCATTCCGTTGAGTATTAATCTACCTCTGGATCAACTTGTTTGGTATGGGTCGGCGAGTAGAGAGCTAACAGCTAAATTAGCCTATCATTTTATTTTGGATACTAAAAGGGAGGGGAAAGCTGGGGCAAGCACGGAGAGTAGAAGGGTTGGGTGGAAGAGTATATGGGGGCTACAATACGAGAATTAGGACGTTTGCATGAAGATACTGTGTCGGTGCACTACCCACGACGGACTCACCATATTGGCACTAGGATCCAGTCGTTTTTGATGCGGTGCAATCTCCGTGGTTGAGTGGAGGAGAGTGACATTCATGCCTTATTCCAAGGCCTCTTTACGCGTCAAATATGGGTGAACAACAAGTTTAGTTCCTCCCTCATTCAGCTTGCAGGTCCTAATGTCTAGGAGGTGTTTTTTAGGATGAATGGGCTTCTGGGGATGGCGAAGTGGGAGGAGTTTGTGGCAGTGGTGGGAGGCGTCTAGGCAGCCAGGAACTAAGCCATGTTTGGGGATGATAGAGTGAAGCTTGACACGATTGGTGACCGCCATTGGAATGGTTAATAGGTATAAGGAGAGTGCCAAGGGTGTGGAGACCGCCTAGCACAGGAGTGGTAAAGGTCAACATTGATGCGGCTCAGTTGGGCGATTGGGGCACGGTTGGGGCACGGTTGTACGTGATACCGATGGCATAGCGATCATGGCTAGTGTACAACAAGGTCTCTGCTTTCTTGACCTGAGGTTGAAGAAACTAAAGCTTGTCGTTTCGAGTTGATGGAGGTGGTGAAGAGAGGTTTCAAATGCATGGAGATAGAAGGTGATTGCTTGTCCCTTATATCAATGCTCAAGAAGAAAGCCTCGTTAAACTCAAGTATTGGTTTGATTGTGGATGATATTCTTCATATATGCTATTTCTTAGAGTTTTATGCTTTCTCATTGTAAAAAGGAAGGGAAATCAGGTTGCTCATTGTTTAGCACATCTCCATCTCTATGACTTGAATATCCGAGTTTGACTTGGGGAAGGATCAGATTGTGTCTTGGATTTCGCCGATATAAATTTTGAAATTCTTATTTGGATTTGAATCAATAATAATATTGCCCTTTCTTCTTGATAAAAAGCTATAATTTTCTCTCAAACTAACTAAAATCATGTGGCCGACTCAATATATTTATTATATCACAGTGATGGAGGCATTTTGGGATTTGAAATGGGTTATGATCCTAAATTTATAAAATAAAAGGTTGAGCGTATTTATAAATTATTGAGTTATTCTGCACATTATGAATTAATTTTAGGTTGAAATCCCTTTCAAACTTATATATATGCATAGCTTATTTGATTTAAGCTCAAATCATGTAAAATTCAACAAATTTTGTTGACATAATCAATCCAAAATAACCTATGTAGAACCTGATTTAAATCCAAACCAAATAATCCCAATGCATTCGAAGTTCTAATTGGAACCAAAACTCAAGCCAATTTATTATAAACTTTTGTGAGTTGTATTATAACTTTTATATATCAGTTTTGATTTTATTATATTTTATTTAATTTTTTAAATTAGTAAGCTGAGTCGACCCATGCTAGGCCCCTATCTTAGGAATCTCCAACGAGTTTAATGGGCCAAGGGGTTGTCAAGGCCTACAAGTTACCCCCACCACAATTTTCTCAAATTATGAAATTGTTCCCCTACATTCGAATATAGGGGAAGAAAAGGGAATAAAGTCAATGGCCATTGCGCCACCGACTCTCTCGACTTTGATTTTATTATATATTATATAAGTGTTTCTTTGCAAATGACAATCTTCTGTTTTGTAAGTCCAATTTTGAGACATGTCTCGAGCTTAATAATATTTTGAATGAATTCTATAGTAAGTTTGACCAACTTATTAATTTTTGTAAGTCGGCGATTGTTTTTCCAGGAATTTTTCGGTAGCGTATAGGAATATTGTTTCCTCTGTGTTTAATATTCCACACTCAAATTTTTGGAAAAATATCTAGGTTGCCCTATTTTCAAAGGTAGAGCTAGCAACTCTATATTTTTGCGATTTTTTAACGAGAGCAGATAACAATTACAAAGCCGAAAAGCTAATTCGCTTACGAAGGCAGGTCGGGTCGTGCTTATACAGTCTAACCTTGAATCCTTACCTGCTCATGTGATGCAGAGTTTAAGCTACCTAAAAGCATGTCTAATTCTCTAGATAAAATTAATCGTGATTTCTTTTGGAAAAAAACTCATAATGCCACTAGGTTATCAATGGTGGCTCGGGATAAAGTCTCGTACTTCCAAAAATTGGGGTTTGGGTCTCGGAAAAACCGAGGCGGTTAACCAAACTTTCCTATGTAAACTTATTTGGAAATACTTATATAAAGAAAATAACTTTTGGGGGTCAATCATGAGAATCAAATATCCTCTATCGGAGGATTTTTCTCAAGGAAAATTAAAGTTTCGATTCTTAAACTTGGAAATGCTTGCTTAAAGAACGTGATCTTTTTAAAAGGGGATTAAGATGGAAAATAGACAATGACAAAAAGGCAAAGTTCGACATGATCTTTGGTGTGGTAATTTTAAATTATTTAATTATTATGATAACACCCTTCCGAATATTCCTTCCTTGGAGGCCACAGTTAGTGAATTTACAACTCCGGGTAAAGAGTGGGATCTTATACGGCTTAATTATGTTCTTCTAACCGACATTTGTCAAACTATTATGACCATCCCTCTTCCCACTCATGATATGGATGACACTCGTTTGTTGGAGACTTTCTAGCAACATTATTTTTACGACAAAGTCTCGCTACTTGGAATGCACATAATCTCCGGGTTAGTCCTACAATGTATGGATTTGGAATTCAGATTTGATGCCCAAATTGAATATGTTTTTGTGGAAAATTCGCCACAACGCATTATCCACGCGAGATAACCTCGCTAAAAGAGGGGTTATTACCGACACTATTTGCCCGTTATGTCAAATTCATGGTGAATCAATCAATCATCATTTCTCCCAATGTCCCCGCTCTGTGGATACATGGGACAAGGAATTTTTCATAAGTGGTTGGAGGTGAATATTAGCAATTTGCATAACCCTTCTCTTAATGATGTTATCGAGTACATTTAGGAGGTTGAATAAACCAACTCAGAGTTGTTCGTATGGTTCATGTTTTATGGAGTATATGAAAAACTAAGAATGATGTTGTTTTCAATAATGGTGGCTATAACACCATTGCTACGAATCTACGAGCCAAGACTTTGTGGGCTGAATGAAGATCTCGATTTAGATTGGATCTCTACTTTAACCCATCTTCTTTTTCCTATTAATCGTCTTCCACTTCTTCGACTCGGTAGGTCGGTTGGTACAAGCCACCAGGAGGATATATCAAAATCAACTTTGATGGAGCAAAATCTTATTCTTCTGCGGCGGGAGGTTTTGGAATTAGAAGTTGGGATGGCAGGTTATTCAATCTGGTGCAACAAATCTTAGGCCAACTTCGTGTTAATTGTTGAAGCCTCCGCCTTGAGAAATGGTTTCAAAGAAGTAGTGCAAGCAAAGTTTAATTCAATTGTACTGAAAGAAGATAATCAAATTATTATTAAAGCGATTAAGGGAGAAATCCATGTTCCTTAGAAAATTTAGACCCTCATCAATGATACCCATTGTTATATTCGAAGGTGCAACCATGTCCCGATTCAACATACGTTTAGAGAAGGGAATCAAGCTAAAGATTGAGTGACTAAATTTGGTCTTTGTATTTCTTCTAATTTAGTTGGACGTCTATTCCTTCTTCTTCTTTTCTCTTCATTTAATTTTTATTTATCCTATTCAAAAAAATTATTTCATATGTTGTTTTACTTAGGTAGAACCCTTGCGAGTAAGGCTACCATCTAATTGTTTTACTTATCCTATTCAAAAAGAATTATTTCATATAATTTTTTCATAATATTTATGTAAATTTATCCAACTTTTACAATGATTTTGCTAAATTACTAAACTAGATTTTTTATATTTTGTTTACATATCATTTCATGATATTTTTATATTTAGTTTATTTTAAATTATTTATTTTAATGAAGGACAATTATATCTTTTAACATAAAATAAGAATATTTTATAAAAAAATAAAATAAGAGTCCTAAAAGTTTATTATAATAAAAAGATAAGGTACTAGCTTCACAATAATTTTTTATAAATTGTAAAATTTTGAAAATAGTTGCACCAAAAGTGAAATTACATTGACTAGGTTTTTGCTTTCACATGGGTTTGTTGAGGGTCCAAACTAAATGATACGCCTCTTTTCATCTAAACTAAAAATTTAGACCAAATATTGTTAGCAATTATATTATAAATGGCTATGAATTTGCCTTATAGTATCAACTTTGAGCGATTTTGTTCTTTATTCCCAAATATCCAACCTACGAGAACGAGGTAATTATATGGGTAGACTAGTGTATGTAATATTTTTGAAGAAAAATTGATGCAAAGGTGGATGCACATTGTTTGAAAATTTTTCCACTTTGTGTAGATTAATTTCTAAGAGTAATATTTTTGTTGCCTTTTAGTAATCCTCGGGGCTTGGTCTTTGATCTTCTATGTTAATCATATTCGAACGACTCGTTAAAGAACCTATCAGATTAAAAGTTTTTCAATGTATAATTTCTCCATCCAAATAAGATTCAGATCCGATATATCAATTAAGGTATGTATTGAACCATTTGAACCGATCTGAAAAACGGTACATTGTAGTTACGTTTGAAATGATACAAGTGGCATCTCATTAATGACAAAGATTGATAGATGGGCATAGTGGAGCAAAGAAACTAGGCATGAAAAAAGCATATTGCCCGGAAGAGTAGAATTTGCTTGTAAAAAACCATGACCATATATATGATAGGTTTTGAAGTCCTCGGGTTGAATTTGTGAGCATTTGTTTTGTTCCCTATTCTATTTTGATGGCAAATCCCGTGCAAATCCAATCTTTTTTCCAAAATGGGTTTCTAATGGACTTTAAGGTGAAGAAGACAACTTTCTCCTTTTCTTGTTCTCTTTTGTATGAAGGGGCTTTCTTCCATGATTCACTAACATCTATTTTACTCTCTAGAATTCTCACTATCTCACGAGTTCTAACTTGAAAACTATGATAATCCTACATATTTTGACAAGCAACTTGTAATTAAATTGGTTTCTTAACATGCCAAGCGAGTTTTGCTCATTTAGCATCAGAACTACTTCTTATTGGAGAGGTCGTGAGATCAATCCCAAAGGCCTTAGTCCCTGTTCCCTCATGTTGTCAACCTGTTGGGGCATCTTTGAGATAAGGTTGTGTATCGGATTTAAATACATATATACTTCAAATGAAAAATTCATTATAATATTCAATATTTTCCAAATAAAATAAATATAATTTGATTATTATTTAGTCTATCAAAATTTTGAAAATTCCACGCATGTTAATACCATTTATACTATTGTTGACCGAAACATCATATTATGTTTTCCAAACTCAATCGGACCAATTCAATTCAATCCAAACATAACATTAATCTATTTGAACATGATGCAACTTTGCCCTAAAATACATACCAAACCCGAATCGACCCATTTGTCATGTTATACATTTAAATGGTGGACTCTAGAGCCCTCCATTAAAAAAATAAAAAGAAAGAAAAGAAAGAGAAACATAAGGGTGGAGAGTTTGTCCAATGACAATAGTTTCTCATGACCTAGATTGAACCGTAGAGCAAGGAACAAACCCATTGAATAAATTTAAAGAACCTCTCTCTCTCTCTCTCTCTCTCTCTCTCTCTCTCTCTCTCTCTCAATGTTTTCCTGGTCGGCTTTTCTTACGGGCGTGAAGTGATACACTAGCTTTGGTTTAGCTAACTACAACAAGCCAACCACTCCTAGCTAAGCTTACCCTTAGCTTCCTCTTTTGTTTCTCTTAAGTCACCTATGCCTTCCCCATGATTTCATATTTTTCCCTTTTTAAGCAACACATGCATCTCGAACGTCTAATCTTAACTCACCCATCAACCCCTCCACTCAAAAAAAAAAAATTATTTAATTATTTTTTATTTAAAAAAATGTTCAAGTATGAACACCGTGTCAATACAAAAACGTCAGAATATTTCTTATAAAGATCCAAAAATACTTACAGTTTAAAAGGTACTTACAAATTATTTACCAATATTGAGATAACATAAATTTAATTTCACGTTAAAGTAAGAGTCAATTATGTACAATCCTTTTAAAAAAGTGTGTTTATTCCTTATCAATCGCGTCAACTCCGGTAGACATTATTTAATTAAATAAGTGCCTACTTGTTGGAGGGGTTTCTATTTATATTGCACAATGGGAATAACTACCATTTGAAACAAAATTTGGAGAGAGAGAGAGAGAATGGGGGTGGGAAAATAGAAGAGTCTTCCTATTTGTCATCCTTTTCTTCTTCATATTCTTCTTCTTCCTTTTCTTCTTCTTCTTTGTCTTCTTCTTTTGATTGTCGCCTTCATCATGAGATCAATAGCTCTAATTATCGTCCATCTTCTTCATCATCATCGTCGTCGTTATCATGCAATTGCTTAGACGATGATCATGATCATGACATTGGAAAGAAGGGAGGCCATGAATGGCTGAGATTCATCGGTTCAGCGGAGAATCCGAAGAGTAGCATGCACTGGATTGAAGCTGACGAACGGTTCGACCGGGTTGCTTCTTCAGCTGCCTCTGGCTCGTCTTCTACTGCTGCTATTGAAGCTTCAAGTTTTGGGTTTTGCTTAGGTAAGGAAAAAAAAAAAAAACTCTTCACTTTTCTTTTCTATTTTCCCTCCCTATCTTTCTTTTTCTTCATATATAATTAATTCCTTAAAATTTAAGCCTTTATAGAAGAAGAGCTGCTATATATAATATGCAAATTTGTACTTTTGGAAGTATTTTCTATTTTACGTATTTTTGACAATATTAATTAGATTAAACTGAGGTTTAAAATTATGTAGAAAATTAAATTATTAATAATCTTTTTATAATAGTTAAAGGATAAATAAAATTAAGCGTGCTTTTTATAAGAGTACGTCCAAGTATATCCACAACAAGTAGCTTAAGACTTAAACATATGTATATTAGGAAAGAAATTGGCGGTACATTATTAATAATAGTATGTAATAACTATGTTATGCACATACAATCAGTGGCGGAGCCACTTGAAGGCTAAGGGTGTCCCCAAAAAAGTTTAAAAAGTAGTTTATTTCTAGAGTAAAAATTTTTAAATTATAAATAATTGGACACCCTCAAATTTAACCCAAAAGACGTTGAACATCTTTGTTTCGAATTTTTGGCTCTGCCACTGTATACAATAACTCCATCTACTCTTCATAAAATAATAAGGTGTATGGTGTAAATCAACAAAGTTTGGGTCATAAGAAAGAAAAAGTATTGATTATGAGGAGGCTAAATTGGAAGAAATGAGGTTCTTTTTTTATTTTATATTTTTGGAAGAAAGAAATGGAGCATGTTGTAGATATATTGTAGAATTATCCCAAAAAATTAGTCATATGTACTGCATCTTCATTGAGCCTTGAGGTAAAAATCGTCTTGTTGGTTTGATTACCTAATAAATTAGGTACGAGAATGAAATCATTCATTTTTATATTTAAAATTTAACTTTTTTATATTTGACGCAGAGTCAAGTACCAATACTGTTGTCTAATAAATAATGGAGCTTTATGAAATTATAAAAATATTATATTACTCCTAAAATATATTCTTATCATATATATCAAAGAAGAGGGTTTTGTATTTGATATTTTTTCGCTAAAAGGGAAAAAATTCTTTTATCCACTATGATTATCACAGATTGACTTCATTCATATATTAATTTTGAGAATTATTTTTTACAAATTATATAGGCAAATATGAACATTTAGAGATTTTGGAAGTCCGTCCATAGTACTTTTGGACATATATTGTTAAAATATTAAATTAATTATTATTTTTTATTATATCTATTTATCACAGTTTATAAAAGTTGCATGACCAAATGAAATCAATCATAACATTTTGTAGTGGGATGACGTAAAAATCTTAAGGAAAATGTCATGTATTATAAATTTATTTGTGTGAGAAAGTAGCTATATAAACTATACTGCTCGTACACATTCATTGTCAAAATATAGGAAATATAAGAAAATAAGCATTAAATGCATTTCCCCGACGGAGGAAGTAATTTTTTTTTATCAATAAAAACTCTAAATATACTCGAAAATACTTGTTTGACAACAAAATGGGGCAAAAGAACTAAATATTTTTAACAATGAATATGAAATGGATCAAAAAAAATTATATATATATATATATATAGGACTCAAATAAGATTATTTTACCGACCAGTTGAATTTGACACAGTACCATATTCAACCCAACAATACAGCAAAGACATCAAGTGATTGAGCTATAGTTAGCTACATATAATGTATCCCTATTCTAATTTAAGGGCCCTATGAACTAGCTCACTAAACTTAGGTACAAATCCAAACATATTAAAATCATAAAATAATGGAGGTGTGCCCAAGATTCTAATTAAACCGTCCTAATTAACTAGGGAGAGAGATATAATTTGATTCCCATACATCCCCTTCCATTGTAAAATTTTGTAGATCACTAGGATTTGCCAATATGGCAAGATTTCTATAAGAACTACCAAAGTACAAAAGTCACATGCACCAAACCCTAGGCATTAGCATATAGTTATGGACATACTTTATATTGTGTTGTCTAAATGGACAAACTTATAAATAAAAAATATAATTAAAATAAAGTTGTGCCTGAAAATTAATCGACAATAAATAGAGTATCATTGCATATTGAACATATACAGTTATGCTTAACAACAGTATGAGATAGCTAGAAACTTGTATTTGGACTTTAACAATCTTTTTCTAGAGTGGTATGTAGCCTATGTACATAAGTCACCATCGAATAGGCCAATATATCTATATCAGTAGTAGGCCCCGAAAGGGTCCATATGGGAGAATGGAGCAAAATTCATACAGGATGTAATTCAAGTATTTTGAAAAACAAATTATTAATAAGAGAAACTCGCTCCACATTAGGCTTTTAAGTTATATAAGCCCGATGTGAAAATAAAAAATAAATTTAAAATTGAGATGGATGTTAATTCTAGGTTAAACTTTATACCATCTAAACCTAACAAATAGTGTTAAATTTTAGTGGAATTGGCATTAATGGCACAACATAATCATGTACAATATTTAAGATCATTTGCTCTTATTTTTTTTTAAAGAGAAAAACTTTGAAAATATAATAAGTCTTTTATGAGACCGTCTCATTCAAAAGTTATTATGAGACGAAAATTTTTATGCTGACTTTAAATACGTAGAGGATGACTAATAGTTCATTTAGGGGTAATTCAAATAAAAGTCACTTCTTGATGAATGATTAGTCACTTTCAAATTAAAAAACCAATCTTATATAAGTACATTTAACAATAACTTTTACGTGAGACGTCATATATATATATATATATATATATATATATATATATATGCCAATCAAAGTTGGGTGAGCTTCAGCTAGCTGTATATTCTTGCCAAACAATTAGACTGAAATCAAAACAAAAACTTCTTTGATTCGGTTGGAAAATAATAGCTCAGATTCTTATCAACTTTGAAAAAAATTGCTAAAAGTTAAAATTGAACAGCTCGAGTCCTTCTCGAGTGACCGACTAGATTAACCTGATTAATTAAGATAATCAACGATTCTAGCCACCCCCTATACATAGATTAATTTGTTTTTAAGGAGAGTATTTTGTGTTTTTAGTAAAATAAAAGGATTAATTCAATGAGTATAGTAAATTAATAACACAAGAAAACTCTTAGCCAATTTTTTAAAAAATTAAAAAACACCGCATATACATCTCATTAACATACAAAAAAGCGGAAGAAAGCAAAGCTAATTGACTAATTAAGATGTCTATTTTTGTTTTTCCAAATATAGATCGGCAATTAAAACCGTCATTCAATTTGAATTCCGATCATATCATGCCAGAGTTAATGGGATTTCAATTCAATTTGAATTCTTTTTTTTTTTATTTGGGTTGATTTTAGTTTGGTGTCCATTAATTCAATTAACTTGTCGTAAATATATAAAGAACATTAGTAGAAAGATTTAAAGTTGGATTTCTACTTAGATTGTGCATGTCGATCGGAATTTGAGGAAAAAAATCTTGTTCCCGTAGAAAATATGGGATTGAGTATGATCATTTAGATTGGCTCATCGTCCTCAATCATCACCATCCCTATATATGCTTATATATGATCATTATAGTTAGTGATCAACGGCTGAGATTCATGGATGCAGGGAGGGGGAGGGGTCCTGGAATCCACTTGAAGGAAGTTGAGGAGCGGTTCGACCGGGTTGATTCTTGTGCTAACCATGGGTCTACTTCTACCATTGATGCCTCACATTTTGCTCATTGCATAGGTGAGAAAGTTAATACAATAATAAGCACTTCTTTGGTTTTTAAGGGATTCTTTGATGCATTAAAATAGATAATAAATTAATATTTCTAGAATTATATAAATATATGTACTAAATGTCAAACCCAAATTTTAGACTTAATAAATTTGAAATTATTTTAGCTTTTTACATTGGTAAAATTAGTTGTTTCAAGTAACAAATATTTATTTAATTAGGATATATTTTTAAGTAGCGAGATATCTGTTATAGTTGTATTGTTAAAATCTTGCTATTTAGATGAGTAGTTGAAAATGTACGTTTGATAAATTTAGACATTGGATTAACTTATTAATATAAATAGATATAAAAGAATATCAATAATTTATAAAAGTTAAAATTTTTAAAGGGTATTTTAAGCAAAACAAAATATATGAAAGGCTAATTTTGAAGGGCAAAAGCTGATTTAACTTTTGTGTTTACTTTGCTTGAAACACTAAACACTAGTTTAAAGGTTACCTTTTGATTGATTAGTAAAATTTAATTTTATCAAAATACTAAATGTAACTTTAAGTATTGTTGTCTTGTACACAGTCTTAAAAAGAAACTGGGTGAATTGAATCTTTATTCTTTTCTCAGCTTGAATATAACTTAAACAGAATATGAAAGGTCAAACGTAATAATTTTACCATGGACCTATAAAAACAACACTAGTTCGGTAACATCCTTTATTAAAAATATTCTAACCATGTACTATTCCATATAAACTAAGTAGATTATAACTTGTAAGGCACTTGGTCAGAATCCATTATAATTCAACTAACAAATAAATATCAAGGAGGAACTTTTTCAAGTGTCTTGAAATTCAATTCAACTATTATGTGCTTCCAATAGACAAAGTACATATGAGACAATTTTATGGGATCTTTATGGATTTTAGAATTATTTTTTGAAAAAATAATTTTCCCCTTTTTGTGTTGGGAGAGGTGGGGGCGACTCTAGTGATGTAGTAGAACATAGTGAACACTATTATGGAGAAAGAAGATACTCTAGTAAGTCATTTACTGATATAATTTTCACCATTTTAAATACACTGATGAATCGATATTAAATTTGTACATGACATTATGTAATTAAATGTAATTTATTACTATAAAAATAGGAGGAATTACAAATAAAAGATTAAAATGAGTCCATTATAATAAATTAATGTACTTTTTGTATAATTTCGTTGATGTAAATATAATTTTTTCATGTGAATTTATTGGACAGGCATGCAAGAAACACCAGAATTTGCTGGGGAGCTTCTGGAAGCATTAAGAGGGAGAAGAAACCATGAAATGAAGCTCACAAAAAGGGAGCTTTTTGGCTATTGGCATCGTCTCACTAATCCCTGCTTTGAATCTAAACTCCTTGTATTTTTTGACATGTAATTACCATTTTTTACTTAAACTTTTAAATAATTAACTTAATCATTAATATTTTTTTAGTCATTTAATTTCACTTCTTTATTTGTATAATATCGAAGAATTTCCTGTTAATTTCTCAGGTGTGATAAAGACAATGATGGAAGAATTTCCAAGGCAGATCTCACACAGGTCATTTATTTCCATAATTTTTCTAAGGATTTATTTTAATTTTAACCATGCACTTTCTTTTTTAAAAAAAATAGTGGCTTACTTAACTCTTTTTGTTTTTGTATCCTGAATATATAGATGATATTGCTGAGTGCTGCTACAAATAAACTGGACATGAAACAAGAAGAAGCAGAGAATTTTGCCTGTTTACTCATGCAAGAAGTTGACACTCAACAAAAGGGATATATTGAGGTATGATTCCATGTCTCGGACTCTTAATTAGGGGTGTGAGTTTATTTTGAAGAGGGAGAGGTCAGTAACTAGATTGAATAATTTACAAGAGCGGTATAATATTAAAAATAAATATTATTTTGCCTAGTCTCGTAATACCGTATAATTGAAAAATAACTTACCTGCGGAAGACCGAAGGGGACTCGTGACCGTCATTTATCCACTCATAATTTCGCCCATGTTCTTAATTTTGTAACGTTAATTTGTGTAACAGTAAAAGTCAGTACATACCACTTTAAATTTATATTCATATTTTATTTTGTAAAATTAAAATGGCTTAAATTCAATGTACACAACACAATACAATACATAAAATAGTATATTTCATACGATCGAATAAATGGGTGCGGTTGATGACCGGAAGGGTGCATAAAGTTATGAGTTTACATGAATGTCGTTTTGAATTTGACATAGTACAAATACCTCTTTCAAATACAGATCTATCAGCTAAAAGACCTCTTCAAAGAAGCCTCAACAAAAGGGCACCTCTCAGCTCACCAACACTTAACCCTCTCAAACCACCCAGTTTCCCTGACCTACACCGAGATGATCACAAAGAGCCCACAACCATGTCATTGCCGGAGATACTATTCAGGCAATACTGGCGGCGAGCTTGGGTGGTGACTCTTTGGTTGGTGGCTTGTATCGCGCTTTTCTGGTGGAAGTTCGCTCAGTATAAACATAGAGCAGCCTTTCAAGTCATGGGGTATTGCCTATGCACAGCCAAAGGTGCTGCTGAGACTCTCAAGCTCAACATGGCTCTTGTCTTGCTCCCGGTCTGCCGGAACTTCATCACTTGGCTTCGCCGGAGCCACCGGATTGGTTATTTCCTCCCCTTCAATGACAACATCAACTTCCACAAGGTATACTATTTCTCAGGTTATAATGGTTAGCTTACATACATATATGAATATCCCCATAAACAAAAATGTTTTAACAACTTTCCCCAATCATACTAATCAAATTCTACTATTTAGCCAATATATAATCTTGTCCTATTTCTTTTTCTAAAACCCTTTTTTCAATTGATCATGCAAGCAAATGAGAGGGCGCCTGATTGAGCTGAATGGGTCACCAAATTCACAACTGGAGCTAGCCAAACACTTATTAGTCTAATTTTTTAATTAAAAAACCACATGATTAATTTGTGTTAGTTGAGTCTAAACTTGACTGATTCGTCACTCAAACTGGTTATTAATGTTTGAATTTGGTCACTTACTAGTAAATCTGTATTTTTGTTTTGGGTTGTTTTGGATAGGTAAACATTTACGTATGTTCATAACCTATATGGAGAATCGAACCTTGATATGCCTTGTAGAAATTGATCATCTTACCACTAGGTTGTCCTCAAAGGTATTGATTGATACTGATCAACAAATTGAATCACTTGAAGTTGACCTATGCTTAGACTATGTCAACGCTAATTTATTTCGTTCGTTCCTCGTTCATTTTTTTCTCTTTCTCGTTACTCGTTTTTATTCGTTTCGTTCATTTTTGTTTGTTTCGTTTCTATTTTTGTTTTTATTTTTGTTTTTTTACATAATTTCGAACACGCCCTAAGTTTAGAATTTGATGTGAAATGAAAGGTGGATCCTAAGAAATGGACATTGTTGTAGTGTAGCTAATTGCAGGAGGGATAGTGATAGGAGTAATGCTACATGGAGGAGCCCACCTTGGTTGTGACATCCCAAGAATAACAGGTAGTAACCCAACAGTTTTTGAGAGGACATTTGGGAGTTCATTTGGGAAGAAGCAACCCTCATATCTCCAAGTATTGTGTACAACTGAGGTTGCCTCAGGCATTGCCATGGTCATCTTGATGGCCATTGCCTTTTCTCTCGCCTCGAGGTTGCCTCGCCGTCGGTCCCCCTCGTTGCCCGGGCCAATCCGCCGGCTCACTGGGTACAACACCTTTTGGTACTCCCATCACCTCCTCGTCATTGTCTACATTTTGCTCATCATCCACTCCTTGTTCCTCTTCCTCACCAATAACTTTGCTGAGAAAACGGTATGATTATTGTTGTTATATATTCCTGTAAATTAAGAATGTACGGCTTTTTGTTGGATTATACAAAATTTACCCTTAGAATCATCTAAAGTATACTAGTAAATTAACTCATACTATATGATTATATATTTATTTATATTAAAAAACGTATATTGATATGAACCTGAATATATTGACTTTACATATTGCTTGTAGTTTTCTAACTAAGTATGACTCAAATATGAAATGATTTACTCGAAATCAGATTTTTTGACCATCGGATGAACTGGCATGATTCCAAATTAAAGTAATTCAAATCCAAAAACTTAAACAATGTTTAGAAAAAAAAAGTAGGAGTAATTCAGTAACTAATTTAATGTTGCTTTTTTTTTTTTTTTTATGTTGCATTTCATGTTAGCCTTAAGTTTAATTTAAATTTAAGCCTTTTTAGAATCTAATTACTCTTACTACATATGTTAATTACTTTGAATTTAACATTAAGTTTGATAATATTAGACATGGATGTACCTGGCAATTCCAGTTTTACTGTATTTTGGCGAGCGAATCTACCGAAGCATACGATCAGAGATTTATGAAGTTGCTGTTCTTGAGGTAAAACTCGGAAAAAAAAAAATGTGTCAAAGATTTGATGTAGAAATCATAGTCAAAAATTATTATATTTATTGCAGGCTAAAGTATACCCAGGAAAAGTCCTATGCCTAAAGTTAACCAAGCCAGCAAAGTTCACATTCAGGAGTGGAATGTATATATACCTCAAGTGCCCTGGAGTTTCTCCTTTTGAATGGTATGTGTAGATTAACCAGACTTGTGAGTTTTGAATATGCACTTACAAATATGTTTTATTCAATCGGGGCCGATCAAATTCAAATCCCACCAACTACGATTTATGTTAGTTTTAGTAAAATTTAATTGTTTAGGTTTAGATATGCCACTCCAAAATTTGTAATTTTTTCAATGGCATAGACTAGTTGAGTTTGGATGATTCAGTTGCGATAGTCATTGTCAAATAAATTGTTTTAGTTTAGATCGATTCATTTTGAATGTAAGCTATTACTTTGTTATAAGTCTTTAATTAAACAAAGTGATGGTGTTTTTTATCGTTCAGGCACCCATATTCTTTGACATCGGGGCCAAACGATGATCATCTAAGCATTCATATTAGGACTCTTGGAGATTGGAGTGATCAAATTCTTAATCTTTTTCAAGAGGTAATTATTAATTAAGCACAAAGTAAACCATACATTGATTAGTGGGATTTTCCTTTTGTTCAACCTTGAAGGTATATATTATTGAGTTTGTGTTGCTTGGCAGGCATTGTTGTCAAACTCTTTGGATTACCCTAAAGTTTACATTGATGGGCCTTATGGAGCAGCTTCTCAAGATCATGCTAAGTATGACGTAGTTGTACTCATAGGCCTTGGCATAGGGGCCACACCTTTCATAAGCGTCCTTAAAGATATTGAAGATAGCCTCCAAAAACCACCTCTTAATCATGTAATTATGCTTCTTCTCTTCTCTCCCCCCTAACCCTTTCCTTAAGTCGGGTTAATTTCGTTTAGTGAGGCTTAAGTTGTTAATGACTAATAAGCGGACCCTGTATGGTTTAAAACCTATTACTATCCGTATAAAAACTAACTTGTTATCGACTCAAAGCTCCCTCTTATGGGATACTATGGCTCCCGAGCAAGTCAACTATTGAGATATACTACACAAAAGCATCAAATACAGACAGAAATATTGACATATTCTCGTATGAATCCCGTAGATTTCTTTCTATTGCTAGCTCATTTCTTGTTCGCTTTCAAGGTATAAGATAAAAGGCTTACTATGTATTTGGCCATTTATTATTGTGATGACAAGATGTAATTCATTTTTTTATTCATGTACATTTATCAATTTGATCAGGTAAATGACGTAGAAAAAGGTGTTGTGAAACGCCCCTTGAAGGCTTACCTTTTCTGGGTCACAAGGGAATATGGCTCCTTAGCATGGTTCAAAGATGCCATCAAGGGAGTCTCATACTCAAACCACAAACAGGTAATTTAAGAGTGAATTTGTAGAGTTACTTGATCAATTTAAAACCTTTATGTGATAAATGAAGATATAAATGTTTTTTCAGAAAGGGGTTGAGATGCATAACTTCTTAACCAGTGTATATCAGAGTGGAGATGCACGATCGGTTCTACTAAGCATAATACAAACATTGTATTTCGCAAAGAGCAGAATTGACGTTTTCTCACAAACTCAGGTATTTTTAGATACAATTACAATAAAATTTAATCAGATGAATTTTAATATACGAGGAAAATTTTGCAGGATAACTCGTTTAAATCATCTTATAGGTACAAACTCATTTTTCCCGGCCGAATTGGCACAAAATCTTCTCAAATTTAGCATGGAGACATGTTGGTTCACATATTGGTAAGATCCATCATTGAAACTCTTATCGAAGAATACTGATAGTGGTTTTGGTGAGATTTAGAGCCAGAAAAATTGTGGAATTATGCTCGAGAAATTACCAAAAAAAAAAAAAGGCTAACTACCAAAAGGGGTTGCTCTTACAGGGGTTTTCTATTGTGGCTCATCCAACTTGGCAAGAGAACTGGAGGCCCTGTGCACCAAATTTTCTACCAAAACCACAACTAGATTTGTCTTCCACAAGGAAAACTACTAGATTTGTTGTTATGATTTATATATATATATGCCTTATTCTTTACTTAACCCTAAGTAATCTAGCTAACCATTTGAAATTGAGGTTTTTATTGGTGTAATCAGCAATTTTCAAGATGAAATCGAGCTGATTTTTTGGTGGCCGATTTGGTGATCCTAGCTTTCTTATGTAACTTTTGACTTTTGAAGTCCTTTGAAAACTTGTATAATTTTTACAGTAAGGTAAAAAATAACAAGTGTCTTCATCGATGAAAAACAACTAATCGAAGGAAAAATTGATGTGAAGATAGTCCAACTTGATACGATGAAAGATGTACTAGACTTTTTGTTTGCGAAGTATAAAACTTATTCTGATTTAAGTGTAAGTTATTAAATTTCACTAGTACAAAGAATAAAATTTTAGGGACATACCCTCATTTTTTTCTTCAACAAAAATCTTTTAGCTTTTCAAGTGGTATATATGATGAAATGAAAGTAAAATCAATTGCATTTTTGCTCCAAAGTATAAACATCAATTTTGCCTACTATTTACCAAGCTATCCACCTATTTGGAGCTAGAATAAAGAGTGTCATATAAAAACATCTCTCTTTATTGATCTTTCTAATTTGTTCAATTTTGTTTTTGAAAAAATTGTATATTGTGCAAGATAGTTTTACCTAGTCAATTATTTAAATTTGACAAAAATTCAATTGACCCAAACTAGCACTAATAAAAATTTGGATTCGAGGTAAAATAGGGTTTGACAAATTGGTCATCGCACAAAATCTTTTGTCCGTTACTCGGTCTTTTTAGGTTAGACAATTCGGACAAGGCTAAATTCGAGTTAAAATCGAGTCTAGAAAATGTAAATAGAAAAATGTTATGTCCGAATTTAAAATTCGAACAAAAAATAATGACCAGTACTCGCTTTTTTAGATCGAAAAATTTGAATAAGCGGATCAAATAAAATTTTGCGGCACTGACCCAAACCGAAAGAAACCTAATCTAAATGTTTTCTTCATATTTCCTTTTTATTACAAGACAAGTTTATTGGTTGTCATCCCTAGGTGTGAGTAAAAAAATCAGGTATATGGTCCTAGCCCCGGAACGAGTTCGGACCCTAGCAGGTCCGGAGTTGGAACCGGTTGAACCGGAAGTAGGACCGGTTTAAAATTTAGGACCCGGTTCTAGGTCCAGCTATTGTGGACCGGACTGGTCCAGATTACCTGTGCCTGGTCCTCGGCTTTTCAAAAACAAAAAATAATTTTGATTTAATATGTAATACTTCAACAAAGTGAGACCGTGCCCCCGTGGCACTCGCTCTCTGCCTCCCTCTCTCACTCGGACCTCGATCTCATCCCTCTCTCTCTCATGGCCTCCCTCTCTCACTAAACTCACAGTCGGGGCCTTTCTCTCTCTCTCATCGCCTCCCTCGCCTCTCCCGAGTCCTCCACTACCTCTCTCATCGCCGCCACTCTCATCGCTCTCCCGGCTTTCATGCTAGCAACGGTAAGATTCTCTCTCCTTTCTCGATCTCTCGCTATGTCGCCCTCCTTCTCACACACGTTCTCCCTCTCTCGTCTCTCGGTTTCTCGGTCTCTTTCTCAATTGGCTTTTTAGGATGTTGGAACAAGTGAGGCCTTCAATTCAAGCAAATTGGGACAAAATAATGTCCACCGGTACCTGGCTCGCAACCGATGTCAAAACATTGTAACCGGTCGAACGGGACCGGGACCGGGCCGGGTCTAGGAAATTGGACCGGGTACCCGGTGATGTTACTCATCCACTTTTCAAATTACTTGGAAGTTTAATTCATCCATTTCGAGTATTTCTATGGATCCTTTAAGAGCTCTGTTCGTTTCAATTGTTAAAACTAGCGGTTATAGCGTTCATAGCGTTTATGAGTCGTTATGAGTCAGTTATGAGTCGCTATGAGTCATTATGAGTTGTTATGAGTCATTACGAGTATGTTTGATCTGTTATGAGTCATTACGACTCGTTATGAGTCATTATAATTAGCGGTTATAGCTATTATGGGTTGTATAGCGGTTATAAGTCGCTATAGCGGTTATGAGCGGTTATAACCTGTTATAATAGTAATAATAATATTAAATAATTGACTTTTTAATAATAATAATAATAATAATAATAATAATAATATTATTATTATTATTATTATTATTATTATTATTATTATGATTATTATTATTTTTATTTTTATTTTATTATTATTATTATTTTATTGTTATTATTATCATTATTATTATTATTATTATTATTATTATTATTATTATTATTTTATTATTATTATTATCATTATTGATATTATTATTATTGTTATGAAATTGTCGAAAGAGTATTATAACGATGACAATGAAGATCATTATAATAACAAGTTACAATGTCGATGATAATAATAACAATAATAATTATAGTAATGATATTACTAAAATTTTAAAATATAATAATATTTTTTAGCAATAACAACAACAACAACAACAATAATAATAATAATAATAATAATAATAATAATAATAATTATTATTATTATTATTATTATTATTATTATTATTATTATTATTAATATAGCAATAATCATAGTAATAGTAGTAGAAGTAGTAGTAATAATAATACTAATAATAGTAATAATAATTATTATTATTATTATAATTATAATAATAATAGTACTAGTAGTAGTACTAATAATAATAATAATAATAATAATAATAATAATGTATTAATATTATTATTATTATTATTATTATGTCATGGAGTACTAGTAGTAGTACCATTATAATAAGAAGTTACAACGACGATAATGATAATAACAATAATAATTACAGCTTATGATATTAGTAATAATAATAATAATTTTTTTCTTAATAATGATAATAATAATAATAATACTAATAATATAATTAAATATAATAATAATAATAATAATAATAATAATAATATAATTATGTTATTATTATTATTATTAGTAATAATAATAATTATTATTATTAATATGAGTTTATTAACTCGTTATAGTAGATAAGTCATTATAGCGGTTATAACTAATCGTTATGAGTCATTATGAGCTACTATGAGTCGTTATAGTGTTTATGAGCGGTTATTAGCGTTTATGAGCGGTTATTAGCAGTTATTAGCGTTTATGAGCGGTTATTAGCGGTTAGCGGTTAAAAATACTTTTATAAATCGCTAATTCGAACAGTGCTCTAAATTTGCCAAAATTTTTATTTACATGTGACCGTTGTTGAAAGATAGGCCATCATTCATCAATGTACTAGAAGGCGATACTTACTATGCACATAATTCTGGGCACATTTTCGGTCGATTCTTTCTTGATTTCTGAAGTTCTTCATTCCTTCATATTGGATTCAAAGGGAAAGGAAGTTATAGTTTCCTGTTCAATGGATGTAAGGTATCAATTTGAGTAGTGTACTACGATGGCTACTCTCTCTCTTCACTCAATCACTACGTACGCAATTCACCGTCAACTGAGCACTACCCAGAAATCTCTTGCTTCCCCTACATCTCCATCTAATCGGGTCTTAGTTTGCGGAAGCTTAGAGTCGGTAAAAACCACTTGGAAAAGGTGAGTCTTTCTTTCAGGCATTTTGTCGAACATCTTCTGGGCAAGTTAGATGAGTTTGTTTGAGCTTATCTTAACTGCTAGGAGCTATTATTTTGTGACAGGTGTGAATATGTTGATCTCCATAATGTGCTTGTGCCTTATGAAAAGGGATTGGCGTTGCAAAAGGTGATAGTTGAGGAGAAAAAGCTTTGATTGAGAGAAATCAGGAGTGCCCTGATACTGTTATAGTGTTACAACACCCTCCTGTTTATACCTTGGGTACTGGTAGCTCAGAGGAGTACTTGAATTTTGATTTGAATAACCCTCCTTATAATGTTGTTAGAACTGAACGAGGCGGCGAAGTTACTTATCATGGACCTGGACAGGTACTTCGTTCAATCAACTACTTTAAGTTTAGATTCTTTAATCCCTAAACAATGGCGTACATGATACCATGTTTTTGCTATGTTACTTGACTCTTCATTTTACCCTACCGTACACCCAGACAAGGATACAACGCTTGACACTTCAAATTACAATGAACATCCATAAATTTTTTCGTAAAGGACCGAGTTTGACACTTGGACACTATCCATGTCGGACACCTGGTTTTATGTGCTTTAATGTGTTCACCATTAGTAATGCTATGCATGGAATCAGGTCTGGGTTGTGTTCACAAACATTCATCTTAATAGTTTCATGGAATATCAATAAAATTGACCCACGCTATCCTCTACTTCTTTTATTGTGGGGTAGGAGGCTCCAGAATTTATACAGCAGCGTCACAATTCACTTATAGGGGCAATGTTGTGTACACCTGAAGCCTCCCCTGCCCTGCCCTAGGCAGAACTATAGAGCATTATCTTGGTTTTAATTTCACTACTACAAGATCACTTCATGGCCTCAAATGATATTGCTAATAAATTGTTAAAATCTATAAAAATTCATTTTGAAATATGTCAGGCGTTTTAGTGACATCACAATTTTGTGTTTTATATGGTCATATGTGGAACTATATCTGATTACAGCATGAGGAGATGTAATAGTATGTAACTAGTGCAATATGCATATGATGTGTTATTTTATCCTAGCAATTGCCACTTTTGCGTCCTAACACTATATTTTTCGTTGTAGCTAGTTTTGTACCCTATCATCAACCTTAGAAATCACAAGATGGATCTTCATTGGTACCTCAGGACTCTTGAAGAGGTGGTAATTCAAGTTCTTTTATCAGCATTTTCAATAGAAACTTCACGAGTTGAGGGCCTTACTGGTGTTTGGTTTGGTATGTGATCTGATCTATTTCTCAATTATCTATGCTGTTACTGGTACAAGTGCCAATGACAAGTACCTAGGAATGTGATATTTCAAGAATCTTCGAGAGGATGAACTGTAAGGGTGTTACATGTTTTTATGCTTAGAGCTTCTTCAAACTTACATACAAAATGCACATAAACATAAACATAAACAGAAACGAACATAAACAACATAAAATAGCAGAAATGAACATCGAACATAAACGAACATAAATGAGTTGTTAAAATAAGAAACTAACGAACATAAACGAACATAAAAGAACATAAACAAACATAAAACATAAATAGATTCTGTTTTTCATGTAAAGTCTGTTATTGCCAATCATATACAGTTGCAATGTTATTAAATAAGATGGTGTTTTGATTTTTCTATGCACAGTTCGTAATCTCTCCTATTCTCTTGCATGACATTTGAAGCCGTCTTAGATTTGCATTAGCATGATTATTTCTGCTGGGATTCGTATATCATTGTTTAAGAAATCTTCTCCGCATTATTGCTTCCTGCCTTGTGAGTGCAATGCAAGGACTTGTTTCCAGTGGAGCTTCTGTACCTCGTGCCTACTGCCAAGGATTGATTAGTTTGTGTTAACTGTACTGTTTCATATGCACTGTATTTCCTTTGAAAAGTTACACCTGTGAGTAAATTTGTGAAGTTGACAACAAATATCCATAGTTGCATCACTTGCCCACTATAGAAGTGACTTAAAACTATATTACTCGAATTCAGACCACTCAGAGTCCAAGCCCCTTTGAGGATAGCCTTATAAGGTGCTTGGTTTCCACAAAAAGACAAAGGTTCAATTTTCCCAAGATTTCTTATATGTGAATTTACTAAGCTAGGAAAAAAGGACATCCTGTGGCTGAGCCTGACATGACTATGTATCAGTAATCAGACTCGCCAATTTTCTAAAAACTTTGAAGACTTTTGGTCTTAAATGAAGCAAGACAAAGGTTCAATTTCGTCAACGTGTATGTATGTGAATTTACCAAGATGGAAAAAAAGGGAAAAAACAATTGACTCTAATAAGGCCTGATACGAACAAGCTATGTTATTAGCAAACAGAGTCACCAATTTTCTAAATGTTTTGTAGACTTTTGGTATTAAATGAAGTGTGAAGTGTCGAATATCCACGACATCCTGTATGGGCATGTGACATGAATTGAAGAGTTTGAGTGATACAGAATGAGCTCTTGTTACTTGCTATATAGTGAAATCGATGCTTTCTGAAAAAGTGTGCAAGAAACATTTGCAAGTTCCCTGAAGTCATGTCACCGACTTAGATGTCTGTCTATCTCTATGATGATCATCCTCTCTGAATCTTTGTCCCCTGGTGTCAAATTCAGGAAACAAGAAGTTGGCAGCAATTGGAATCCGAGTGTCTAACTGGATAACGTACCATGGATTAGCTCTTAATGTTTCGGTGGACCTAACTCCCTTCCAAAAATTGTACCTTGTGGCATACGAGACCGCAAAGTTGGAACCATTAAGCAACTGCTTAGGAGGTTTCACTTCAAGCATCTTCTGACAATTCAACCGCAGAGCTCAACATAGACGATTCTCTACTCATTAATATTGCTCATGGATCATTGATGCAGCAATTTTCTGAAGTTTTCCAAGTTAAACTTGAGCAAAAATCTCTACCTGAATCATATTTTTGAAGCGGAGAAAGACCAATGGAATATTGCCCCAGGATGTGGGTATATGATCCTACAAAGTCAGCCTTCATGCAAGAGCAAGGCTACCCTGTTATGACCTTGAGGTTGTGATTTGCTCGGTAAAAACACGATGAATAGGGTAAATATGTTCTGTATTCTGTTTGAGGAATACCATTGTACCTTTATGCAGGGAAGTTTCCAGAATTCTTTATGGTAATTGATCGGGTTGATGATGTTAAGATAAATGGGTTTTCGTGCAATGCTTATTTTTCTCTGCTTTTTTACTAATTTTCTTTTTTCTTTAACCGAAAAACTATTTTTATTGCTGGGCAGATAGAGACATTAATACAGATGAATGTCTGTTAAGAATAAATAAATAATCAACAAAAATACCATCAAGGCATATTTCTTCCATGGAAGGCTGCATATTGAAAGTTGACTGTATATCAAAAGTTGCAAGTAGGGAGTCTAGTAACTCTGACTGGCAAGTTGCTGCTCCCATGATGTGAAGCAATGTTGGGGAAATCCACAATGATAATGAGTACAAGCTGATGTAAAAGATGTCATAAAAAAAGTTTCCGAATGAAATCCACAATGATATTGGGGAGGGGTGAATGATAACCTTAAAGCACAAATACTTCGGCTTACTGGTTTTGAGTTAGGGACTTTTCCAGTTAAATATCTTGGAGTTTCCCTTAGCCCTAGAAAATGGTCTGTCACTGACTGTGATGTCTTGATGGAGAAGATTACAAAGAAAACACAGTGTTTGTCTACTAGGCATCTATCCTTTGTTGGAATATTTCAGTTGATTAATTCTGTGCTCTTTGCAATGCAATCATATTGGGCTTCTATTTTCATCCTTCCTCAAAGCCTCATAAAAAAGTGGAGGCTTTATGCAGAAACTTTCTATGGTCTCAAAGTCATATATACAAAAACAACCTACGGTAGCCTGGAACATTCTTTGCAAGCCAAATATTGCTAAAGGTTTGGGTATCAAGAACTGCAAATTGTGGAACCAATCAGCTATTGCGAAACATTTATGGAGTATTGCTTTATAAAAAACTGCCTCCGAGTGAAATGGGTTAATGGCATCTATATAAGGCATTCAAATTTCCGGATTACACCTATAAAGATTGAATCTTCGTGGTACTTGGAAGAAATTACTTAAGCTTCAAGCTAAATTTATTTCTGCTGTCTGGCATGCACAACCTTATACTATTTCAACGAAGTTATCGGTGGCTTGTTGGTAACCTTGATCATGCTTATTATGCTGAAGTTATCCGGTGCAAATCCTATATCCCGAAGTACGACTTACGCCTTTGGAGAGCAACTATTAGTAAACTCCCTACCTGTGATAGATTGCGAAGTTGGGGCTTGATATTAATGTTATTTGCAACTTATGTAAGGCTCGAGATGAGACACATCTTCACCTATTCTTTAATTGCTCATCCAGTCGAACCATTCTGACAAAGGTTTGTTCTTGGCTACATATATCAATACTAGACTCGGCAAAACCGACCCGAACCGAATGGGTTAATCGAACGACCCGAAACCCAAACCAAACCGACATCCGAAACATTTGAACCAATTTTGATCCGAAAACCGAAATGAACCGACCCGAAATATAATAGAACCGAATCGGACTCGAACCGAATCAAACCGAACCTAATTTTGACCCGAACTCAAATAAAAGTGACTCAAACCCAAACCGACTCGAATTCGAATTTGACCCAACCCACATTTTTTTATGGGTCTCTCGGGATGGAATTTTGTGCTTGTAATGGTACAACTTTGATCGACCTCAAATCATATTCAAGCGGGTCCATACCAAGGGATGGTGGTGGACTTGATAATATTGTATTGTATATGGTTGACTTGAAACCATACTCGAAACCTATCCGAACTCACGTTGACCCAATTCAAACCGAAACCGACCCGAATTTGACCCGATCCGAAATTAACCCGAACCCAACCCGAACGAGATTGACCCGAAGTTGAACCGAACCAAAGTTTACCCAAACCACAACCGAACCGAACCCAAACAAAATCGACCCGAACTTAACCCGAACCGAATGATCCGATTGCCGGATTTACACAACTAGAGTGTTTGATTAAATGGGCTGCCAAGACTTCATCTCTCAGGGGCAAAAGGAGATGTTTCAGTATTGCCATAGCAACTATCACATACCACAGATGGGCTGAGAGGAACCGGAGACTTTTTCGGGGCAAGTGCGAGATGCTGATAGTGTTGTGAAAGACATAATCCAAACTCTTAATATAGGTACATTTACATTGCAATGAAGAAAACGTCAAACATAGAGAAAGCATATATTGAGAATATTTGTAACTGGAGAGCTTGAGTTATCAAACTCTCCTCTCTAACCTCTTGTATATGATCACAGTTTGGAATTGATTGGTAATAAATACATAAGTTCACCCAAAAAAACAAAAAAAAAGATTGCCTCCAACTTCAAATCCAAGTCCAAATCCATACCCCTAAAATTGTGCCATTAGACAGGATAATATGTTTGATATAGCAATCTTATCTTGAATTGCGAAATTATAGAGAAACGGATTCTATAAGACTCAAGTTCTAAAACTATTGACCATCCATTTCTTGATGGAAAGGAAGTAGAGGAAGTTTAGAAATATATTTTGCTTTAATCCACCATAGTCCAATCCAAAAACACAATCGAAATTGGTCTTTTTCAACTATCCATATTATAGATCTGCAGCTTATGTACTCAAACCGCCAAGTGATAGAGCCATAAGTGCATATGAAGACATGTTTGGCACCAAGTTCCTGATAATACGCAAACTTACATGAACAAGTTCTTCATTCTAGCCTAAAACGATACCCAACAATCTTACGTGGTTATTCACATTCAATAATTTATCATTTGGGTGCTAACTAGCTAAGTGAGACCTTTCTATCATTTGGGTGACAGGCATTTAATCCCAACTCGATAGCATCAATAGAAAGCAAAACTGACAACATAAGCATCAAGCAGTCATCGATGACTATGGATCGTTTGATAAGTACTCAATTCATACGTGACAAGAGTAGTAATTGATTGATGACTATGGATCGTTTGATAAGTCGGAATGTTAAAGTGGCCAACTCAATTCATACGCGACAAAAGCATCGAGTTCGCTAAGAAAAGAGTTGGCAATGACATCCAAAGCAACAACCTAAGGGCTAAGGTCTGACAGCATCAGTCTCTTTGTAATGAGTTTCAACCCAAGTACCCAACTTTCAAGGCAAGGGACGCAAAAATGTCCTAAATTGAAAGCAAAACTCGGAATAATGACCTTAAGATTCTGTCCGAGACATGTGTGATACAATATTCTGTCCACTGACTGAGAAAAGCAAATTACAAAAAGCCAGCTCTTGAGAAGTGACATGCCGGCATGAAGAACATTTCTGTTCTTTGCAAAGGCTCCATTCCATAAGAAGAATTTCTAGAACAAAAAAACTGAGAAATCTTGAGTAGAAACCAACTTTTGTTTCCCCAAAACAAAGAATGGTCAGGGACATTATTATATAGGTTTTACTTGAGGACTCCCTCCAGAGGGGCAAGCTCAAACAAAGTAGAAATCAAAACACTAGTGGCGCTTTCTCATTAGGTTTCCAAAGCAGATGCTCCAGAAATAATCTCAATAAGTTCAGTGGTGATAGATGCTTGCCGAGTTCTGTTACATCACAAATATGAGGAGGTTAGCCACAAAGACAAGGCAACAATAATTAAGCAACAATTTTGCACTAAAGGACCTTATAGTGTTGAACAGAACAAAGCCACAAAGTAAATTTTCATCATCAATGTCACCAGCCCATGAATTCCAAAAATACATAAAAAAAACTGCTGATTCTGTATGCACCGAGAGAGGAATAGAACCTGTTATAGGTAAGTGTGAGACGATCAAGCATTTCCCGGCATTTCTGCTAGAGCTATCCATGGCAGACATCCTAGCACCTTGCTCACTGCAGGCATTCTCCAGGACCGCATTGAACAGTACCTGAGAAATATAGCTCAAGTCTTGAGCACATCTTGACAAATATACTACCAAAAAGGATTCAAGCACAAAAATTGGAGGATGGATAGAAAAGGAACACAAAGACCAACAGTGGAGACAATTAACGACATACTAACATGATTTTTATTGAAAATTGATATCATTCATAATTCTTCAATATGATGGACCGAGGTTAAGCACACATATTCCAGAGATTAGAATCCAGCAATGGAATAGAGAATTAATTGTATCTAACAGAATACTTACACAAGAAAATTGAAACTCTGATAGATTCTGCAGTATTTCTGACTTTGTCTCGCCACCTTCAATTTCATAAGAATCTAGAGCACCAAGATTTCCACCAGCCTCAGATTCTCTCTCAACAATCTACGCCAAGGAACAGCTTAAATGAGTTATCAAAATGAAGAGGATGAAAACGTAAAATATAGCAATGTTTCCACCTGCCATACAGTACCTCAGGAGATAAAACAGTTGACAGTGATGGCACAAACGAAACAGCTGAAACAAACTTGTTGTACACGATTCTCAAGGCATCAAACTCCACATTTTTCAGAATCTCATCTGCAAGTGCAGACACCTGAACAGAGTAGAATACAGGACCATGTCATAGTAAGAGGAAAACAACATAAAGCCTCTCAAAAGCCAATGTATACATTAAATAATTTTTCTCACAGACTCTTCTTGCAGTGTACATCTCGTTACACATAAGTAAAAAGCATATGATTTAACAGAGAGTCAACATGAATTAAAACAATCACCTTTTAGTCTGCAAATTAAATCAATTGTCAGCACGCAACAGACACAAAGAAGATTCTACCAATTCAGGGCATATGACAGACTGACTATCATACTAGAAGTACTTAAAATTGTTTTTATTTGCATGATAGTTATGTTCTTATTGTTCTATTAATTATTATTTATTCATATTTTATCAAAAAAATTATTATTTATATCCCTCCTTTAATCTACTCTGAAGATTTCAAAAAAAAAAAAAAAATTCCTCTACTTTTATGTTATTTTTCAGACTTCCAAAATGCTCTTTTGTGGGTTGTTTTGCACATAGCTTGTCTACCTAGTTTGAGGATAGCCTCTATCTAGTATCAGGATAGTCTCTCTATTCATATTTTCAAAAGCTATAATCACTGGAGCAAAGAGTGGGATCAATGATAAGCAAAAAGACTAGGGCAATCAAAGAGGTCTTTAACGATAACTAAGATGTTTCACAAAAATTCATAGACCAGCTATGTGTCTCTCCAAAACTAAACACTTCCTGTTCGAAGTTACTTCAGCAAACATAAAAGTTCAACTTCGAATCCACTGAAGTGGGATCCAGCCTCCACGGGAGTCAACTTGTATGCAATCTTTCCTTTGACAAGCATAATCTTCAAAGCAAGCTTATTAAAAGAAGACTCAATGAATCTTCCCTTCCCCCCAAAAAAAAAGGTGCCTAATAATCTCAATACACATTTTACGGCAAAATAACATATAGTTCAGAAAAAATGCATCTTAACTTCAAACCAACAAAACACCGGTAAAAAGGACTGACTAATTGAAGCTCAATGTGCATCAACATATAAGCTAACATAAGTCAAACTACCAACAATAGCTGAAAGAATCACATGGAAACTACAAAATCAAGCTCGTGATCAGAACAAGTTAACCTAAGGACACTGGCTTTTCTAGCTATTTCCTTGCTTAACCATACAGAACTTGTCATTTTTTTATTTTTTATTTTTTTGGGGGAGGGCACCCACAAAGACAAACCTGAGTGTAGTTCAGAGGATTCTTCTGCAGTTCAGTTATGGAGAGCTCAATTTTCTTCTTTGAGTCACGGATAAGCTGCACCTTAGCCTTCTCTCCCAAGATAACATATTTTGCTTCCTTATCAGGGCCTGTAATAGTAAAGTGATAAATAGAATTCAGAAACAAAAATCAGAAATTAGTCCTGCTAATAAAGATGCAAATCATGGCTCCAGGTTAGACAAAATTACCAGAGTTCAATTTGTTGACAGCTCTGCTAACTTTTACAGATGTGGAATTGATTCCACCACAGAGACCTTTGTCTGAAGAGATTGTAACCACAACATTTTTCTTGACATCCACACCTAAGAACACGGCAATTTTAAGTCAGTTCAGAACTCCTAAAACAGCAGAAAGTTGGTATATCAGAAGAACTAAGCAAATACTATGCATTATCTTCCACAATCCACATCAGTTGACACCACTCATCTACTAAAAAGGCTAATGAAATATATGCAGTACAAAATCACAGGACTGCAACTAGAAAAATTTAAGAAATTATTGATCCGGAAACATTGTACGAGAGTTATAAACGTCATGCAGATAATAGTAAATATAATGTAAGGCATCCTCAACGGATTAAAGAATTAAGGACAAAAATTCAGTTGGTATATATCCCATACACCTCACTATAACGCAACAATCATTGTTGTACCATTTATAACTCCAATAATCTCTCAAACATGCAGCCAATCTTTGATCCATAAACTATCTAAAAATAATATATGAACTGATCAAATTCTTCTCTTCATCTTCAATTTCTCATACATAATATGTCTTTTTATTTTTTATTTTTTTTTTTTGGGGGAGGGGCAAAAAAGACAGTATTATTCAACAACAAAATGCCCACAAATAGGCAACAGAATATTGTTTCAATTCCAAACAACCGGGAATATCAACCACCAAACATCCTAGAATGTAGTAATCAGACTATAATAAAAACCAATGGATATAAATTCACATACTAGGAGTATCCCCAAGAAGTGCTGTGAATGGCTGCCATAAGCCACGGGAATTTTCAGCTCTTGATTGGACTTGTCTAAGCTTTGAGGCTGCAACCATCTTCATGGCCTTTGTGATCTTCTGAATGTTCTTGACACTCTTCATACGATTCCTAACTGCAATTACCATTCATAAAACAAAGAATCAATCTCCCGGTACAATCAGGACAAACCAAATGATTGCAAAGAAATGAAAAAAGAATAAGGCTACAAAGGAAAAACATTAATCACAAATTCAAACACTTACCAGCTTGGGTTGAGATGTTGCGAACACCCAATGAAGCCTGCTCCCTGCAAAACAAATATCGGGGTTTCAGACCAACCGAAGAGCAAAATGTCAGACAAACAATTCATATATACAAAAATCAACACAAGCCCACTGTTTAAGCTCGATAACCAAGTTCCTAAATCACCTCAATACAATGATAGCACTCATGGCCAAAATGAATGCACAAAGAACTTGAACAGATAATCCTCGTTTCGGCGGCCATCCAAAGCTTCAATACTCCATTTTCAAAAAAATATTAAAATGAACACCACACCCTACATTTCTATCTTCATATAACCCATTCTCTTTCAGTTTCCCCTTTTAGCGCAAAAATGAAGAAAAATAATAATCCACAATTCACATTTGACGATCAAAAGAAAACCAAATACAAAATCACAAAAATCTCAATCACCTCAAACCCAATCGCTACCCATCCTCCCACAAACACATCATCATCAAACCCTAAATCGCCCACTTCCGTACTCAGCCCACCGATTCCCGCATAAAAAAGCAATCATTTGAAGGGAATCAAAACAGAGATCAGAGGAGAGAGAAAACAGATCGTACTCGAAAGGGAGGAGGGAGGAGCGGAGACCGTTGATGGAATTGGAAGACATGAGAGGGCTCAAACGCCTTCCCTCACGCCTCAATGCGGCCATCGCCATTGAGATTAGCTTAGTGCGATTGGTGAGATTGATCTTCTTCGAAACCCTAGCGAGGGGAGAAGCTGTGTTTTGTGGTTTGGGATTTGGGAATAATGACTGGGAATGAAGAAGTTGGAATTTGATTTATTTACTGGTTTTCTCTCTCCTAAATATCAGGGTAGGGTTGGGGGAGATGGACAGGGGGCACTCGGAACAGCAAAGGTAATAGCTTTTCTCGGTTCTCCAAACGCTGTCGTATAATTCTTCCGTTTTTTCCCTTTTTTTTGGATTTAGATGGGGTGTGTTGACTTGGGCCCAATAAACAGATGCAATAATGGAGGGTTCAGGCCCTTGGGCCCGGGGAGAGTTTTTTTAAAAATCGTCTAAATTTTTTTATAATACTAATTTCGGCCTCGTTTCATTTACCGTTGGCCCATAGTGTTGTAATTTTTACAATTCTTACAATTTCTTGTAACTTCTAACAACTTTTTATAACTAACTTTATAACTATTTTACAATTACTTACAACTCATTAAGCAAAGTTTATACAAACTTATAACTCCTTAGATCAAAATGGAACAGCGCCTTTATCGAAGCATACCATTAACTAACCTTTTATCATTCACATCGTGTTACGGTTAATTCTTACCATTATTTAACACTCTCTTTGGGACTGTTTTTTACATTTATTGTTCCTTACCACTAGTTTATGCCATTGAAATACAAACAAGATTTTAATATATAGTACTTTTCAATTCTACATTTAAGTTCTTATATAAAAGACATTACCTACATTGTTTTAGGTCTTATTTGTATGTAAAATTATAATTGAATAAAATTAAGGAATGATACCTGAGAGATTAGATATAAAATTTGAATATTTTTTTCAAGTGTTTGGTAGAGAATACGAATGGAATCAAGTTCCAATTTTTGTTGTTTGGTTTTAACCATGAAATAAAATCAAAATTGTTTTATTTTATAAATTATTTTATGTCGTTATAAATTGTTGGTGGTGGTGGTGACGTTGTTGTTGTTGTTATTATTATTATTATTATTATTATTATTATTATTATTATTATTATTATTATTATTATTATTATTATTATTATTATTATTATTATTATTATTATTATTGTTATTGTTATTATTATTATTATTATTATCATCATCATCATCATCGTTTGATCCAATAAAAGTTGGAGCTCGTTCTCATATTTGTTGATAATTAAGTCTTATATTTATTTTTTAATTAACTATCTTGTAATTTTTTCAATGATTAATAAATTTTATTTATAATTTTTAGTAAACTTATTTTCAAAGTATAATATTATATCAAACAATATGACAAAAATATTATATAAAAAAATAAAAATAAATAATAATAATAATAATAACAAATACCCCAACATTATAACAATAATAATAATAATAATAACAATAACAACAACAACAACAACAATAATAATAATAATAATAATAATAATAATAATAGCGAAATTTTCAATATTCGGTTAATTTTTTTTTTTAATAATCACAAGCTGATCCTCGAGGGATATAGAATTAGTGCCCCTCATATTTGGAGGATTCAAATTCCCTTGTTTAGAGTTATACTTGAAATTTATAAATTTTAAGTTTCACCTTCGTAATACCCCAACCAAACAATTGAAAAAAACTTGAAATCAGAGAGCTCAAGTTCCATTTCGATTTTCCTCAACCAAACAGGGCCTTAATAATGATTGAAAGAGAAAAATTATAACATATAATATTAAAGTAACGGACTCAGAGAAGATTAATGTGGCTTACAATGGTATAATCACGCAACAAAATTTTATAGACTACAGTATATAACCAGACTGTAGAATTACAAGTTTGAAACTATTGTATCACTGTTATGGGAAACCAAATGCATTTTAGGGATAAGTTTAAAGAGCACTTCTACTTATGTGTTATGTAGTATTAGGTGAAATAGTGGTTATAATATTTTATATTGTTTTACAATAATTTAAAGAGTAAGAAAACCTCCTATTAGCAAAATTGTTGTAGCAAATATTGTTCAATTAGAAACGGTTGGTAGAAGGGTTGTCATACAACATATATATAGAGAAGGAAACAGAGCCGCGGATTGGGTTGTGAGATCCGGGTTTATAACCGTCTCTCAATCGTGTTAGTTTAGTTTTTCTCCTCCTCCATCTCTCCTCTCCATTCTCATGGAGGACAACATAGGTAGAACCCTTGCGAGAAGGGCTACCTAATGTTGATGTACTTTCCATTTTCGAAAAAAAAAAACTAGAAACTGTTGGTGGCTCATATATGCGTACTTTCATATTTCACATGTCTTGTATGAGAACACGTGCATATTGTAGCCAACATTAAAAAAACAAAAGATCATAAGATATCTTATGAATATTGTTGCTTCAAAAATTTAAAGGTTGCAACATCTCAATATTGTTTCTAATTGTACCAGTATTTTGTCAAATATTTTTTACAGGGCTCGTTTAGTATGTGGGGTGATAATTTATAAAATGAAAATTTATTTTTAAGATTGAGAATTGGTTTATGAATTTTCACCATTATTGTTTGATATGTGAGAGTTTAAAAGTGAGAATAAGTTAATACTATTATTTAATAGTTACGGATGAATTTTCAGTCAGAATTCTCACCTCCTTATAATAACCCGACCCTAATTGACATTATTAATCCTCTTAAATAATAGTTAAATTAATCAAATCGAGCATGCACACTACAATTCGAAATTTATAAGTGTTTTTTTTTGTAGGGCTCGAACTACCGTAGAAGTCTTCGGTCAAACATACGATTTGTACATGTATTGGATAAATAAGCTTACTAACGAAATGACTCAATTAAATATTAAACTTTCAATACTAAATAATAAAAATAGAATTATATTTTACAACTAAAATGGTACGATAATGCACTTAAATATATACACATGCTCAATATGAAGTGTATAAGATCAATTTAACAAATAAGATAAACATGATAACTTTCTCAAAAGAAAAATAATAAAGCAAATATAAATTAAATTAAATAATATAGTAGAAAAATTGGTAGAAGTAGTGGACCATGGGAAATTAGAGAATGACTTCACATTAACAACAAAAAGGAAAATAGAATAAAACAATAATAATAAAAATGTTACTAATTTTAAAAACAGAAAATAAAAATCAACTTTGAGTTTAATTAGATAAAGATAAAGTATGGAGTACTTTGGAATATCTAAAATTTTATAATCATGATAGAATATAATTAATGCATGAATTTATCTGTCTAATAAATAAGATTTTGCTTAATTTGGAAGTATACAACCTGAGTTATGACCATTTTACCAAGATCGTGTAATTTTACGTAAGCCGAGAGCAGTTCGGTTCAAGTCGGTTTTGAGATCTTTGTTGTCATTTTTATACTTTGTAATTCCAATGAAAGTTTTGAAGCTCTTTTCAAGATTTTTAAGTTGGAGTCTTGTACCTTGATTCGACATCAAGAGAGAAAGATTATATTTTTTAAGTTAGATTAAAATATATCCAAAATGCTCAAGGTTTTGTCACGAGATTGTGACAATTTGGCATAAGTTGTTCAATTAGTTCATAATTAATAATAAAAGAGACCATGTTAAATGATTACCTTGGATATGTTAAAAGTTCACTTGTATTTTATATAATTTTTGTGTCGTTTTAGTTAGCATGTACCAAGATAAAATTGATTATATAAGAATCACTTTCTAATTGACGTGAGAAATACAAAATTATAATATATATAGGTAAAAGGTTGGAAATATAAATATGTGAAAAATAATGACAAGTAAAATTAATATGAAAATATTATTAAAATTCATATGTTTATATATATTAATACCAAAATGGTTTGCATAATGAAAAAGGAGCTATAGCAAATAAAGTTTGTCACTTAGTCGCATGGTCCGAACAATATCAATATTTTTTATTATGATCATATCATTCACAATTGACCATTAACAACTAAACTTTTCGATCGGTCCGGATATGCGCATATGTAAGAAAACCGATGATCTTAAGGGTTCCACTTATATAATAAATTAACAAATATTTTATTATTTGTCTTCCTAACATGTTTATAAATGAATTGAAATGTGGGCGCTCATAAATAATTTTATACGAGTGTAAGGATGACTGTATTGAGCTTCAACTCACCATTACAAAAAAATTTCTTTGTTTTGTTTTAGGTAAGGCTAATGCTGATGAAAAAATAAGTAAACATGTTTATCTTTATCAAAAAGACTTAGAAGCCCACAATGGTAGTCACCGAGTATTGGTTGAGAGTCATCTATTTTGTGGTTTAACATGTTTATGGTTTATGTTGTCATAAGTTGGACGTCTTAAAAATTTGAACTTCAACTTAGCAAGTGATGTTCGTATTTTATTTTGAGACTTGTCTTGCTTTTTGTTTTGGAGCAGCGATAAAGCTTCTAATATTTCTTTCCCCGTGCTAATTATTAGTTAATTAATCCTTAAGACTAAATTGGTAAGTATGGGATTTGAGGACGTTATACTCCTTTGTGGGAATAACTTTTGGTAATAGAGAACTTATTCTTTCATTCTCATTCACTAATTTATTTCATTCCTATGTACCAAACACGTAGATATCTCCTATTCTCATTTCCCTTTATCTATTACCACATAACAAACTTGCGGGGTATGACATATTTTGCCTTGCAATTCACCAAGGTAAGCACAAATACTTCGTTTAAGTTTGATTTGATAATGGATTTTTATAGCCATGAAATTTAGTCCAACTTTATTATACCACAAAGCCTGATATATTACTTCATACCTCAATGAGAAAGCCTGAGCATTATTGTTTAGTGGACTTTTACCGTCAACTTTGACCGCCGTCTATAGTAAAACAAAGGTAGATCTCAAAATATTTTTGGGATTGCCCCTCTAATGCTCAAGTTAACAGGGGGAAGTCGAAATACCAAAGTGAAAAATCAACAAGATTTATATTTTCGAAAATTATCATGTATAATCGAACACCAAAGACATTTTGTGTAAGAAAAGGGATGTTGTAACCTGAGAAAAATTCATGCACCTTTTGCTCAAATCATACAGAGGTTACGGATCACTTATTAGTCAACCGCAACTTCACCGACATGTTTGCTTCCACATTTCGGTTGAGCAAGGAAACCATATTTCCGGATATGATACCTTGAGACAACCGTATGAAAGATGGTTGGGTAAGAGGATCTACAACAAAACAAAAAGAAATTGTGGATTGTATATTTCTTTGTTGTAACTTAGAGCATGTGGATGTTGAAAAATAGTGTTGTCTTTGAAAACCAAGTTTCAAATATTGATTCAACTCTTGAAACTATCAAGCGGAAAGTTGTTGTCCGGTCAAGGGTCTGTAAGGAAGCGATCTCCCACTTAAATGAAGCACTCACTAGGAACTTATGTGAAATTCATTGATCTGTTTCTATATTTTTCTATGTTGCTTCAGTTAAAGAGCTTTGGTCCTGAGTACGATTGTGTAGTAACTTTAAAGTATCCTTATCCGGTCTTTTGTGAGGTTTTGTAGATCCTAATGGAAATTGATTTTGTATTATAAACTTTCAAGTTTTTAACTAATCGAAAAAATATATAAAATGATATGACTTATCCTTCTTTTAAGTAGAAGACGAATATTGGATGTATTAGTAATTAATTCTTTTATAATGAAAAAAATTATCTCATTATTCGTATCGGTGCCAAAATAAATGGGCCTTTGGTCAAATAAACAAATTAAAATGATTAAATTTGGAAGGGTCAAGTTCACCTTCTTTCTTAACCCCAAAGCTTTTTGGTTGACAATCCTAATAATCATATTCATCACATTCATTGCTTATCCAGAATAAAACTATATCCAATTTCGTAATTAAATGTCAACAAAAGCTTCTTATACGTCGTCGTATTATACATACTAACATAACCCGCATATGCCTGAAAAGGCCCCACATAGACATCGGCGACGCGCGCCTTCGCTGTCCAACGGTGACAACCCTAACCAGCAACAATCCATTCCGAGGAGAGAGAGAGAAGAGAGAGAGATTCCCTCAAGCTTCAATGGCGGACAGAGAGGGAAGCGCCTCTCTGCGACTTCCATGGCTGCGACACCATCGCCGTCGAGCTTAGGTTCTGTACAGGCTCAATCTCCCTTGCCTTATTCCACCAAAAGCAACACGCATTTCTTCGGTGAGCTGCTTTCTCTCTCCATTTATCTCATCTTCTGTCGACTTTCTGTTATTGGAATCTGTGTATGGATGATATTCTATGGTTATAGAACCTTATTGGAACCGGATTTTCTTGAGGTTCTTTGTTGTTGGAATATGGATGAGTATGAGTTCGAATTGCGGGATTCTAAGCATCGTTTTCACCATTGTGTAGTTTAGGTTGAGCTTTGAAGCGTAGGATGTTGCTTTGGAATCTGTCTGAACTTATTGGAGGATGATTTTGAAAATTGAAATGTAAAGGAGATGAGAGTGGAAATGCAAGAAGGGAGGAATTTTTACTGTTTAGATGGGAAAAATACGATGAATCGGTTAGCCAAACTGTTCTATTCTTGCCTCTAACTCCGAGTAGTTAAGAAGACAGAAGGGGTGGTCTGCTGCTACTATACATTGAGCACTATAACCTCCATGGATCATGGTGAGTAGCTAAGCTGTTTCCATTAGGCTCATGATTTGAAAAGCGTGTTGAGTTCAAATTCGGATTGGGTTACTGGGTTTGTATTGCTATTTCTCATTCGCAAGACTGTTAGCTATTAAGGAGCATGGTGAGTATGTATATTATCACACTTAGTTAAGTTTATTGATTACTTAAGCTTTTGAATTTATTTGTAATTTAGTTGAAAGTTAAATGTGAAGTGGAAGTTCTCAGAAGAGAACAACTATATAATTTTTTTATTGCCTGTTTTGGACTTCGAGAATGTAAAGGCCTTCTAAATAGCACTGTTATATTGAGTGAGAATGGAATTTTGTCGTGTACCTTTTCCAAGATGATAGTGTTATACCCGAAACTTGCATGATATACAGCTTTCTTTTCTACGAATTTGGAGTCGACTCTAGAATGATGGGGGGAGGAGGACTATGACTTGTCTTGACGATGAAGAAGTTTTGTGTTTGGTAAGTTGTGTTTTGAGATCACCTGGTCATTTTTACCTCTAACTAGGAGTTGGAGATAACAATGTATATCCTTTTTCAGTGTCTTGAGGCAGAGTTTTTAGTTTATAGGGATAAAAACGTTTGTGACTGCTTTTGATTCTGTTTTCTCATTTCCTTTCTTTGTACTTTGTTCAAAAACTACATATGACTTCGATGATAGGACATCAAGAGTTCTCTTTCTGTTTTGGTTCTAGCATGGAGGGAATTCTTGTGGGGAGCCCTTGCTGGAGGTTTTGGTGAAGGAATGATGCATCCAATTGATACTGTCAAGACCCGCATTCAAAGTCAAGCTATTCTTTGTGGATCCCAGGTACATGACATGTTGAATGTTTTGATGGGTCTTTTATTTTTATAAATAAAAAGCAAAATATGCGTATAAATGAAAAGGATGGATGCAAAGCAAGCATTCTACAAAAGAGCTATGTACGACCAATATATAGACTATCCACAAAATCTACAATATCAAAAGAAGATTGGCAAAAATTTCCACTATCCCAAAAGTAGAGAATCTTGATAATCTTATCCTTAAAGCGATTAAGAGAAGTTTCCAGTCCCTCAAAGACTCCCCTATTTCTCTCACACCAAATGCTCCAAAAATGGCATGTGAAATAAGCAAGGCTTTCTTCTCTTTAGCTTTTATCCCGAACTAGCCTTCCCAAGCCATGAGATGTTCCTTACTAGAACTAGAAATAATCCAAGAGGCACCCAAACAACTAAAGGCTAACTCCCGCAAAGCTCTAGCAAAAAAATGATTAGTGGATTCCAAATCAGCTTTGCACATAGGACTTCCAAAAGTTAGAGCCTGATCGGATGCGAGCTTCAAATAGAAAGACTTAACGAGAAAACCTCTTTATGGTTGAGGTCCTATCTAACCATATCATGAGAGGAATTCCGTAGAGTAATCTCGTTGAGTTTGACAAAGAGACTAACAATATTATCATCACCAATAAGGTTTCTCGAATAAAAATCGGAGACCAAAGTATAGTTTCAGACCTTCTTACCAAATAATCAGCCACAAAAGCGTCCTTATTCCTCGTCAGGGCATAAAGAGAAGGGAAAAGATCTGTCAAGGGAGGGAGCGCCTTCGCACCACCGATCATGCCAAAAGAATAATGAGGAGCCAAACCCCATCTGAAAGGAAAGTGGTCATTGTAAACTGTATTTAGCATCTTATTATGGCGGACTTAAGATGACCAGGTTTCCCTATCTTGACCTGTTGAAAACACCTTTCCTGCTTAGCACTGCTGCACTAGCTAGTAAATTTTAAGCCTTTCTTGATATGATGTTCGGTTCATTTGCAGAACCAAAAAATGTGCTGCAAATGCTCCGGACTATATGGGCTGCTGATGGAATAAGAGGTATGCTATAGTTGATTGATTCCCTTTGTTATGATTTGGATTTTAGAATTGGAAGTTTTCTACTTGGTGCACATTGTTGGATAATAACTGACTGTATCCAGATGTCCATAATTATTTACATGATATTCCTGATTTTTTTCTCTCATTATTTAGGTTTCTGTTGTTGTTTTGATAGGCTTCTATAGGGGAGTAACTCCTGGGGTTACTGGATCAGTTGTAAGTGGAGCTACTTATTTTGGTTTCATTGAGTCTACTAAAAAGTGGATTGAAGCATCACATCCAAGCTTTGGAGGCCACTGGGCCCACTTTCTTGCTGGAGGCATTGGTGAGCCCCCAGCTGTTTGATCTTGTCATTCTCTTGAGTTGTTGGCCTCAAGAGAAGTGTCTCCTTGTGTCTGAGGTTTTGCTTTGACAGTGTTTATTGATACCTATTAATTTGCAGTTGTTTAAATGAAAGCTATGACTTTTCCTCAGAACTGAAGCTAGGATTGTTTTGTTTGAGCAGTTTTCGGCAAACTTTAATTGCATTATCATGTACAAATTTCTTGGGAGTTAATTGTTTGTGTTTTGTTTATTTGTGTCGTACTAGCCACTGTTAGAAAATTCCAAGTCCTAGTCTCTCTCTTTTTACCCCCTGAGAAGTTGAGGACTCTGTCCTCAAGCACTCTGTCTCTAACTCAGTTTTGTTCCTTTCTTTTTCCTTTTTAGATGCTGATCGTGTTAATATGTTACTTATAGGAATCTCTTCTTGTCAAAGTATAATGCTTCCTGATATTCTGTTTAAGGTAGTTGTGGGCCTGTGGCTACATAGTGCTACGTCTACGGATTCAGTTGGCAAAAAATAGTGTTGTAGAAGTCCCCTGTGAAGACTTGATCTTACCTGATAGAGGTATTATAGATGGCAGTCTGACTGAAATGCAGTCCATAGTTTGGATTGTAGTTCGAAACCTTGTGTGAAAATGATTACTTCGCAACTTTATTTTTAACTGTGATGTCAAACAAGTTCTATGCACATTTTAGAAGCTGATGAACACTCATGGTGTTTCCTGCATTGTTATTGAATGCCATTTCTGTTATGCTTATAACTAGTAACATAGAATTGAACTCGGTGATTATGTTGTACTGGTTAAAAGTAAAACTAATCACAAATGCACAATTCACCTGTATGAATATGGCTCCTTTCTTTCTTTGTTGGTCCTAACTGCTCAACTTGTTCTTGATAACCATATTCAAAGGATTGTAAGCTGCAGTGCTACTGATTATGATAAACAGGACTCAAAATCTATGCTATTTCTTCTGCTATCTATTTCAGGAGACACACTTGGCTCTTTTATATATGTTCCTTGTGAGGTGATGAAGCAACGGATGCAGGTGCAGGGAACGAGTACTTCTTGGAGCTCTGTCATTGCTAAAGCTTACAGTGGTAAGATTCCTGGAGTGCAGATGTATGACTATTATACTGGAATGTTTCAAGCTGGCCGCTCAATATGGAAGGAACAGGGACCAAAGGGTCTATATGCTGGGTATGTTTGGTCTTGGCCATATAATTTAGTTTGTGCAGCTTGTTGACTGAAATTTAATCAAGTAGATTATGATCAGTAAAGACCTTAAAATATCTTAATTGAGCTTTTTTCACCTTATTTTTCTAATATCTGCTTTCTCTATTATATAGACGTGTTAATACTTGTTTATTGTGGGAAGAGCTTCTACTCAGTACTTTATTGACCTTTGGTTCTTGTCTATTCAACCATCTGCGACTCTTCAACTTTTTGAAATTGAAATTTGTTTGGAAAATTAATGAAGAAATAAGGGTGGGGACCAATTGGACACCACTGGTAGAATTCGGTTGTCAACCTGAAGATCTTCCCTTTCTGTAGTTCTATTATTGAGCTACTCTATGGACGTCTCTCTCTCTCTCTCTGGGGCTAATCCCTTGCATATCCTTCTGTTTTGGTGGGTGAGCAGGTATTGGTCTACATTAGCAAGGGATATGCCTTTTGCTGGTTTAACGGTAGGTACTGGATTTCTTGTTTAACATCTTGTCTCAGATGCATCCACAATCTCGTATGTCTACATGTAAATGTCTAGAACATTGTTTGGAGTTCAATATTTGATTGTTTCTTTATGGTCAATAGGTTAGCAAATTTTGGTTTGCCATCTTACAAGTTCATTGGTAAATGATAGGAAATACTTGCTCTTTCTTTTCTTCTTTTATATATATATATATATATATATATATTTCCGCTTTTGAGGATCCAGGATTAATTAATTGATGCTTACTCATTTTTGCATTGTTCTGTGAGAAACTGTCAAACTAATTTCTGATCTATTTGCAGATCATGTTCTATGAAGGTCTAAAGAATTGGACTAATAATGGAATGAAAAAGTGGGTACATGATCCTGATTACCATGCCAACTATACCATAGAGGGATTGTTGATGGGAGGAGTAGCTGGAGGTATTAAGTGCTCTTATTGCTTAACCTTGTCTATAGTGAGAAATTGAAATGTTTGTTTTGTTACTTGGAAATTCCACCTTAAAATAAGAGGGTCACTGAAAATCCAGCTGTGTTAGATAACGACGCTGTTAAACTCTGCAGGATTAAGTGCATACGTGACCACTCCTTTAGATGTTATCAAAACTAGATTGCAAGTACAAGGACCAGATCTAAGGTATGAAAAAGTTCAACCTCAATGATTCATTTTTTTATGCATTTATTCCTTGTAAGCATGTTACAAGCAATGAGAATCCTCTTATTACTTTGCCTTTTTTTTTGGAAAATTGCTCCTGTTCATCCATAAAACCTTGTTTACTGCTGCGACCAATTTGTACACAGCAATAGTAAAAATTTCATGTCCTCTTAACTAATTGCTTTACTGTAGTGGCGGGCTGGTGTAGCTTCTGTCTATCATTTAGTTCCATGCATCATTCAGGTCAATCACTCACTTGCATCATTCAGGTCAATCACTCCTAAAGCGAAATGCATGCATGGTCTGTCTTAAATGTTGTCACCTACTTACCTCTATATTCATTCATGGCAATATAGAAATCCCTCAAATCTTCCTTCTCTTGTTTGTTTCTTATTTTTTCCCTAGTTGGTGTGTGTGCGTGTTTGTGTGAAGGTTTGCATATGTAATGACTGAGGCAAAGAGACGAGAAAAGATCAGTAAGAAAGCTTTTTGCTGCTCTAACCTGTTTTGTACTTCAGCTCCACACCTTGGTGCAAGGATGGGTCAGACACCTCTTGACCATTCAATTGGTGGCCAGTAGGAAATAGGAATATATATAACATTCCATTGTAATGAAATTTATGATATGGGTTTTGTGAGTACATAATACTTGATATGTCACTAGTAATTCTCTTAAAGATTCAGCTATTTTTTCATCGTTCTACGCATAATCAGCTAGAAAGCGAATGCCTACAGGAGCATATTTCTGGTGCTGGAACCCAAAGACATTTTCTGATTTTTAATAAGTATCAATAGGGCATGTAACCATTCTGCTTTGCACGGGTAGGTACAAGGGCTGGTTCGATGCAATCCGCAGGACATGGATGATTGAAGGCCCAAAGGGTATGTTCAGAGGCAGTGTCCCAAGGGTCATATGGTATGTTCCTGCCTCAGCTCTAACATTCATGGCAGTGGAATTCCTCAGAGAGAATTTCAACGAAAGTTTAGTAAAAGAAGAAACTGCAAATGTCTCAGTAGACAAGAAGGGATCTTTGCCGGAAGTGGCTTAGAGCCATATGACCCATAGATTGACATTCTTTCCCATCATCGCTCCTTTTATGTAGGTGGGCAATTGTTGTATAGAATTCCAAAATTCAGACTGTTGAGAGCATGATTGTATTCTTTGTTGTGACTTGTGAGGCTGATTGACAAAGGGAAGAGCATATACTTGGATAGGCGTTTTTAGAATTAAGGCCCAAAGGAGGTCGTTTTTTGGAAGGAAATGTAGCAATAACTGTCTGGCTTTGCCGGATCGTTGTCATATTGATCGTAAAATTGTGTATAAATCAAATGGCTTGTTGAACCAGCCGGGATAACAAGGTATGAGTCATGACAACCTCATTATACTATCATATGATTAAATTGAAAGAGATCATTGCTGTAGATTATCGCCTACACGATGTACAATGTGTAAAATGCATACAACACTCCTCGTTATCTTTTTGGTTATCCTTTTGGTATTGGACAAAGCTCGAACCCGAGTTTGAAAGGAACTCTTTTAGATTTTCAAATCTTGAACTTAAGCTCCACTTTACAAGGTAGAATAATACAGTGCTAACCATTAGCAAAATTCTAATTTGTATTTTCCCCAAATTAGTCACATGACTTGGCATTGAGCCCATCAAAACAGAAGCAACAGACTTATTTTAGTGAAGTAAGTTAAAAATGCTGCATAAAAGGAACGTTATTCAACATTTATACTGTAATTATTGGACTTCAGTTCCAAAAAGGCAAGGAGAAACTGAGAAATTAGGAGGTTTGGGACCCAAAAAAGAGAATGATGCAAACAACGTAGTTTCAGATATCAACCGAAACTGGTACAATCTAGTGTGGACAAAAAAAACTATGTATAAGTATATTGTTAATAACATTTTAAAACCGCTAGAATCTAGTGTGGACAAAAAAATTGTAATTTGTAACTTAGTTGTAGGATGATTGATTTTACAAAGAAGATCTAAGTACGATTCTTCATAATGCTTGTGTTATAATTTGCCCTAAAAAAATATATTTCAACATTTGGAAAAAAGAAGGGTGAATGAATAGGTCCTAAATTCGGACGTCTTTTGACAGAGGCACTGGTGCATTTTTCATCTCATATACTTGACATATTTTAATTTTCTAGGTTACCGGAGGGTTCTTCATATTTTCAATTTAAAATTACTATCAATTGAAAAAAAAAAAAACCCACGGGGGAAGGGGGAGGGGGAACTTAGCGTCAGTTTGGATGGAGGGTAAGAGAGAGTAGGGAAGGAGTACTTATTTCCCTTATTCCTTTGTTTCGGAGTAATAATAAGGGAAAAGAGGAGGTATTTTATATATTTGACCCTTTTTTTTCTACACCACACGATAAGAATGACTAAAATAAGATTAAAAGGTCCCATAAGTTTGGCTACCTGGTCAACATAAAGATAATTTCTCAAAGGAAGAATCGATTCAAATATACATATTTCAATTTATTTAATAAAGACATATATCTCAATTCTGTCGTTTATTCTTATTTGTTCTCATATTCTTTCAAATGATAGTAAGTTCTTACTCTCCTTAACAGTGGCGGAGCCACTTGAAGGCAAAGGGTGTCTAGAATAGTTTATTTTTAGAATATAAAATTTAAATTATAAATAATTAGACACCTCGAATTTGACCTAAAAACGTTGGACACCCTTTTTCGAATTACTAACTCTGCCACTACTCCTTAAACTCCAAACAAGAGTAAACAACTTATACTCTTATTTACTCTCCCATATTCTTACTCATTCTTACTTTTATTTACTCTTACTCTTCCTTCCTCCTTTTTTCAATAAATTATTTTGCAAATTCTAATACCAAAATAACCAATCCAAATCCTGACATTAGTGGCCAAAGTCGCAAAAAAAAGTGCATGAGCTGCATACATTAACATACGAAAGTCCATCTCCCTAATTACATAATTCTTAGAACATCATCAAATTTCAATACTAATACAAGGCTAGATCTATAAATATACACCAAACAAAGGAAAAATCAACTCTAAACTAATAAGGGAGGGGGAAAGAAAAGCATACCCAAAAGGCGATCTTAAGCCTACAAACAACACCATCCAAAAAGTCCCTAATAACCATCCAAGTTGAAGCATGAGAAAAAGATACCCCAAAAGGTTCTAAGACAAGTTCCTGGCATATTGAACCTTCAATTCCATAAACAAATGATGCCCAAGATCATGGTAGCTGCAAGAATCGAGCCCTCGAGTTTGATCCTGCCCTGGCTGTTATCACCCATGCCCGAATCAGTGGGGCCTAATCCGTTACCGACCCCTCCCAACACCCCGGTATTTGGTGTGGTAGTGTAGGGGAGGTGGTGGTCGGAGAAGTGCCGATTGTCGGATTGGTGCCTACACCGGCACCGGATACTGGTGTCACTGGAGTCGAGGTTGGTGTATTGGGTGACACGGTGGGTACTGTTGTCACAGGGCCACCAGTTCTTGTGCCAGAAGTACTGGATAATAAAAAGAAAGGAAGAAAAAATTAACCACGACGCATGTATAAAACTAGTGCGAGTGTCTACTAGCTACGTACCAAGCATCAAGCAAGCTATGAACAAAAGGGAGGATTGCCAAAATAGATTTGGTAGGAGTTTTCTAACACAGCATTGAAGCTGTAGCTCAATTGGTATGTGTGGCCTTGTGGAATCACACCCCTCGGGTACGAATTCCATAGGGAGAAACTAGGGCTCAACACGGTGCCGGTCTCTCCTCTCCTCTTTGAGATGGTAGCTCTATTGGGTACTCTTGAGATAGGGGTCCAACCTCACATAGTTTGAACTTATTACAAAAAAAAAAAAGAATTGATTATTAATGCACATCAGTTGTGCAACTTGTTCAAGCCAAGTAATGGCTTATGATTATATGTAACATTGCGGGGGACTAAAGTGAGTGAAAATCCATTGTCAAAAAGTTCACGAGTAAGTGGACATAATTATCAATCAAGTGCTAAAGAGTAAAGACTGATAAATTATAAAAGAAAATCACTATCAAATGTAAATAAGATCGGATTTTTATTATTTAGGTTGTTTTTCAATTGTGCTATAAATATAAAATAGATTGAAATGAAAAAATAAATATAATACATAAAAAATTTGTATTGATTTTTTTAATTAGTCAACTCAGATAAGACGGTTTCATAACATAGAAGTTCAAATGTAATTTATACTAAAAATTTACAAGGTATTAGTTTAAAAGGGTGTAATTCAAAGACACAATCCATATCCTTGTCAATTTTGAGTGGAGGGATACAAACGTCATTATATCAACATTTTCTGTTCATACTTGTATAAGTTTTGATATATTATTTGTCATTGTCAAGTTTCTTTAATGGAAAATACTAAGAGCAAACTCATGTACCTATCCTATCAAACAGCCCCTCTATCCAACCAAATATTACACCTAGTATGAGATATTTAAGGAAATAAAATAAAATAAAAGCTTTTCCATTTGCATTAAACAAAAAAACTATTAAAATTTAGAATTATAATTTTAGAATTATCATAAAATTTACTCCCTTACGTCTATTAAAAGATTTATATAAGTGTTAATATGCTCAACTGATAAAATTTCTTTAAATTATTTATTATAATTTTATATTTAAATTTTGTATACATAGTAACTAACTTATTTTTAAGATGAACAAAAATTTACAAAGAAAAATAGGTCCCACCTAACGTGACAATATCACAAATCGATGAAATAATTGTCATGGTGGGCTCTTGAATTCAGAGTCATTATGTGGTGGGGCCTGGTTAGTGCTTGCCACAATTTTTGACATTATGATAAATTGATATTTCAAGGGCCCAATGACAAATTAGTGTTGGGGAAAATTTGTTCCTTTGTTTAGAAAAAAATGTAAAAGTTAATTGAGGGACATTTTAATCAGAATATCTAATAAAACAAACATTCTAACGTATAAGTATATACTTATAAAATAAAAATTAAATTTTTACTGACGTAATTAAAAGAAAAATATTATCATAAAAATAGGAGTATTTTAATTAATAAATTAAAATGATTTAATTACAATGTATGACATGTGTTGACATAATGTAAGTATACTTTTTGTTAGTAAAACCGGTGTTTTTATTGATAAAAGCTACATAGTATAAGCTTTTGTGAGTTAAATTAATTAAGGATTATTTTAGTGAAATTTAATTTAGCAGCCTTAAATTAAAAGAGCTCTTTGGGTTCTCGATGTTTTTAAACAATGATGTGACTTTGATTTTAAAGAAAAAACTCGATTTGTTGGTTGAGGTAAGAAAGATAATACAAATTTAAATCTCTAAAAATGTATGCATATAGAGGACTGTTACCATTAATACTTACAATCCAAAATAAATTTTATATTTAATTTAAAAAAACCGATGTTGATTTAAGACTCGATACTATATTCTTATTTGTGTTTTCAAATACTACTAAGAGTGTTAAGACTACTTTATTAGTGTAGCCATCACGTGCAATTCAATAGAAAGATAAAAATAATACACAAAGCAACATGAGAGGGAAGAGAGAAAAAATAGGTAGGAGAAATGCCAAGAAGGGGGGTAATGCTTGTGATAATTCTTTTTTTTTTTTTGATCAAGTTGTGTCAAAATTCTTGTGATAATTCTAAGATGAGACAACTTTGTATGTAAAACTACCAATTATATACTCCGTTAGTTAAAAAATATATATTATTTTTGGGTTTTGGATGAATATTAAATTTACACAAAATTTATGATAAAATTTATACTAAAAGATCGAGGTTGTTCAAAAGTTTTACTGGAGATAAAAAAAGTCAAAGAAAAAAAGAGAAAAAATAATTAATAAGGACAAACTTGGTAAACTAGTCATTAATTTACTGTTGACATTATAAAGTGACAAATATTATAAAATAAAAAAATTTAGTTAAAGTAATATGTATCGTGAAATAAAAGGAATATTTATATATTCAAGACCAAATCCAAAAATTCACTGAAAATATTTCATATATTGAATGATTGACTATCTAGTCAAAAACATAATCATGCAAACAAAATTTCTATGTCAAAAACATAATCATGCAACAAAATTAATGCGAGTTTCCCATTTAACCCAAGAGGGTCATGTATATAAAATTTTTTTGTAGCAATGGCCTCTTTATGATAGAGAGGGTTTTTGCCTTTTGAGTGTAGTGAAAAAAATTATATATATAAAATATAAGGGTTGATATAAGCAATATTTAAACTTAAATATCTCGTAACAACTAACAAAAAATATATTATTGTGCTAATTTACACCTACAATCATATGATTATGTAAGTAGGCTAAAACGACAATAAATTTGATTTAATCACCTCGAAAAAATGACTACAAATAGTCCAACAAATATACCATAAGCAGCCAATATTATGTGGATATAAGTAAAATAAGGATTTACCCCTCCTTTAAAAAAACCAAAAAAGAAGGGTAAAACCAGAATTTATCTGAATATCGAAAAGGATAAAAGACAGCATGTATTAAAAGATACCCCAATCCCTCAATCAAAGGGAGGAAAAGCAAGGGCTTTATTGGACAAAAGGTCCAACATCAATACAAAAAGTATACTCTCATGTTAATGCTTTATAGTCAAAAGAAATTAACCTCTTCTCAATCCCTAGGTCAGCAATACAAACATAGTATTTCACCAATCTCTAGCCCCACAACATCCCAATCTAACTGCTCCATCCGTTTTAAAATACACATCGTTTTAAAGTTATGCGAGAATATTAAAGAAACACAAAATTCACGACAATTTTTATATTAAAAGACTAAGTTTCACAACTCGAACGACTCCTTAAAACCTAAATACAAGTTCTACCTATAGATCAATCAAATTTTAACCAAAAGTAGGAACAAGGGCAAAAGTGTTCCCTTCTCAAAGATGTTCCCTTCTTATAGAAATTTTGAATACCAAAAATTCATTGGACATAGTTATTGGCGGTGAAGAACCACTTGAGAAATGCTCGTTTCATTTCAAAATACATGTCACTTTAATTTACTTTTTTTGTTTCATAATATTTGTCACTTTATCATTTCAATGATGTATTGATGATTAGATTATCAATTTTATCTTTATTAATTATTTTATTTCTCTCCTTTTCTCATTGATTTCTTCATTTCCAATGAAATCTTAGGACAAATTGGTCTTTTAACACAAATTTTATCATGAATTTAGTGTTTCCTTGGTACTCCTCATAACCTTAAAACGACAAGTATTTTGAAACAGAGAGAGTACTAGAGAGTCCTCTAAAGCAAATCAAAGCTAGAAAAGTTTTTTTTAAAAAAATTTTTCAGCTTGCTTTGCTTAATTTAGATGTTTTGTATTGTTCAGTGGTCGGTATTTTAGTTAGTGATTGTATCCTTGCCTTCCCCAACTTTTTAGACACCTGATTATAAAAAAGAATGTTTGTTTAATTGTGAATATCGTTTCATATTATGCACAAATTTTATATAAATAATATTCATATCACCTCTAACAAATTTGCATATTATATATAAAGAAAAATATGAAACGACATGTATTATATATTTGATTATATTTGCATTATTCTTTAGGCAACATTGAAAATAAATATCAAATAACTCATGATAAACTTTCATGCACAAGCATGTTGAAGAAGCCCTTGCTTTTTGAGGTCCCATTCTCTTAAAGCATGCAAGTCATCATCAAGTTAAATGATAGATAGTTCCATATGCATTTAGAGCCCAAAATGGATACCCCCGCCCCCACCCCACCTCTTTTGAATTCTCCGCTAAAGTTCTACCTTGATTTCCAATAATACATAACCGTGAGTTATTACACTTTTGTCTAATTATTCTTACAATTTACGTAACTAGTATAGCATGTTTTTCTATTTTTTGAAATTTTATCCCGTCGAAAATTATCGTTATCTTTTCTACGTCATAATATCTCAATTCTTGAGAAAAAGAATTATCATGCACCTTTTGTTTTTGTAGGTTTTATGAAAGAAAATTATAATTAAAAAAACCCATAAAATAAGAAACAAAAACATACTACATACCCGGAACCAGCAGGGTAGGCACAACCCATGGCACCTGTAAATCAACCCCACAAAAACAATTAACAAATTTACTAACTTCATTTTTTCCCCCAAGTAATTTTCAATTATTATTTGGAAAAAATAGCTTACTGGGGTCAGTAGTGGAAATAATGGCAGTTCCAGCAAAATCACAGGTGGCGCCATAGCCACCCTTTCTCTGGAAGTAACTGTTGACAGCATAAGAGCAATGGGTTCTGACACTGTTGGGATTGTAGCATTGCCCATTTGGCCTTATGGGGTTACAATCTGCCCCTGCTCCACAAGCATAGTCCAATGTCTTCTGCAAAACTGCATCACTTAGCCCTTGTTTGCACACACACCAAGTCCCACCTGAAATTTACATTTTTTTAAACAATAATTTCCGGTCAGAATCGAAGAATCACATTCACATATATTAGGTAAATTAGAATGCTTTATTTGTATAGATTGGGAGGTGAGTTACTGTCGAATTGTGAAGTGTAAATTAAATTCGAGCTTAGTGTAAATTTTCTCCATTTGAAGAATTTAATTGGATGTACCGTCGAATAACTTAAATCGACTTGTATTATTAGTGCATAAATCTTTATTTGATATCTTCTTCAATAAAAATAATCTAAGTGAAGTTCAAACTCAAATTTTTAAAACTGTTTCAAAACGTATGACAATTTTTAATTTACAGTTTACGCCCATGTAATGAAAAAAGGTGGGCAAGAAAAAGAAAACAGACAATTGCAGTCATTTTAGCAGGGGCAATAATTTGTGTTTCCTTGTCTCTAAAAGGGCCCAATGTTGTGACTTTTAGCGACTAGAATTTGAAAAATTGTGTTTTTTTTTTTCCTGTATTGGGTTTTTTTTCCACTTTTTAGGGAAGCTAAGTAAAATTCGAATTTAAAATTTTGGGAGTGATATAATCTCATGTGGGCCCATTGAGACCACTTTATCGGCCTGCACATCCCTCATTTATGATCGCAAGCTGGAAAAATGTCAGTGTTTCTTTCTTCATAAAATGTCAAGAGTTCATGACTTGCTTGCTTCTTTTTTTTTTTTTTTTTGATAGCATGAGTTGCTTGCTTATTACTTATTTTAATTTCTAAAAGGGAGAATAAAATTATAATTTTAGATAAATAATTATAGAATGTATGAGATTTATTAAATGTTATAGCAACTAATTTTAAGCATAAATTTTATTTTCTAGTAAAAAAATTGACATGATAATTGTAAATTCAATTGTAACATTAGTTTAACTATAAATTAATTAGAAAATAAATTTTATATTTAGAATTGGTCCCCATAATATTTAACCAAACCTCATATACTCCACAATTATTTATCTAAAAATTATGAATTTCACAAATTATTATATCAAATCAGAATGAACCCATGTTTAATTTTTTTCTTAGCATTGTGCCAGTTCAAAATAACATTTGTACGAATATTTATAATAATTTCAGTTCATTTTAGTTGTAATAACTAATCATTTTAACTTAGTTTAGTTATAAAAATTTATTTTAATAGTCATTTTAAACATGTAAAAAGTGAGAAAAAATAAAATAAAATTTTAAAATCGCATTTGAGAACAAAGCAATAACATTAATTAGAAAAGGAAATGTAGGAGTCTCATAGTTTTAAACACATGGGCATTGGGCATATCATTAATTAAAAAGTCTCAAGGTCGAGCACTAAAATAAATTGAATCTCCACTAGGAGGATAAATTTTTTGCGTCATTAAAATGAATGAAATAAATAATATAAACTTATTTTTAAAAAGCAATAGTTTTTTCAAAAAATGAGTTACAAAATGTGAAAATAAAGTATAATACTTAAATGCATATAAACTTCGGTTTCAACTACCAGGCCAACATATCATTGAAAAAAATAATAAAAAATATAAAAAATAAAAACATCCTGTTTGTTGCAAGAACATTATAATTTTTGCTAAAAAAAAAAACATTACAATTTTTTTTTTGAAGGGAAGAACATATATTATAATTAGGTTGTGTTATGCTGCATAAATAACTGAAGGAGTTAATTAAATATATAAAAAAGGGTAGAAAAATAGAAAGCCTACAGTTGGGTTTGGGGGAAGAAGCAAGAGCAAAGTATTCTGGCTTACTTGAGTGTCCTGCCATTGCTAAGATGAGCAACCCCAGCACTGTCACTCCCATTTTCATTCTCATTTGAGAGAGAGAGAGAGAGAGAGAGAGAGATGTTATCCACAATGTGCTCAGAGCAACTAATAGTGAGAGAGAGACAGAGAGAGAGAGGTGGCAAAAGTGGTAATGTGAATGTGGCATGGGGCTCGAGCAGGGTCATAGGTATTCAAAGGAGCCTTCAAATATATATTTATTTATATATAAAAAAAAGAGCTCAAGAGTAGGTAAAATATTTGTATTATGAACTCGGATCTATAAATTCAGTGATATTACATATTTTAAGAGAAAAATCTAATTTCTTTGGACAATAAAACTATGGAAATAATAAATAAATTTTAAAAAATAAAAATAAAAATATATAAATCTGAATGTATGGTATAATTTGAAACAATAGTGTAAAAATGTACTAATGAACTTATCGCAATTAATTAGGAATAGTTATTTTTATTTATATATAAAAATAGGAGAATTGAGGCTGATAGTGACATCACGACCAGAGTCAGCTTGCATATATCATTTAAAAAATTGAAACTGAATTCTCTTACTTTTTTTAAAAAAATAATATAAGCGATACTCAAATCAAATTTATTAATACAACTCATATCTGGAGTACTTTACGGTACACTTAATTAGTATTTCACAATTTTTTAAGTTTTCTAACAAATGACTAAGAGATTCCACTGCAATTTGTTTGATAAGACATTGATACACCAAAAACCCTAAAATATTACTATTAATTAAAATTTTCATTTTAAGCGTGTTTGTTTATTAGTTGAACACCAAATTTACAATATTAGTTTACCAATTGGATTAACACGCCTGTAAAAAGTGGTTAACATAATTTATTAATAAAATATTTAAAAATTATCATTAAAAACTAAAATTTAAATTTGATATTTATCGATTTGTACACAAATAGACATTATTATCTGAGTTGATTTAGTTGACTAATTATATCTGATATACAAGCAATACATATATTATATATTACTTCTTGTTTTTATTTATTTTTTTGTGTGGTTTTCTTGGTGAATTCATTGCTTACGTTAGGTTCTTTTTTTTAGCCAAATTTCTTGCTTTAGTTTAAATTCTCCAATGTAGAGTAGGGAAGTAGACGATCCAACGGTTACTTTTCTATCTTTTTTATAAAAAAATATAAATTGGTGGGGTTATGTGATTCTTTTTAAAGTTCAAAAACAATTGAGAATCTTTGATTGGTTTTATTGATTTTCTTCAAGTCTCAAGGGCAACAGTACACATTAGTGGGGATAAAAGCAAATGCAAATTGTCATGGGGAGTCGAGTAAAGATAAATTTTAACTTGTTTTTTTTTTCCTTTTCTTATTAATTCTATATGTACTTTTTGTAATTTTTGGGCTCGTAAAAGTGTAGTTTTTAAAATGGGGGACATAAATGCATAAAAGATTGCAGATTTACAGCTACATATATGCCCGTCATTGGATGCCATTTTAATTATTCAAATATTTAGTGTGATACAAAAATAAAATGATATACATCTTGCTATATCACACATCTGAAGTGTATTTTTTTGATTTGAAAGTTATAACATTTATTGTGATATACAAAAATAAAATGATATACATCTTGCTATATCACACATCTGAAATTAATTCAAATATTTAGTGTGATACAAAAATAAAATGATATACTCGTCGAGCTTAGCAAAATCAAGCTCGAACTCGCTCGTCGAAAGTTCGAGCTCGAGCTCGGCTCATCAAAAGTTCAAACTTGAGCTTGGCTCATTCTTGTCTCATTAGTTTACTATACTTCTTTAAATTCTTATTTTTAAATTGAAAGTAACACTTTATATACTTACTATAAAAACATGAATTTGAATTTAATTGAGACTCGTTTTCTTGACTCGTTCGCCTCATTTGCTTGACTCGTTAGCTCCTTCGTTCGTTCGACTTGTTTGTAATTGGCTTGTGTAGGGTCGGGAGCTTACGAGTTCCAAAATTACAAGCTCGAGTTAAGCTTAGATAACTATGCAGGCTCGGTTGGGGCTCACAACGAGCTCGGCTTGGCAAGCCTTTACGTACCCCTAATGATATGCTTTTGCTAATGAGGTTAAATCATTTAAGGTATATTTCGTTTCTGTCAATGTAACCGATATATTATAGATGATAACTAAATGTAATTAATAAAAATTATGATTATTAACCATATAACGTATTAATTTAAATTAAAATAATAATACAAGACACTTTATCATTACCAACCCAAAACAATGTGTGATTGAAGTTTTAGCACTAAGTTGAATTTTCTACTGACCTTTTTCAGACAAGTATTTTGGGTCGGGCAATACGCAAGTTGAAAATTGGTGGATAAAAAGAGATGATTTTTTTAAAAAATAATTAGCTGATCAATAAGTCAAATGTACATTCATATTAGCATCATATTAAAATAAACATAAGCTATTGAATAAAATAAAAGAAGTGAAACACACATGATATATATTGCGTCTTCACATTGTAACTCTTTTATATATATATATAAAGAAAAATTTCATTAATAGAAAATTATACAATATTTATAAAGATAGTTTTTTAATAAAAAATAAATTTAAAATATTAAAATAGGTCTTTATTTTGATAAAATTTATGATAAATATACTTCTATTCAACTCCACATTTGTATTATTTGACTTTAATATGTCTTTTCGAACATTAACGAACTATTATATAAATTCATAAAATAAATCTTTGTGTGATATAATATATCCAATCTAAAGGATATTTTACTTTGATAGAGTCATATAAAATTCCATTGTTGAATCCTTTTTAATCAAAGTCACTTTGATAGACTTTAATATTCTCAACTTTTAAAAATACCATGAGTTTATCAGTATAGTATTGGTTGAGGTGTTAATGACCTCACCTCAAAATGAAAAGAAAACAAACTCAAATTTCTGGAAGCGTACTGCTACACTCTTTATGAGACCCCAAAAAATGTCATGAGTTTATGGATTTGGGTTGCTAATTATGGGCCTCGGATGACCTTAGCGGGCCTATCAGTGGGCTGGTGATAGTGGTGTTGGGCCTTGTGCAATGTACAAATGATAACCATGGGCTGGCCCTTGATAAATATTTGAATAGAAAATGGGTTCCTCTTTTGTTGACCCATCATATTTATACATCCGACAATTTTATTTTTCTATTTAAAAAGAAAAAGAAAAACAAAAAGGAAGTAAAGTTAATAAGATTTCAGGGAGAAAACACCTATTTGGGTAAGTTATAAACCAACTCACCACATTGTCTACAGGTGATCAGATGAATTGGTAATGGCTTGCAAATTATGATTGTATTATTTCATTGGTGAAGTTAATCCATAATATAATGTGCTTAATAATATTGACTCATGATTATTATTATTTTTTACTTAAAAAGTTTCCAGATTTATCACTATCATCAAAGTTAAATTATATATTTTTTGCATTAAGTTTAAGAAATGAGTTTTTGAATGAATTTTGGTTTCTTTAATGGTGATTGAACTAATTAATCTAAATTGAGCCAAATTAAATCGAGCTTGAGCTAAACTTTAACCTTGTCAAGCCCAATACTTAGTAAATCAGCCTAATCTCAATACAATCTTAGTTATAAGTTATAAGAACTTTTAAACAATTTCAAACAACTCGTAGAATAATCATACGATCAATTGTAAAAAGTTATAAGTTATAAAGTTGTAAGTTAAAAGTGAAAAAAATTTAAATATTCATAATACATCAAGTTGTCTTAAAGCAAATAAAATAAGTATGCATACATTTTCTCTAGGACATGGGGATAACACATGCTTTTCTTTAGTGTATTGGGACAATAATTGTTTCCTAAGGAGAGGGGACTAAATATAAGATGTTGCATGATGGAACAACTATGGAAAAACTTATATGAGCCATCTTGTTTCTTTTTAGGTCAAATGGATGTATGAAATCTATTTGAAGAACTTAGATTTATAAGTACTATCAACCCCTATATCGCATGTGTTAGTATTGAAACAACTGAACAAAATTAAAGAAAAATTAAGGTAGACATATGACAGAGGAGCGTGGCAAGATATTACACACAAATAATGCATCGTGAATAGCTTAAACGGTAGGAAAAATCTTTATTTACCATAAAATGGTATGGTCTCCTATAACGTTGCTTAAATACTACTTTATCTTCCGGTTGCTTATGAAGGAAAGATTGCTCACAAAGCAAAAAGATTTATGAGATTGGGTATTCACATATCTTACTAAAAGTGTCTATTTTGCAAAGATAAAGATGAAAATAGTTATTATCTCTTCTCCGAGTGTTTATACTCGCCATGAGGTTATGCAAACAATATGTTATTTTATAGGTATTGAGACGCCTATATCCCAATGGGTTAGAAAGTTGATAAAAACAAAAGGGGAGTGGTTTATGCAATATACTTATCAAGTATATATCACATTTTGCTTGAAAGGTGCAACAGAGTTTTCATAAGAGGCGACTCTCGGTGAAGCAATTAGTTGGTAATATCAAGAGGGAGATACGAATTAGGCTACGAAGAATAATACTCCACAAAAGTAAAGAATGTAGATATGTTGATGGAAATTTGATTGTTATCTTTCTCGACGCAAATATAATTGCGCTAACCTTTCCTAAAATATGGGCCCATGTTTGTCTTTTAGTAGCATTTTGTTTATACATATTTTGTATAGTAATATTTTATGTTGAAAACTGAAATTGCAAACCATTTTTATAAAAAAGTTTAAAGTAAAATGAACCAAACTTAAATAATATTTCATATATAATTGCTATTATTTTAGATTTGTATGAGGTGTCAATGTGTCACCCCTCCTAAAATCACTTGACATGAATTTTTATAAGATCAAAATGAACTTAAATGTCCATTTTTATGAACTTAAGATGCTAATAGGAACAACTAAACTCTTCAATTTTTTTCAACCCAAATAATTATCGACCAAACACCCTTAAATTAAAATCTAATATATTTAAAATTATAAATTAATCAGTAAGCCGATACCTGGTCGATTGCTTAATATGAATTACATTGGAGCTTGTTCGCATTTTCCATGTAAAAAAATAAAAAAAATAAATTGAAAGCCCTAAAACTTTTAAATGGTGTCAACGTATAAATGCCTTCAGTAAAACCCCATTTTGTCATAAAACTCGCACTGGCAAGCTAATCCGCCATTGTTGAACATCAGAAGCACTCAACAATGGTGCTTCAGCTACCTCGCTTGACGAATTCTCTCAGAGATCCCTTCGACATAGATCGCGCTTATCTTCACCGCAAAACTCTTCTCCAAAGCCTCAATCAACCGAGGTATACCGTGTTCTTGCTTCTGCTAATTCACTTTTATAATCTTCATTTAAATCTGGTATGAACAATTATTATTCACTTGGAAATTCGATTTTTGAAGCATATTACAATTCACGACAATCATCGTGCTGAATTCCGTGCTTTTTGAACCCTAAAAACGTTGTTTTTTTTTTTTTTTTTTTTTTGTTGGTGTGAATTGCAGTATTGCAAACTCGCTTGATGAATCAGAACTAGCGCGGAAGATAGTCTATAAGTGGGAAGAAGGTACTTTCTAGCTCTAACTTTAATTTGGTATTTGAAATGTTTGTGTTCAGATAGTTATGGCAGAAAAATAATATGAATATCAGTTGCATTTTGTCAATTATATTGAGTTACTGACAATACCTGAAATAAGTTCACAAATTATCTAGTGCTTATGAAGCTGGAGCAGTTTTTGATACCGAAGCAAGTTTGGATTGTTTTATGAACAAAAGGCGAAATTGCATTTGTGGTTAGAAATGAATGTTAATGTTTGTGATCATCTCGTACTTAGTTTTAGTTCTAAATGTTGGTTTGCCATTCTGCGGTGTAGCTTCGCCTGAAGTGCGACAAGCATACAAACAGTTCATCGGTGCGGTTGTTGACCTGATAGATGGCGAAGTGGTGTCAGAGGAGTTCCGTGAGGTGGCATTGACTGCATATCGTCTCTTCAGTGACCAAGGAGAGGAGGATGATGACATCAGAAAGATTGCTGCAAAGAAGTATGACTTCTCTCTCTCTCTCATAGTTGTCCTCTGTAGTTTAATGCTGCCAAATTTTGGCAGAATTCGGTAGCACCTAACTGTTAAATTGTTTATGATTAGCTGGGAAACTGGATTGATGAAATTTCTTGGCATCTTGAGAAGTGAGTTGTCTCGATAAGGACTGTTGATCATGTTAATCGCGCATGAGATGCCCAAAGGGTCAGAAGATCCATATTGGTTTTTCATGTCCATTAATGATTCTGACGGGATCAGTTTGTGGAGAAAAATATGGATCATATCGACTCAACCTCTATTTTCCATCATTTCTATGAAGGACAAAAAACAAAATTATTTATTATGTGAATGAAGTCGACAAGGAAAATTGACACAGTGTGGGCAGACGTTTTTAAGAATGGATGTTAGCCAGGATATGTTTTCTTATTTTCCTTTTTTGGTCTTTTAAATTTTTTTTCCTCACTAGGATTCTAATGTACTCTAATTTCTTGAGCAAACTTTGTTTTCTGTTCTAAGAAAGGGGCTGTGTCTGTTTTTCTCTTTTTAATTGTTGCAAACTTCTTATGGATGTCTTGGGAGGGATGGAGAGGAGAAATCATATGGAAAATTTGGGTTGATGTGCTTAATTTTGTAAGGATATAATGTGTGGGATTTATTTCCTTTTCCTTAAAATTTTGGCTCCTGTTATAGGAAACAGTCATGGCAAATTTATTATTATGTCTATATTCTTGGCATATGAAAATCATGTTGATAGTCTCTAACTTGTGCACTTGTAGGTTAGAATTACAAAAATTACTGGGTCATGCTGTTTCAGATGGTGGGCTGCGGAAAGTAGTACATTTGGCACACAGACTTTCAGGACTGCAGCCAAATAACAATACAGATAGTCTTAATTCAGATGACAATTGTGGTGACAATGACGTAGAGTTTGGACATAACCTTGATTTTAGACCTCCTTCACGGTTTCTAGTGGATATTTCCTTCCAAGATGAGGACATTCTGGGGCCAGATGAATTTGCTCCATCAATGTCAGTTTATAGCAATTGGCCTGCAACTGATGCTGCTGACATTCATTTAGCTTCTGACAAGATTAGATATGATTTAAAATGGTTGAGAGAATCATGTGGCCTAATAGTGCAACAAAGTGCCTCACAGCTTTCACGAGATGAACTAGCCATGGCAATTTGTCGAGTTCTTGATTCTGAGAAACCTGGTGAAGAGGTATTTTGAAGTTTACAACTTAGCCATCCAAATTGGTTGTTGAGCTTTTACAGCATTCTGTCTGAAGCTTTACTGCCATTGATTGTAGATTGCTGGTGATTTACTGGACCTCGTTGGAGATGCTGCTTTTGAGACTGTTCAAGAACTCATTTCAGTAAGACATAGTAGTTGCTTTCACAGTGTCTTATTCTGAAATTTCATCCTTGGTCGATTTTCCATGAATTCTTTTATTCACTTGTAGAGTTGTTTTTGTCGTTAGTGTAAGTTTTGTAGAATGGACTTCAAACAATCTTTCAATAAAGGGGATATTGATTGTTGTCCTTTATGATGTGTATTTTGCATGCTCTTTTTGATATATGCTTTGGTTGCATTGTAGAAGAAGGTAGAATATTAACTTTTTAAGATAATTCATTTAGCGTATAGTAACAAATCATATGTTGTTCTCTCATTGTGGGTATTGTAGAAAAGATGGTGAAAGGTTACTGAATGATCTCTAACATCAATTCTGGATGTAGTTGTGCAGAATGTACATCAATTTATACACTGTATGCTCAAAGATCACCCCTCAATCGAATCTTATGGTGAAAATAATGAGTAATAGTTTTCCAAGGCATGAAATAATTAACTAGGAGATTATGCATTTTGGATTGGCGGGGTAGGCAGGGGGGTTCACAACAGCTTTATTTTTTCTTTTATTTATATTTTTATAATAGATGTTTTCTTAATCTAAGAAGTTCCTGTTGTCCAGTGGCTTTTCTAGTCAATATATAATCTATTTTCAGCAACCATTTTTGGTAGAAGCTGTTGTTGAGGTCACATTACTGCACTTGTGGTGCTACCACTATGTCACGAGCTACTCCTGCTTTCTCGTGTTCTGGATAAACCTTTTAGCAAAAAAGAAGCCATCCTCCTGCTCCCCTTTCTTTCTTTCTTTTTTCCCCTCTCTCTCGTCCCTCCCCTAGCAACAAGAAAGCTTTTTCCTTACACTGTATTGAATGTTCTGTTTTCTCTGTACTTGGTTGTCAACATTCTTGCTAATATTTCCAGCCACAGTACACATAACCTCAAATAGGGTTAGTGAGAATGAGAGTCTCTTTATGCATGAGCTCTTGCAAGCATTTTTGAATGCTTGCAACATTTTTTCCCCCAGTGTTACCCTGGAGCTTAGGAGGATTTTTGATGGATGCAAGCTGTGAATGAAGGAGAATTCATATTTTAATGTATTTGCTAGTCTTGTTCAGTTTTGTTGCAATCATGTATTTTGCTCCTGTGCTTCACAGGTACAATACCAGCCGTTTGAGTTCAACAAAAGATCTGTCTCATTTTGGAGGGAAATCTGAAAAATTGAGCTTTAGGCAGGATAGAAAGTGAGGCTAGACGATGAATTTGACTTAAAAGCTTATGAGGTCTAAATGTTGCCTATAAGCTGGATTTAAGTCTACATCCTAGTTTAAATGATAGGATACCCGAATAAAGAGAAATCATGTAATGTTATGAGCCCCCTGCTTTGAAAGAGTTCCCAGGTGATAGGACATGTCTGGCTGTATGCCATGATTCTAATTTGGAGATATGTGCTGTTGTTCTCACCCCGTGTGCAAGGAAAAGTTCTGGGACTGTTTAGCTCCTTCTTGCAGTGGGCAGAATGGAAGAGCAACAGGTGGGAGGACTGTCCTACATTATCGCCCTCTATGGGATAATAGAAGTGTGACACAACGCCCCTTTTGGAAATGGGTGGCACCGTCTTTTCTTTTTTGATGAGTAAATGGGTGACACCTTCTTGGTGTCTTTTTAATTTAATTTTGGATTAGTATCAGGAAAGAAAAAGACAAAACAAGGAAGGGTGACGCAAAACAGAAAAATGCAATGTTTGCTAGTTTTTAATGTGTTTAATAACTATTTTTCATGGATTTGAGCAATAAAGCGCCTTTGAGAGATAACTATTTGTTCAACTTGACAGGTTACTCTTTTCCCGTTTGAATTTAGCTTGTCCTGTTGGCTCAGTTTTGCTAGTGGGAGCAGTCTTCTATACGAGTCTCCATCTTGTGCTTATTGGATAATGTTATTTTCTGTCTCTTGAATGTCTTTCGTGTATTGCCTTTTTTCTAAGTGAAACACTTTTGGATCACACAAGCATAATCATTGACACCCAAAGTCATGTACTGCAGCATTAAGATTGAAATCATTGAAACAGCTTTTGAGCTGAAATTGTGAATTTGGATGATAGTGTAAACTAAAGCTCAGGTCTTCCTAGCATTAGGTAAGATTTGGGACTCATTTTATGGTATTGTTATGTTTTTTTCTTTCTGTCTTCAGCACAGAAAGGAACTTGTTGAAGCAATTCATCACGGCTTGATGGTATTGCGATCTGACAAATCATCTGCAAATGCTCAGCCTCGTATGCCTAGCTATGGCACTCAGGTATTTTCGTCAACATTGTTATGTAATTTGTTGCCAGGCTATTGTGATTATTAATTTCATTCATATGTCATGGTAGGTTACGGTACAAACTGAGTCTGAAAGGCAAATTGATAAACTTAGGCGTAAAGAAGAAAAACGGCATAAACGCGGGATGGAGCAAGGAATTGAGGATGAATTTTCTGGTGCCAGTTTTTCATCATTACTTGAAGCAAGTGAGAGGAAAAATATATTTGATGACGTGATTGGAAGTGGGCCAGGGCCCCAATCATTAGCGGTTTCTGCACTTCCTCAAGGTACGGTGAGAAAGCATTTTAAGGGCTATGAAGAAGTTATAATTCCACCTACACCAACAGCTCCAATGAAGCCTGGGGAGAAACTGGTAGTCATCTCTTGTACTATGTAACCCTTTATTTAATGTGCAGTACTGGCAAGCCTAGTATTCCTGCACCGCATTTGTGTTGATGTGCTTATGTAAATCTTTGTGGTCCAATATGAGTTGGTGCTGCCCCCTTCTATTTACTCTTCGGGTGTTTTGGATGGACGGAGGGGCGGGGGGGTGTGATTTTATAGCCCATTGCTGCATCTGCCGCAGTGCAGCAGCTGAGAATCCCCAACAAGGAGAGCGTCCTATGACAATGTCAGATCTCACAGTTTGTTAGACATCTTTGCGGTCTTTTTGTTGATTCTAAAGTCTCTTTTAGTTTTTAGCTCAAATCTGGCAGTTTCTTATGTCCAACCAGTTTTGCATTCAGGAGTATCTCTGGAGTCACAACAGAAAGAAACCAATTGTTCCCCTATTTCTGGATGTTGAAGTGGGATAAATATCTTTTATCCATACAAAGTTACAAACAGAAGCTCTGTCTTCTTTGTTTGCGACTTGCCATGTAATTACCAACCACAGCCTGTAACACGTTGGAACACTTTTATTCCTGAGTCATAACCAATATGCACTACAACATTTTACAGTTGGCAAAAAGAGTCGATTCTTACAGAGTGGATGCTATTTGGTCTAACTTATATTTACTCTGTCTAGTACATGCATATGGGACTTTTGGAATGACGAGGATTTGAAACTGCTTACTTGGATTTTGTTCTGTGACTTCTGGACATGGATCCATTGGAATTGCATAATAGTTTTGGACATATGTCTTCAGAGTTGACCCTTGATGCTCAGGCTTACAGTTGCTATTCCCTTTATTTTTTCTAGAATGAACAGCAGACATTGTTCTTAGTTCTTCTGCACTAAATCAACTGACTTGAATCACAATTCGTTCTAAAAATCTTGATTGTGATCATTGATCAATTTTATTGATGACTTCGAAAGTGATGTGATGTGACCAACCTGAAAGCAGACCTTGGGCTGACAGTTTCCTGTTGCTTTTTAACTGTTCTCTTATTCCCTAATGGGCTTCACAATGGTTGCCTGCTGTAATAACTTGATTCTGCTCAATAGAAGGTTCCACTTTGATTGAGATTGCTAGGCTCTTGGAGATGTGAGTAACTTAAATGTTGGAAGCTTCTTTTTTATTTTGAATAAGAAAAATCAAATTATATATACATATAAATGGAAAAGGTGGATGCAAAGCAAGCATCCTACAAAAGGACTATGTACAACCAAAATGTAGACTATGCACAAAATCTACAATATCAAATAAGATTGGCAGAACTTGTCACTATCCCAAAAGTAGAAAGTCTTGAGAATCTTATCCTTGAAGTGATGAAGAGAAGTTTCCTCTCCCTTGAAGACTCCTATTTTTCTCACACCAAATGCTCCAAAAATTGGCCTGTGGAATAAACAAGGGTTTCTTCTCTTTAACTTTTCTCCCAAAGTAGCCTTCTCAAGCCACAAGATGTTCCTTAGTAGAGCTAGAAACAACCCAAGAGACACCGAAAAAATTAAAGGCTAACTCCCACAAAGCTCTAACAAAAGGGCAATGCAACAGCAAATGATTAGTGGATTCCAAATCAGCTTTGCAAATAGGACATGTATTCACCAAAATCTGTCCCTTTGTAAATTATCACAAGTTAAAATACTCCCATGACAAGCTTCGCACACAAAAAACACTTTTAAAGGTGCCAGAAACTTCCAAATGAGCTTCCAAGGTAGATGAAAAATATGAGGAGAGATGTGAAAATAGAGCCCAATCGGAAGCCAGCTTCAAATAGAAAGACTTAACAGAGAAAACTCCTATGTGACTAAGATCCCATCTAACCATATCATGAGCGGAATTCCTTATCGTAATCTCATTGAGTTTGACGAGGAGGCTAAGAATAGTATTATTATCGATAAGAGCTTCTTGAATGAAAACCGGAGACCAAAGTATATTATTAGACCCTTGTTCCAAATAATCAGCCACATAAGCATCCTTATTCCTTGCCAAGGCAAAAAGAGAAGGGAAAAGAACTTTCAAGGGAACACCTTCACACCACCGATCATGCCAAAAATAAATGGAGCCAACTCCCACCTCAAAGGAAAAGTGGGTAGAAAATTATCCCATTCTATAGAAATATACCTCCAAAGGCTTTGTCCATAAGAACCATTCCGTCTAGAAGGATACCACCCAAAAGCGTCCTCTCCATATTTGACTGTCACCACCTTGCGCCAAAGATTCTCCTTTTCATTCATGAATGTCCATAACCATTTCCCAAGCAAAGCCTTATTAAAGATCTTTAAGTCTTTGACACCTAATCCCCCTTCTTGAACCGGGAGCTGAACAATATTCCATTTAACCAAATGGTACTTGAAATCACTCCCAAAAGAGCCCCAAAGAACTTTCTCCGAATGGCTTCTAACTTTGAAGCCACTGAGGAAGGAATGTGGAAGAGGGAAAGAAAGAACGTAGGAATACTAGAAATGACACTTTTGATGAGAGTCAATCTTCCCCTTTGGAAATATACCTTGATTTCCACCCAGAAAACCTTTTCTCAAACTTCTCAATAATCGGTTGCCAAATGTCTTTCTCCTTGAAGGTTGCTTCCAGAGGTAGACCAAGGTAAGAAGTAGGAAGCGACTCAACACCACAACCTAAAACACCAGCAAGCAACTGAATGTTGTCAACTGAATGGGCCAGATCAATGAAATGTGGGTTCTTCTTTCTGAATTTACCCCAAATGAAAAAGAGGAATAGACACGGGGCTCTGGATTGGATTTCCTACCACTTCATTGATCTGGCGTTTTTAGCATTCTTGACAGGATCTGTACAGAACGGTCCCCTCATGGCTTTGTTAGATGGAATCTCAGCATAAGTCTCGTCCTTTTTTTGCATCCCCAGTTTTTTGTCATCAAGTTGTGACTTACATGGAAGATTATTTGGGAGACTTTGGCTCCAGTAAAGGCTTGATCTGGACTTGTGATAATTTACAAAAGTGGGGTAAAATCTTAGGCAATAGGTGCTTCATGTGCAAAGTGGATTTGGAATCCACAGGCCGTTTACTTCTCCATTGCCCAATTGCTAGAGATCTTTAGCAGCCAACTCTGTTGCGTAGGCCTTCATTGAGTGGTGCCTAGTTCTGTCAGATGTAAGTTTGGGTAGGGAGGGTTTTCACTCTGAACAAAGTCAGATTGATAGTCATTAGAGCCATTCCCATCCTATCTTTTGGATCTTTTGGATGGAGAGAAGTAGGAGAGCTTTTGATTGGGTTGAAACGCCACTTGAGCACATCACTCATCATAAAATAAAAAACTACATTTGAGTACATCAAAGACAAATGGCTCAACACTTTATACTTTTGTCTATAGGAGGATTTTGTTTGTCTTCAACTGATTTGACATAGGAGGATTTTGTTTGTCTTCAACTGATGTAATGGATGTTGTTAGCCCTTTTTTGGGTTGTAGTTAACTTTGTGTGATCACAGTATGTATGATCAGCATCCATTCCTCTTGCATTCTGTAATTTATGTGAGTATATGCTACTACTTTTTCTATATCAAAAATAAAGAAAAAGATTTGGCTAGGTTCTGCCAGCTGTGAATATCTTCATGGATAAAACTAAGCTCATCTTATCAAAGCTCAAATGTTCAAATTATCTTCCATTCTCATAAAATCAAACGCCAATGATTCCATTTGGTGAAGTATGGAAGGCATGTCCCATTCTTAGCAAGAGGAAAAGCTAGGCATTAGATCTCTTTATATGATGAATGACGCTTTCGAGGCTAAGGAGCTATGGAGGTTTACAAGCAGGACGTAGCTTTATGGAAAAGTCATTGAGGTTAAACATGGGGCTGAGAAGTTGGGTTGGTGGGAGCAAGAATGATCCTTCTTAAAAAAAAAAAAAAATAGGCTGGAGATCTAAATTAACGTGTTTGGAGTAGTTCAAGTCTTCAATGTACTTTCAGGTGAAGATTGTTCAATTTCCAGATCTTTTTCAGGATGACACGCTTAACTGATACACAAATGTGCTGAAAGAGAATGGTGATAAAACTTTAGAGGCGTTGGGATTTGACATTCTTTGAGAAGTCCAAATCAATCGGTAAGAGGAAAGAGTTCCTAATCTGTTGTCAATAGAATGCCATATACAAAGGCCAGGAGTGTATTTTAGGACCTATCATTCAAAGTGATCCATTTCTGTTGAGAGTTTCTGAAATGGGCCACTTGAGGTGTCCAACTTGGCTAACTTTCTTGCAAGGCAGTTGGGTCCCCCAAATAATGGTTTTATGCCTTTTCATCCACAAGTGTAAATATTTGCTAGAATATGCTTGAAGTGATTTCAACTTAGCAATTAGGTTAAATATTTAAGGAAGAAGCATCAATTGATCACCTTCTTCTTCATTGTTTGTGGGTTTCTTTGCTTTGGCGTTTTCCCTTTTCCCTTCATCTTGGTTAGTTGGTTTCAACTGAAGAATGCCTACTATGAAAATGAAGTTTGCACAAGAGTTGACTTCTTGGAGTTATGGAAGCTAATTCCTCTAAATATTTGGTAGAGTAGTAGGAAAGAAGGAAATTGGTGGATTTTGAAAGCCAAGCTTTACCTTATTAAGAGTTCAACTTAGGTTTTGGAGACTTCGTATGGTGGGGGCGAAGGAGTCCATTGTGAATGGAAAATGACTTGATTACATTTGTGGATAAGATCTTAAACTCTTTTTGCCGTAGTTTTAGAAGTGACAGACCAGGAACTAGGATTACTAAAAAGTGGGAAAAATATGAGAAAGCAGTTCTTATTTTGGCATGATTCTTTTCTTTTCACAAAAGTTTAGTTTGTAGATTCCCTAAAACCCCCATTTGTTTGGTTGTTTACATCTGGGCCTTACTACATCCTACCATGCTGGTAATTGTTGTGGTGGATCTCCACAAATGTGAACCGAAGTAGAGGCTCAATAGATTCCTCCTTAAAAGGACATTTTATAGTGACAAACTTCTTAACAGTGCAATGGGGAATGCTCTCATCACAATATCGGAAGTTATCGTATACCACCTGAATGCGCTAAGTGATTTTTCCTTTTTAGGTTAATACTTTTAAGTGCAATCATTAATTTGTATGCTGGATATTCCTATGTTTAAACAAAAAGGAATGTACTTTTTGCCAGCTTTCTGGCATGCCCAATACCTACTTTCGATGCACTTTCTTGTTGTGCAATTTATGTCGTAGCGATGCATATTCTGCAATCTAGTTCAATTACAGTGCAGTTCTTAATAACAGTTCACCTGCTTACAGATTGAGATCAAAGAATTGGATGACTTTGCACAAGCTGCTTTCCATGGCTATAAGTCCCTCAATCGTATACAGAGCAGGATCTTTCAGACAGTATACTATACGAATGAGAATATTCTCGTAAGTACTTAGTTAATTTCAGCAGTAATAATCCCTCAGTGTAAAAGAAGCATTTTTTTTCTTGAAGTTATACATGCCTACTTTCAGGTTTGTGCACCAACAGGAGCTGGGAAAACAAATATTGCTATGATTTCTATTTTGCATGAGGTAAGATTCTGCTTCCTGTTAATTCTTTGAACTTTATATTGAAATTATAAGCTAGAATTATTGATTACTCATCTGTATCGTTAATGTGAGTGACTGCAAGAAGACATTGAGGTAATAAAAGCACATAGTTTTTGCTCCCTCATGTTGCTGTTTCTACTGCAGATTCTTCAATAGCAGTGTGTCTTAGCCATTCTATACTTCTCTTTCTTTCAGATCTTGCTCCTTGCTCCCTGCTCCCTGCTCCCTGCTCCCCTTGGGTGATCTTTCCTCCCATGAGATGTAGAAACATTGGTGAACTAGTTTAATGTGTTTATGAACAGTAAACGCAGCTGAGAATCGTACCCCTTTGTGCCTTGAGAGAATGAAAAATGCCAGATTCCTGCGGAAACTTGATAACTATACTGTTTATGTTATTCCTAATCTAGATGCATTTGGCAGATTGGGCAGCATTTTAAGGATGGTTATTTGCACAAAGATGAATTTAAGATTGTTTATGTCGCTCCAATGAAGGTATGATTTGCTGAAAGTTCCTTGCTGCTTCTGCCTCTCTTCACCCTCCAAGTACTTTTCCCTAGTAATTTGTTTAGCTGCTCATTCATTGTCCATCATTTAGGCTCTAGCAGCTGAAGTCACATCGACATTTAGCCATCGTCTAGCTCCATTAAATATGACAGTGAAGGAGCTTACTGGAGATATGCAACTTTCTAAGAATGAACTTGAAGAAACCCAGGTTGTTCATAATCAATTTTTGCATTCCTAATAGTCCTGTGCAGTGCATAGATTGGTAGCTCACCTTTGCGCTTTATGTAAATCAGATGATAGTGACAACACCTGAAAAGTGGGATGTCATCACGCGCAAGAGCAGCGACATGTCACTTTCGATGCTTGTCAAGCTTTTAATTATTGATGAAGTGCACCTTTTGAATGATGATAGAGGTCCTGTAATTGAAGCACTAGTTGCTCGAACACTACGTCAGGTGGGGAATTTGAAGTTTTTAGGTGATCTCTGTTTCCTTGTGTAGTTGTGTCATTGTATGCTTAACTTGAAGTGAGAAATTGTTGGTACTTGAAAGTAGATGATGATTTGAGAACTTTTTCCAACTTATTTGTGTGATATTTCTAAATGTTGGGTTCGGCCATCTTATTGCTGTAATCTGGAAAGTTTTTCCTTTTCTAGTTTTTGGTACTGAATTTTAATCCCATGATAACATAAGTGGCAGTGTGATCATTGTCTCTTTTGAAATCCCCATATGGAAGTCCATCACTTATTACAGTTATATCATAGTCACTGTATGGCTCTGAAGTTGCCTAATTTCATTCTTATGCAAGAAAAATGCTGCTGTATTGATTCTTGTCTTTTGTTAGTTAGGAGCCTTGCAAACTAGGAGGTGTCTTTGTTGGTGGGTGCTTTTAGAGCTGTTATCCTTGGGGAGAGTAGTGGAAATTGGCATATTGGTAGTTGTTTATTTTCTATCAATCTGAGTACTTCTTGGCCTCTTAGTTGGTAACTCAATTAGCAATTTAACATGATTATTTAATTCAAAACTACAGAACTAAATACTGTGATGGAAAGGTTTAAGTATAGTTTGGGTTCTGTCTATTTCCTAAATTCAGTTTTGTGTTTCATTGTAAGTATACTATCACAGTACTTGAGCTTTTGGAGGGTATCACTGAGATGAAAGTTGTGAATAGGCTGAAGACTGTTTCTAGCATGATAATTGGTGGTGCCAAGGAGTTATCATGGGAGGTTTATCCTATGTTTTAGAATTTCAGTTTTTCCCCCTTTTTCTTTCAATAAAAAGGACCACACAAGTGTACTGGCTTTGCTACAAGAAGTGGTACTAGACTAGTACTTTGTACCTGCATATGCTTGGGTCACCTGAATCAAGGAAAATTAAGTGGACTTGAGAAATATTTTCCTTTTTCATAATAATATTATAATTAGACCAGTGGCCCTTGTTCTCCGGCTCTTTTTCTTTTTAGTTTCCCTTTTCCCGAGGTTTGTATGATGATTAGTGAGTTAGGCCTTCCATGCTGGGTAGGCCTGGCAAAAATGTGTCCGACCTGGAAAAAACCGGGTACAGTCACGGAATTTTTATCTGAATTTTAAATTCGGTCATCGGACAGTCCAGTTTGAAATTTGGATTTGGGTTTGTGAATCCGAGTCCGGGTTGTTTGGAGTTTAGAGCAAATTCGGATCTGGTCGTATTCGGACAATTGGACATTGTTTGGCCCGGATTATTTTCAAACTAGGCTGATAAAATTGGGTCTTAAAAAGCCTAAACAAGGTGATAATGGTTCTATATATTGATATGTAGGCTTGTTTATACCCCAAAATGTAGCAAAAGGTCAAAAAACAATAGAACATGACCTACTCAGTGATTTGAACATTTGGACATTTGGGTTCAGTCATGAGACACAAAAAATAGAAGGCCTATCTGGATTTGCAATTTGAACATCCGGGCAGCGGAGTCTGGGCATTGGACACGGTAATTTTGACCTAATGATAGGTTGTCCGAACCTGGATTTTTGCTAGGCAAACTTACTGCTCAAGTCCTTGGTTATGCTGCTTACATTGTTAAGTTCTATTTAGATATATGGCCTGCTCAAACAATTTTGTTGAGATTCGAAAAGATTACTTCCTGGCTGTGAGATGTTATTTGGTATTGTGTTTAATATGTATGAATAAAGATAACTTTCGTCTGTAAGTGAAAATAATCTTAATTTATTATTCACATTAGACCTAAAGATCTTGAATCACCAACTGCATAAATACGTGCAGAGATGCACCTATGCCTGCACGACATCAGAAGGAGGAGAAGGGAAAGAATGTCATATTGCTTATGAGAATCCTGTAGTGTAGCAAGAAAAGTGGTGTGTAGAGTATGACTGCATTATTAGTTTCTGAAATCCTTGTCACCTTCTTGTCCTCATTGTTTTTTGTTCCCCTCTCTTTCTTTCTTTCCTTTTTTAAGAGAGGGGGGTGTTGGGCAAACTGTTTGATGAAAATGCTTGAGTTTATATAATGCGTGAGTTGCTTTTCAAACTATTGTAGGTTGAATCAACACAATCCATGATTCGCATTGTGGGCCTTTCAGCCACTCTACCCAATTATTTAGAGGTTTGCCAGTCAAGATTCCTCTCTTCTTTTTATTATTAACATCTGGATACCATGGAAAATTTAGTTGGAAGTAGATTATTCAGTCTTTAATTGTTTAGGTTGCACAATTTTTGAGGGTGAATCCAGACTCAGGGCTCTTTTTCTTTGATTCGAGCTATCGTCCTGTGCCACTTGCACAACAGTACATTGGCATTAGTGAGAAGAACTTTTTGGCTCGGACGGAATTGCTAAACAAGATCTGCTACAACAAGGTACCTTCACTTCATAATCTCTTTGATATTCATTGTAAACCGAGGGGTTTGTGATAAACAATTTCATTACAGGTAGTTGATTCGCTGAGACAGGGCCACCAAGCAATGGTATTTGTTCATTCTCGAAAAGACACAGGAAAAACTGCTGAGAGGCTGGTACTGCTTCTTTTTGATTTTCTATTAGCTCATCTGACCACTTGAGGGATTACGTACATTGTTCTTGTTTGTATCATATCTTCAGTGTTTTGAAATGCTGTGATCACATATCTGGTGTTTGCACTTTATGAACGGAAATATGGAGCATTCTAGATGCTGCTGGTCTTTATAAAATTTCTTTCATCAGGTGGAAATATTGTTTGAGAAAATATGATTATCCAACTCCAACGAAATATGCTGGTAAAAATAATGTAGGGAAAACCTTTTAACGGTGAAATATGTTTTGGTGGCATGGAGAAGAAGGTTGAAGAAGAGTTGGGTTTTAGGAGTTTAAAAGTTGATGCCATTAGCTATTTGGTGGAAGTGCTTGGAAGGAGAAGAATTGCTGAATTTTTGGGGGCGGGAGGTCCTTTGATGATTTCAAGCTTTACTTTTTGAGAACTTTGTATAGTTGGAGTCAAGTTCTCGATGATGGTACAAAGTTGACGTTTTGGGATTTTGTTGATATGATTACTGTCCAGGGCTTGAGGGCTTTGATTATTTTGCGTTTGCGCCCTTTTGTACATGCGTGGCATTCCCTTGGTGTGTTTTAATACAAAGTTTTTGATTGCTTATAAAAAAAAATAACAGAGGGAAACCTGGTTAGCTGAGCAATCTGATTGTGTAGAGAGATGAGGCTAGGAATATCCATTTCTTACATAATCAGTTCACCTTCCAGCATTCAACCGAATCAGCAGAATCACTTACACGATTTATTGCAGATTTATTTTAATATTTCTGTTTATACTGCTTTTTCTGCTAGAAACTGGTATATGTCATCCTTTTGTCCTGAGTATTTTTCTCCTTGAATATTCAAAAACTTGAGAGAAGGAAAAAGACAATGTTGTGGTTCTGGAGATATGTCTCTTTTTGGTGTCAAACTTACACAAGTTTTTTCATAAACAAAGGCGAGTGTTTACTGTTTATCAGTGCATGCGTTTCTTGTATGCCTGTTTACCTTTGATGCTCAATACAGGTTGAACTTGCTCGAGAGGACAACAATCTGGAGCTTTTTCAGGATGAGACACATCCACAGTTCCAACTCATCAAGGCAAGAATCTCAATTATGCAGTGATTATCCTATTTCCGTATTCAAACATCCTCATTGATGTATTTTTTGCATTATGCTTTCAGAAGGAGGTTATGAAGTCTAGAAACAAAGAATTAGTTGGGCTTTTTGACAATGGGATTGGTATTCATCATGCTGGAATGCTACGTGCTGATAGGACTCTGACTGAGCGCCTTTTCTCTGATGGATTGCTAAAGGTCAAATCTTTCCTTTGATTCTGCTTTTCGTGTATCTTAGTTTGCACGTCGTCATCTTACTGATATATAGTGGTCTTCAGGTGCTTGTTTGCACAGCAACTTTGGCTTGGGGGTAAACTTACCTGCTCATACTGTTGTGATCAAGGTTTGTACTTATTTGTTTAATAACATCACGTTAAGTTTTTCTTGGAACTTTAATTGTACTCCATGGAGACTGTTACTGCTTCTGAATCTTGATATTTTTTTTATTGCTTTTATCGCTTGTCAGCTGTCACTAATGAAAGGTTGTCGAAGTATCTGTTATGTTATTTCTGCTAGTTAGTTCTAAGCTCGTCTAGTTCATATGAGTAATATCCTGGCCTGTAAGTGTGAAATGTGGTCTGGAGTTTTCTTTTCTTCTAGTTTGTATAATTATGAAGATGTATTGCTCATTTGACAGTCAGCTAATTTGCAGCAGCTGGCCGTCTCTGAACTATTGTGTGGCCTTCTAGTCACCTCTTTATAAGCATTACTTTATTTAAAAGGTTTTCTAATTTTGAGTATAGCTCAAAGTGAAATCGAGCCACTATTATGCTGAAACTTTTTTTTGTGGGGTGTTGAGGGGGAGGGGGGGAATGAAAGCCACAATGTCTTGTTTATAATTGCAGAAACTTAGCACCATTACATCACTTGCTTTATGTTTTTTATGGGCAATATACAATTCTCCTTGAATAACTCAAAAAGATTTGGAGCCCAAGCACCTTCATTCTGCTGCTAAGATGTAGTCTTTGCTTCATTCAAGCTGTTGCATTATGTGAACAATCAAGGTTTAAATACATTCATTGTTCTTGTGGAATGCTTAAGCAGATATAAGCTTAATGGAGATCATTCTACAATTGAGTTCCTCTATTCCCCCCTTTTTTTTCTTTTTACTGCCTCAAGCAAGCATTTCTGTGCTTTGGTTAACCAGGGTACGCAGATATATGATCCAAAGGCTGGTGGCTGGCGGGATGTAGGCATGCTTGATGTTATGCAGGTGAAGCATTTTTTTGCTCAAGTTTAGTTTGTGCAACTTTTTTGTCGTTTTACTTCCTGCTGTCTTCTTCTAGTAACTTTTGTGATGCCCTGCTTTTAGATCTTTGGACGTGCTGGAAGGCCTCAGTTTGACAAAAGCGGTGAAGGCATTATCATCACATCCCATGACAAATTAGCTCATTATCTAAGACTACTTACCAGCCAACTCCCTATTGAAAGTCAGGTAGTATCTTGCATTTTTGTGGCTTAAGTGACGCTTATATCATATTGTCATGGTTTCGTTGAGCATTTGATTCACTATGTACAGTATTTGGAACAACTTCAAAACCGTGTCTCCATGTTAGGTTGGGTGGCTTTTTAGAAGGTTTTCTGTGATTTTGCTGTGGATTTTGCAACATTGGTTATTCACCTCTTCAGGGCATCTGATCAGTGAAGTTTGGAAAGACTGTTGATTGTGATTAAATTATCAAACTTGCTTCCCTTTATCTTTGGGGTCTTTGTGGAAAGTGGGAGGAAAATTACAATTAAAAAACCTTGCCACTTGTATTCCTTTTTTTTCTCTTTTCTTTTTGTCCAGTAATTACCTCTCTCTGCCAGTAAACTTCTATAATTACTTGCAATGCCACTATTGTGGAAACTATGTCCCCTGTCCGACTGAATTTTTGAAAACTACTTCAAATGCCATTTGGACCTGAAAATGATTAAAGTGTCCCTATATTTTCCCATTTGCATTGTAGTAGGAAAACCTCTCTTCTCCCCCTCCCTGAATGTAGGGGCATTTTAGTCATTTCAGGTTTCCCAATGACGGTAATCTTTTTCAGCGTGAGGGGAACAGTTTTCAAAATAGTCAGCTTTGGGGTTATCTTTAAAAGTTTAATGATATGGTTGGGGGGTAATTTTTAGAAGTGCAAAAAGTATAAATAATTTCCTCACTGTCTGACTACCTTAAGTGGTGGTAGTTGCTTCATATTGTATTTTATTACTTAAAAAATATTTTTATTAATTTGTCAACAAAAATGTCCTATTAACAATTTTTTTTTCCGTCCAATGTAGGCACAAAAGGCAATACAATATAATTACATACAATGTGTGTGTTTGTGTGTTTTTTCTGGAGGGGGTGTGGTGGTATTCTTATTAATTTTTATTAAGAAATGTCCTGTACCATGAGAAATAGTTGTTAATTAATTCTTATATTTCAATTTCTTCCACTCTTATAAACAGCTAATTTCTTATGTTATTCTAAAATGATAAATTCTATACTTCCTTGGAAAAGATGTTAAATATTAGAGTTAGATATTTAAAATATGTTGTTAAATGTAGATTAGTTAATTGAATATTAATTTATTACTATTCCTACGAATTTTGCATACCTTTGCCTAATTTAAGCCTAGAAAACAAAAGAGCTCTCTTATGTCCTAAAATATTTCGTCATCCTAACTAAAATTAGGGTTTTTGGATACGAATAATCCATCTTTGGGGGTTTTAGATTCCAATAATCCAAGCTTTAGAAATACTGCCCACTGGTCCCACCTTTGGGCCAAATTATTCTTAGTAATTTGTACTAATGAAGTATTAAGGAATGGTGAGCTAGAATCAGAGGCAACAATGCTACTACTTCTTTAGTACAAATTATTGAGAATAATTCGGCCCAATGGTGGGATCAGCAGGCGGTATTTCTGAAGCTTGGGTTATTGGTGTCCAAACCCCATAAAAGTTGGATTATTTGTGTCCAAAACCTAAACTATTGTTAATAAATCATCTAACTGTTACCTGTATTAATTTTCAGATATTGATTTCTTGGACATAAAAAAATTTGATTCTTATATTGCTTTTTGTTAAAAAGATTCAAAGTCTTAAAAGCATTATCGTTTGATACTGGATTCTTAATTTATTGTGTTGTGTTCCTGATCTGGATGACTTTCTTCTTTGATTTTTGGAAAATATTAAGCAAGCCGAAATGGTATCTGCATATTTGTTATTCTACCTATTACCGATTGTCTTTTATATAGAATTATTCTGCCTTTCATACTTGAATTGTCTATTCAATCTTAATTAAGGGAGAAGGTGGCAATCATATCAAATTATAATAACTAAGTAAAAAGTGGCACAGTCAAATGAGACAAACCAAAATAGAAAGGATGATAGTCGTTCAGAGACAGAGGGAGGATGTACTATAGCAGCAAATAGTTGCTTATCATTGCTTCCTTTAGTCTTTGAATAATTTCTAAATTTAAACTTTGTTGGACCTTCTAAAAAGAAAATAAAAACGCTTTCAAAAGCAAATATCAGAAACACAAGATTTATCTTATGCCTGAAAAAGAATCAATCCGTATAAAAAATGTTGTTGATCATTATTAAATTGTTATCTAGACTAATTTGAGATTCAGATTCCTTGCACCATGGAGAATGAAACTCTTCAATTTTTTTTATATGAAAAAACACACATTCCTTACAGTTTTTAAATTGAAAGTACAGAAAATACTGTTGCCAATTTATCGAAATGTTAATCACATAGACTGTATTGTTTTAGAACTATATATCGGTGAATTGTTACTTATATTCCTTTTAGCTTTGAATAATGTCTAGATTTAGACTTTGTTATGCTTTTGATAAAAAGGTACATATTAAGAACCGAGGGAAAATTACTGAATAGATCTCAGAACCTAATCATGTTTACCCATCGATTTGAAGAGTAGGGGTTCCTGCACACAACCTCCATGGATTACCATAGGCATCCCTTACTTCACCTTGAACAAAATAACATTCCAGACAAACCCTGACTATAAAACCTCAGGATCCAATTGTGTGTACCCATCCATTTGAAGTGAGGTACGGTACTGGTATAATTAAAAAGAGTTGTTGTTAAGTCATTCATAACTCTATTCTTAGGTTATAAAATAAAAGGTAAATCGACTAAGCCAATTATAATGTGTATTTTGGATTTTACACTTTATAGTTTGAGATTTCATATTGAAGACCCTAAGTTGTCCAATTTTTACATTTCACACCTGAATTTCTCTATATGTTGACAGATTACTTTCGATCTTAGCATATTTGAAACTTAATGACTGAGATGGGAGTTAGCGATGAAAAGAATAGGCCCTTAGTATGAGATTAATTCAAACTTGCTTTTATCTTGCCTGCTGGGTAACATTGACATTGTCAATGTGACCAGTGTTCATTGTTGCATCTTCTTTCAAATGGTCAGATTTCTACTAACAAGTGCTGTCATGGCAATTTATATACTGCATTTTCTCCCTCTAAACTTTGATTCTTGTTTTATTATATTCCTACTATATTGAAGTGATAATGGGAATGACTGAATACTAGGTATCAGTGCAGTGGAGTTGGTAATAATAATTTATTGGTAGTAATAATCTAAGATATAAACATGGTGGAAGAGAGGGAGGTTAGGATAACTGAGAAAGATGAAATTTTCTTTTTGACATCATCATATATCTTATGCTGCATAATTATTGTCCATCCCTTTTTTTGCAGTTTATTAGCTCATTGAAGGATAACTTGAATGCTGAGGTAGCTCTGGGAACTGTGACAAATGTGAAAGAAGCTTGTGCGTGGCTTGGTTATACCTATCTATTCATAAGGATGAAGATGAATCCTTTGGCATATGGTATTGGGTGGGATGAGGTATGAACTGGATTATTAATAAAAACAATTTTTTTGGGCGATATTGTTTGTTTTTGTTGAGATTTCTTTAGATTGTTTTCTGCAGGATGGATAATTGAAGATCTCTTTTAGTAAAACAGTTGTGCGTTCTTATTTCCCATTCGTCTTTGGGGATAACTTGTTAATATTCTTTTGCCTTGCTGTTTGTTTGTCTTCAGCATGATTGAAAGGCTTGAGGCTTATATAATATTTCTTTGTGAAGATTCCTGGCTCTCTTTGAATTCCTTAGGGGTTACTGTTCTATTTCATTATTCTAGAATTAAGAATAACTTTTTTTTCTGATATATATATGTGTGTGTGTGTGTAATATATATATAGAGAACCGAAGAATTTGATGAGAAGCAGCAACATGCGGAGAAGCTAATTACATCCAATGAGTGGACTATCGACTATACCTAGAGTAGGTCCTCCAAGTCCCAAAATGCACAAAGCCTTCATCCACTTATTCTTTGTGAGTTCAGGAGGTGTGGCAATGCCAGAAGAAAGCTGTTCTATTACTCTTTAGCAAGGACTTGAGGAATCTCCCTAATGATGTTCTGTTTAATGTCTCTACTAGAAGTGTCCTCCCACATTCATAATGAGTTAATTAACAATTCCTTGCTAGAGAGAGGCATCTTCTCTATGATGCACTTTGGATTTTGGCTGGGGGTAGGATCGATACAACTAACATGCTTCAGAGGATGAGCCATATCTCTGCGTTTGGGTTCTTTATTGAGGTAGAAAAGAGGAGCACATGCTTTTCTGGAGGAGCATTTTGGTGTCGCTGTGGTGTCTCGAGTGTGCATGACGCCACTACGGAGCCCTTAGAGAGAACATATGCTGGTTTTGGAAGTAACGAGAGAAGAAATTGCTGAAGAGATGTTCATTTTTAGGGAACTTTCTGAACATTCTGTTAGAGGGATTCCTGTGTCATTTTTTGGGTCCTTTGGGGAATGTCTCATTTACTCAGGACTGCAGTGTGGAAGGGCTCTAGTTGAAGTGTTGAACATGCTTAGAGGATGTAGACCTGAAACCCGGTAGGTTAAAGATGAAATCTCTTTCTAGAATCCTCTATAGAAAAAGATGTTCGATGCAATCTTTCTAGAATCCTGTATCGAAAAAGATGTTATCCTGCATATTCTTTTTGTTCCATTTCTTGTCTAGTTCCTTAGAGCTTATCATCAAATGCTAACTTTCTACTTTTCACTTGTTTTTGTGAGTCTCAAGGAACAAACTTTCTGCATGTAAGGCATTTAGGCTACGTACGTTTGAATCTCGCCAGATCCTCACTCTGTGGGATCTCATATCAGGAGATGGGGATTGTCATCATTATTGTTATGTATGGCCTTTTCTCATGTGATGTCTTTTATTGTATTAACAGGTGGTTGCAGACCCTTCCTTAAGTTTGAAACAAAGAGCGCTTGTAACAGATGCAGCACGTGCACTTGACAAAGCAAAAATGATGCGGTTTGATGAGAAAAGTGGCAATTTTTACTGTACTGAACTTGGTCGTATTGCCAGTCATTTCTATATACAGTATTCCAGTGTTGAAAATTATAATGAAATGTTGAAACGCCATATGAGCGACAGTGAAGTAAGTTATCAGTAATTAATTCAAACTTTATTTTTATTTCTTGCTGTGATGCTGTAAGTAAATCTTTCCATAGAGGATGAATTTACAGTTCACTGAGAACAACGTTTTCTGGTTATGAACGTTGAACTTATCAAGTTCTAAATTATTCTAAGATTGAAAAGAAAAATAAATTCTGAAGGTTGCATTTTCCCTTATTGTGTGGGGCATTTGCCATTCTTTTCAACTGCTGTCAGACGACAAGAGTATTATAAATCACTTTTCTATTGACCTTTGTCATCTGGGGAATTTATGCACTATCTTGATGTGTAGATGTTAATTCTCGCCTTGCTATTTGGATTTTTATTTTTTATTTTTTATCATTACTTTATGTTTCTTTGGTTTGGTCACTATTTCCTGCCTCCTACTGCTTTAGGTTATCGACATGGTTGCGCATTCATCTGAGTTTGAAAACATTGTCGTTAGAGAAGAGGAGCAAATGGAGCTTGAAGCTTTAGTCCGTGAATGCCCTTTGGAGGTTAAGGGTGGTCCTTCCAGTAAACACGGGAAAATATCAATTCTCATTCAGGTTAAATATTGGTTGCTTTCGGTTGATTGGTTTATTCTGATCAAAGATGATGATATTTTAGGTTAAAGCTGGTCAATGATATGGCAGTATTTTTCATGTGCAGTTGTACATATCACGAGGATCTATAGAGACGTTTTCATTGGTTTCGGATGCTGCATATATAAGTGCAAGCTTGGCTCGTATTATGCGTGCTTTATTTGAAATCTGTTTGCGCAGAGGGTGGTCTGAAATGTCTACCTTCATGTTAGAATACTGTAAGGCTGTTGACCGTCAAATATGGCCTCATCTACACCCCCTCAGACAATTCGACAAAGATATTTCCTTAGAGGTTCCTGAGAGCTCTGCTCATCTTGTTAATTTTGCTGAGTTAAGTGGCAACTGTATAAAATGTATCTATTTTTTTGCTTCAGATATTGAGGAAGCTTGAAGATAGAGGGGCTGATCTAGAACGCCTTTATGATATGGAGGAGAAAGACATTGGAGCTCTGATTCGTTATGTACCTGGAGGGAGGGTATGTGCATCATTTTACGATACTCTTGCTCGCTTTATATGCTGAACTTTTCTCTGTTTTTGCAGATAGTGAAGCAGTATTTGGGATATTTCCCCATGGTTCAGTTGTCTGCTACAGTGAGTCCAATTACCAGAACTGTTTTGAAGGTTGGTCTATTGCTTGGTCATCTGTTTCAACATTTCCCTCCATAACTAGACGGCCAATGATACCTGACTGTTTGATAGACTTTATATTTCATTGTTTGGATGGAAAGGGCATGTATTAATGTCTTTGAAATGCTATTAAGTGGCCAGGAACGTTCATAAGACAGTTGATGGCAGTAAATCCTGTTTGTTGTTGTTTTTGAACATTTTTCTAATCCTTTAAACTGTTCAGGTTGATCTACTCATAACCCCTGATTTTATATGGAAGGACCGTTTCCATGGTGCTGCTCAGAGATGGTGGATTCTTGTTGAGGTTTGAGTGCTTTCTTCCTGCTCCTTTGCTGTCTAATGGAATATTATAGTTCATGTAAGCTGAAAATGAAATTCCTTCAAAATTATTTCTGTTGAGATGTGATGTCCCATCTATATGACTTGTTTATCTATTATTAGATTATATTAATACAAAACACTGCAATTCTAGCAAACGGCACATGGCAATTTCTCAAAGGTTCGGATTAACCAACCTAATAACGAACATTGTGCTTGTCTATGAATATGAATAAATCCTGACAGTTTGCTTTCGTGTCCCACTCAAATCCTAGTTTTGTCCTATTGGTGATCCTTTTTGTTGAGCATTCACAGTCACTTTTATGGTGCAATGTTGTAGATCTAATAACATCAATAATTTTACTAGTTAGGTAGTCTTTGGTAATGAGGGATCCAACTCAGAATTGTGGACCTTTGTCCAATATCAGTTATGATAAACTAATGCAATGCCATGTCTTACAACTACATCAGCATCTCGCAAAGTGTACTTCCTTCTTTTCTGAATGGTTTGGAAACTCTTAAGGAAAATATCTTCAGATTAATTTATGTAGATTTATCCAGATTTTAGATATCAGGTTCCAGATTCTGTAATTGTATTGTATTGAGCCATTGCTGAACTATTACACACATTGAAATTAATATGAAATGTCCCATATTTGAGATTCAAGAGTTCAAAGCTTAACTTATAAAAATTCATATAGTTTCCTTCTTTGCCATTGGCTTTTCTTTTTCTTTTTCTTTTTCTTTTTCTTTTTCTTTTTTCCTTTTCTTTTTAAAGCAAATATTTTGCCATTGATTTGAGCAGGCTGGTTAGCATTTGTGGTTGCTTATTGACAGCGTTCCACCTGCCTAATATCTATGGTAAATAGAAAACAAGCATTCAAAGATCAATCAAGTGTAAACCAGCTGGAGTTTTGAGTAGATACAAATGGAGGCAGGTGATTATTTAGCTGGGAGTGTAAATGAAAAATTTCATCTCATCTGACTGATGCAGATGTTTTAAACAAGAATTGGACTAAATCTTCTTGTTAAACTGGGTGTATTGACATTTGATAGTTGCTTTATGATGTTTTGCATCATGTAATTAATACTTTAATTTGTGTGTTAGCTTTATTAAATGGAATAAAAGATGTACATGAATGCATTATATTTCCAAATTTGAAAGGAACAATTATTCTTGAGCTTTTATGCTTGTTGTTTCCCGGGAAAAAAAGGTCATCATAGGCGTATTTTGGTTGCTTGACGATCGACTTCCTTGAAAGCTTATTTGGAAGTCTTTTGCCCTTTGAAAGTTTCATTTTTTGTTTGGAAAGCATGTCATAGGAGTATTTCGACATGTGATAAATTACAAAGGAGGGGAAAGATCATGGTGAATAGGTCTTCAATGTGCAATGTGGATTTTGCAATCTCCTAATCATTTGTTGCTGCACTGTTCTTTTGCAAGACCTTTTTGGGAGTTTCCTGGGTTACTTCAAGCTCAATTATGAACCATCTATTGGCTTGAGACGGTTTCTTTGGTAGGAAAGCTAATAAGAAGAAAGCCTTGTTATTTCCAAATGTGATTTTTGGAGCATTTGGTTTGAGGGAAACCGAAGAGTCTTTGAGGGATTGGAGACATCTGTTCAACACTTAAAAGGATAATCTTATCAAGACTTTCTTCTTTTGGGATGATGGAACTTTTCCCAATCTTCTTTTGATGTTGTAGATTTGGTGGTTAGTTTCCATATTGGATGTATATGGTCCTTTGTCACGATGCTAGCTTTGCATCCAAACTTTTGATTATATTATATATTATTTTCCTTTTCTTGTCAAAAAAAGAAGAAGAAAGAGTAGCCCATTAACAGTTTAGGAAGATGATATGCAGAATCGTAGTACTCGTTGCCTTTTTGAGGAAGTTCCTGTGCAACACATCGGGGTCCTTGCTCGTTCTCATGTTCCTCCTCTCACAAAGCATCTGTCGAAGATTTGTCGTCTTTGAGTTACTAGAAGCTGGAAGTTACATTAAGCTTAACTGTACCCTATCATTTTCCTTCTGATTCAAACTCTCATATGTCCATGAGACTTGGTCACTGTTTCATTTTGTATGTGTTAGTTGTTACATGGATTTTTTAAGCATTGTTTTACTTTTATGCAACAATTTCTTAGTAAAGCTGTCACTTGCTAACGAAAGGAATTGCTCCCGATGATATCTGCACAACTTTGGTTTATTTTTTATTCTTTGTGATAACTGTATGCTGGCCCTGATGTACTTCATCGGAAAATGATGTGATTGAAGTCCGTATATAACTGGGGAGAGTGCATTTTTGTTACCATCTGTGTTTTTCTATATTTTGTGCGAACCTCATAAATTATTTGAACAGGACTCTGAAAATGACCACATTTATCACTCAGAGCTTTTCACTCTGACAAAGAAGGCCGCGAGAGGGGAGCCTCAAAAGCTTTCCTTTACAGTGCCAATATTTGAACCACATCCGCCACAATACTACATTCGTGCAGTTTCTGATTCTTGGCTACAAGCGGAATCTTTTACACTATATCCCTTCACAATCTTGCACTGCCAGAGGTAATTTATGTACAGACTGTAAAGATGAACCTAATATTGCCACTTCCACTTCCTTGTCACATTGTTTGTGCTCTTTTCTGTCAGGCATGAAACATAATCTGTCTCTTATTTCCATCCAGGCTCACACTTCCCACACTGAATTGCTTGATTTGAAGCCCCTACCGGTAACTTCACTTGGCAACAGAACCTACGAGTCCCTGTACACCTTTTCACACTTCAATCCTATTCAGACGCAGGTGTGCAATTTGAAGCTTTGCTTGTGACTGATAGGATCTTAATTTTTCTCTGGTACTACTCGAAGCAGTCGTTAATGCTTTGCTGCTGATTGCAGGCTTTTCATGTCCTGTATCACACAGACAACAATGTTCTCTTGGGAGCTCCCACTGGAAGTGGGAAAACAATTTCGGCAGAGCTCGCAATGTTCCGCCTTTTTAATACTCAGCCTGATATGAAGGTTAGTTTGGGATCTTGTCTGTTCTGTCTTATAAACATTCTGGAATTACATAAAAGGAGTGATCCCGTTCCTTTTGGCGTTTCCAGATCTGCTTTGTCTCTACCGGCTTTTCTGGTTTTATCTAGATCTGATGGAAAAAGACCGTTGGGATAGCAGATGTATAACTTGAACCTGTGACCTAACTTGGAATTCACTTCCCTGACTGGGCAAGTGCTTCTCTAAAGTGACAGGATGTTGATCTTAGAACTTCTTCTTTTCTTTTCTTTTTCTTTTTTTTTGAGATATCAATGTGGGGATTTTGCTAATTTTTTTCTTTACTTGTTATATCTTGCTTGCTAGAAGGGCCACCTTCTGGATATAGTTGAAAAGGCCAATTTTGAGCAATTTTTTCTGCTTGGAGTGTGGTAAACTAAGGCAAAATGCCTCCCTGAGTGTTCTCTGGTTCATTTATAAGTAGTATTAGGCAGTGAGTTGTTTTCCAATGTAGGGTATAAATGTATAATGGAATCAATCTCTCTATAATTCTGCAATTTAGGCCATGTTCCATTTACCTTTAGCTTACAGCCTTACAACTCCTTACAACTTTTTATAACTAACTTTACAACTATCTTACAGCTCCTTACAGCTAAATGGAACAGCGCCTTAGAGGGTAAGGCTGTGACATTGGACCCTCCAAACTTTGCCTAGGCGGGATTAACCGGGGTATGGTTTTGGGTTTGGATATCTTGCTAGCTAGATTGATGGCTCAATTCCTTGAATTTTTGTGATGCGTGGTGTATTATCTCTACACTCTTAATTTGCATAGTCATTCGTATGGAAATACACTTCAAATTATTGTTAACCCTCTTAAGTGATAAAAAATTTTTACATGTTGCATTTATGTGTAGTTCGTAGTGCCGACATGTTTTCTGACATTTATTAGAAAACTGATTGCTGGTCTAGAAGCCAAAAGCTTACAGTCATACTCCATATGCCTTTTGGTAGTTTAGTTTAGTTAGGCTAGAGGAAGTTTGCTGTATTTCTTCTTGGTGGATTATGCAATGCCATGGACCATGGTATCTATAATCACTTATTTGACTCATGCAGGTTATTTATATAGCACCATTGAAGGCTCTGGTCCGCGAAAGAATGAATGACTGGAAAAGGCGCCTTGTGACACAGCTTGGGAAAAAGATGGTTCTATTCTTTGTCATTACTTTTCACTGGCTTTTAAGCAATGAATCTGTTTCTTTAATATTTCTGGATTCTTAATTTCCTATGTAATTTGAATAGATTTACGGATAACCATTTTGTCTGAACTATTTCTTCAGGTTGAAATGACTGGTGATTTTACTCCAGACTTGATGGCCCTTTTGTCAGCGGATATCATAATTTCTACTCCAGAAAAGTGGGATGGCATCAGCCGTAATTGGCATACTCGAAGCTATGTTAAAAGGTTCATCCCTTACCTTCTTTCGACGGCTTCTTTTATTTAACACCAATTTGTTTCCACTTCTCTCTTTGATGGATGGTCATAGATATGTCCAAAATATTTGTCTGATCTTCTTTTCCCTAAGCATTATTGTTTTGGTCCTTTTTATTTAATAGTGTCTCCGATTCTCATTTTTTATTAACTAATTGTCCATATTGTTTCTGTTGCCTTGCTCCCTTCCTGTGAACTCACTATATTATCCTATTGCTATTCCCCATGGTCTTTTCTACTCGATATGAACATAATACATGCAGATAAATGCACAAACACATCAATCTATTATCTGTACATGTCTTACATGAAAACAGAGTAGGCTTATCCACAATGATTTACCTTCTACTAACTGTTTGATAACTTGATTTGTAGGTGGGGCTGATGATATTGGATGAGATTCACCTACTTGGAGCTGATCGGGGTCCGATCCTTGAGGTAATGATTTGCTGTTATTGCCACTGGGAAGCAGCCCCTTTTGGTCCCAACATTGGGCTGCCTAGGAGTGCAATTCTTTCATTGCTACTGACACCCCCCTTTTCTTTTATTGGACAAGGTGCATGGACTAACATGGTAAATGACTATGATTTAATCAGTGAGAAAATTTTTACAAGTATAATAGACCTAAGAATATTCCCTGTGTGGAGAGGGAAGCTTAGAAAGTTCTTAAGATATTTTTTGACAGTAAGGCGAATTACAGTTATTAAGTAAATATCAATTGCACCCACAGGGGTGCTTGGGTGATAATGTGATGCAGATCCTGTTCTGGGCTTGGCAAATTGGGAGATGTAGGTTGTAGCAGTGTTAATTGAAAATAAAGAAAATAGAGGTCGCTGGTTGGAAAGAGGTAGATGGAAACTTTGCCCTCTAGTATCTGCTGATTCCTTTCCTTCGCATGCTCCACCAAATAGGCAATAAAATTAGCTCTTAAATAGTGAACACTCCTTTCTTTCCCCTTTGAAAAGAGAAATTATATATGGATAATTGGATAAATAAAGGAAAAGGGTGGATGCATAGGCATGAACCTCATGATTCTATGAGGAGATATATACATCATTACAGCTCCCAAAAAGATTTATCTATGACACTTCCCCTGTACAGGAGCAGAATGTCCCACGCAAAATCTTCAAAAGTAGATGTTTTGTTGTTGTTTGTACTTGAGAAAACATGTTATAACAATTCATATGTTAGTTTATACGCTGATACATTCGAAAACGCCTTAATATGAGTCAATGGGTGTTCTAATGTATAAAATGCTGTAGCATCTCTAAATGCGGCAGCTTTAATGCAGACCATCTGTAAGCTAGATTTTAGAGTGTTTTTGAACCACGCTATGAAACAGCTTGGCAAATATGAGCAAAATTCCTTGAAATGACAGCCACTATGTACTGGCTGTCATTAGGTTGACATGCTGCCTCTCCCTTGTTACGTGCAGTGGCACTGATATTGATGGCTTGTTCAGGATTTTTTTGCTTTGTATACCCAGCTTGTGTCTGTCTACACTATTTAATTGCTGCATTTTGCAATATTTACAAATGCAATCTCCCTTGATAATGATAACAGATTACAAATTTCTAGGTTATTGTTTCTAGGATGAGGTATATCTCATCTCAAACAGAACGGTTGGTGCGGTTTGTGGGTCTATCAACAGCTTTAGCAAATGCAGGGTATGTGATTATATTTTGTACTGTTCTTTTGATCTTTTTCTTCCTGCAATTTACAACCGGGAAACATATTTAATTGGTCTGTGAAAATTATAGCATGAGAAACAGTGTTTGCTTTTGAGTGACACTTTCTAACTCCTATTATTTGGCATTCTAGTATTTGAAATCATATAACGCACCATATTGGAACCCCGTTTCTTTCTTTCCTCTTTTTTTCTTTTTCTTTTTATAAGTTTGCAGTAGCGGAGATGGTTTTCTTTAATGTGACTGTTCCAGATGATTGGTGGGTAAGTAAGGGCTCAACTTCTAACACCTATAACTCATAATTCTTGATTGTCCTTGCTGCAAAGCACTTGATCAACCATAGTAACTGGTTGTCTCAGCTCTGGCTCTAACTGTGGAGGATTGCTGGTTATAGAAGTGTGTTCCCCAGTGGACAGAGTAACCAGCTGTTTTTGGGTTATGTATTTGTAAAAAACGGTGTTGAAATGAGATGTAGTATGTAGGAGTATAGAAGGATGGAGCCATGGAGGGCGTGAGAATCGGAAATGGATTTGGGAGGGTCATTGATAATTGGGATGGTGTCTTCCAACAAGGTCTCTGATAAGATTGATGGTTTATTGAATTTCAGGTTAGAGTGGTAACAAGACTGGGGGAAAGAAGGTTAATGTGGCTAGGGAGTGTGTATATTAAGATGTTTGATGTGACCGATTAATTTGGATTGCTATCTTTGTATGTAGAATCTACCTACCCAAGGTTTTAGTGCTGTATATGCTTCTGTACTTCCCTTTGTTTTTTTTTTTTTTTTGGGTGGGGGGGTGGTTATTGTTGGGGTATGGTATTGATCTCACATGATGATTTATGTGTGACTGGAACTCGTCTTCTTTCAATCTTCATCTTTCTCACTGAATAAAGAATATATATGACCGGTATTAATGAATTTTGGTATGATCCTACATCAACTCCAATTGTGGGTGCTTGCGTGGGGTCTGGTGAGATCTAGATGTAGGCTAATTCCAAAGACAGGCCATGACAGATGTAGAGGCTTTCATTCCCCTGTTAAATTGAATTCATGCATGTTGGTCTGGAAAATTGATGGAATCCTGCATTGTCTTTCAAAATTATGCTTTGTTTTGAATTTTGTAGTCTAGTGCTCAATGGGGGTAAAACTTTGACCTTTTTGGATTTTGTAGATAGATTTTGCATGCGAGCTTGAGGGCATGATATTTGTCATTGCCCCTTTTGTGCATGTGTAACATCCCTTGATGTCTTTCAATATATTTTTGGATTACTCATAAAAAAATGCTTTCTTTAGAAAGTCATAACCTATACCACCCAAAAAGAATTTTAAGAAGAGAGGACAGAAGAGATCTTTATAGCTGGTGCAAAAAGATTCAATCCTCTCTCTGGAAGACACACCTGCCCAGCCCTATCCTTGCACTGTCCAACCTACGGTGATAAATGTCGTTCGTATATTGCTTACTTAAACATTTATATATCCATATGCATGCCTGTAGTTGCATGTACACATAATGCTTTCAGGATATTAGGAATTGATAAATAAACAGCTTTTGACATGGCCTTGTATGTAGTTGTTTAATGACTGGACTAATTTCCATCATATGTTTTATTCATCTTTCTGAAACTTTTAGGGACCTGGCTGACTGGTTGGGAGTTGGGGAAATGGGACTCTATAATTTCAAGCCCAGTGTTCGCCCTGTGCCACTTGAAGTTCACATTCAGGTAAGTAATTTTGTATTGATATTCGCTCAAAAGGCTTATGAACGTTAATATTTGTATTTGATGTGAAGACTTCACCTTTGGAAGGTCTGTTGATGGATTTGTACCATTGCAAATTTTAGAGTTGTGCAATGATTTACGTTTTCGGGTTTTCTTTGGTGTGGAATTTCGCTGCTGATGGGCATAACTGACATGCATGATCCAAAACAGATGGGTAACTTAGCTTGGTTTATTGGTAATGGGGATGCTCAAACAGTTCCGATCCAAACCTAGATTAGACTAAATTGGTGTAATTATATAGAAAACCATGTTGTGTATTGATTTGAGTTTGTAGGCTATGTCAGATAGCCAAGATTGTGGCACTTGATCAAATTGGCAAATTGGATGGTATTTGATTTTTCTGGTGTCTTTTCTTATAGTTTGTTTTACTGACTTTTATATCATGCATTCAAATCCTTTGTCTCAAATGCTATCTTGACGACTCTGGTCCATAAGAGAATGGCTATGCATTTGAATGCTCTTTGTCCTAAATTTTTGAGTTCCCCAAACTTATAATCTTAGGAGTTTCTGCAGCACCGAAGATCACATGTAAAAGATTGTCCATTCATTGAGAAGATATTGGGGGAGTTCATGTTCAATGGCTCACGTAAAAGATTGTCCAGCGAAAGCATCCTTTAGATCCTCCAGAACTGAAGATTATATCTAGTATTGTTTTCTTTTTCCCCTGTTTTGTTTCCATAGGAAATGAGGCTCCTCAGGAATTTGCCAGGCTTCCTTCCTCCTAAAAACCTAAGCTGCCTTCTGAGATTCACAAACGAAGTGCTGCCTCACGAGAGGAAATCTCTTACCTCCTTTCTCTTGACTAAAGAAAATAAGTTCATTATTCTCTTATGTTTGTCAGCCTTTCCCACAGGGAGTATAAAGACAAATGGTTCTGTATCATTTAAGCATGACGAAAGTAGAGATTCTACTACCTGAACTTTTCCTTTCCCCTTCTTCTTTTGCGCTGAAGAATAGCATATTGTGGACCAATGCTCCCCCCACCAAAAAAAAAAAAAGGAAATGGAAAGGGGGATTTTTTTTTTTTTGGGGGGGGTACTAGGGATCTCCAACTGAGCTTTAGGTGCACATTATCCTAGAATTGCTGTTCTTCTGGACAGGACAGCTATTGGTTTCCCATAGATGTATGTAACTATGTCTAGTGGTTTGATTTACCTGCACACTCATTTTTAAAAAATTAACACTCTTGTTTTTTTTTTTTTTTTTTTGAGGGAAAACTGGTGTGGATTTCTCAAAATATTTGCATTCCGGGCAATGGGGCATGCAAATGCTTAGATGGTATAGATCTTTGCACTGTTTGCTTGAAAGTTGAAACACAAATATTTTGAGAAAAATGCAAAGATTTATGCAGGTATTAAACTATTTTGTGCATTTTGAATGTAAATATGTGAGAAAAAAGGACCCATAGTAGTTTTCCCTTTTTTTTATGCCTATGTTTTGCAATGTGTTAACTATGCTGCTAGAGTTAGAGTCGAATTATGAGGAATACCATTTTGAAAAATATATGAGTAAATGCTGGACTTCTTGGAAAAAGTTCCTTCAGGTTTACGATTAGAGTCTGTGTTACATTTCTCTCATGTTTGTTATGGATATTTCAGCCACTTGTTCTTTATATTCTAATGATTGATCTGTATAGAAAAAAATGCTCTGAAATCATACCTGTGCTTATGTTTTTATTCATTTAGTTTCTGATTAGATCAGTGTTTGAGTTTCTTCGCTCCTAGATGCTAACGGCTTAATGCGGCAATGTGACTACCCTGCTGCTTCATATTAATAGGGATACCCTGGGAAGTTCTATTGTCCGAGGATGAATAGCATGAATAAACCTGCTTATGCAGCCATATGTTCCCATTCACCCACAAAACCTGTTCTTATATTTGTCTCATCACGTCGACAAACAAGACTCACCGCTTTGGACCTAATTCAGGTATCATCAAATATATGTGTAACAATCATGTTTCCTTTTTATGCCATTTCATATTTTTGTTTTTGCTGGTTGCAATTCATGAGTATTCATGACTGTTATGTTGTCTCTTCCTTTTTGTAATTTCAGTTTGCAGCATCCGATGAACATCCAAGGAAGTTTGTGAATATGTCAGAAGAGGCACTGCAAATGATCCTTTCCCAGATTATGGATCAAAACCTGAGGCACACCTTGCAATTTGGTATAGGCTTGCACCACGCCGGATTGAATGATAAAGATCGATCTATTGTAGAAGAACTTTTTGCCAATAACAAGATTCAGGTTCGTGACCTTTGAAGCCTTGCTTTATATGCTGCCCAAAAAAAAGAAGAAAAAAGTACGGCTAGAGACCATAGTTCATTTACTTCGACTTCTGATAACCTTTGAGCTAAAAATAAACCTAACTATAAGCCTGTATTCCCTAGGATGGGGAGAGGTGGGTCAAATGTATACAGTTTTGGCCCCATGTTTGAGTTGCTGAGATGCTCCTGTCATACCCAAGAATTGGAAGTTTTTGACTAACTACTTGCCACAACAAAAGAAACGCAAATTCTAGTGACCTTTCTGGCTTTAGTCTGCTATAGTAATCCAAAATTGAAAAACCTGCGCCATAAAAATGACTTGTCAACAAAGTGAACATTATTCTTAAGTCTTAACCATTATATCTAACATCATTTTCATTCTATAACTGTACTTTTAAGTTTTAACAATTAGTGGTTAGGTATAGCATATTGTGCTTCTCTTCACCTGAAATATTCACATTGGACCTTGGTTATGGACACTTGATCCTGAATTTAGAACTGGAAACAAAAAACAGTAAAAGTTTTAGGAAATGGCCTGGTTGGATGTCCACGTCGGACACTCAATATTGTATTGCAGGTAGGGCTGAGTCCTACTGAACTGATATTTGCAAACTTTGATCTAAAACATTTTACATGAACTATCTTTCCAAGAGGGAGGGGGTATAATTATGCATTCCCATGGTACATGTCAAATTTAGGCTATTTGTCCAATGTGTATTATTCTTCTTTGGTTGCTCATAGCTTAATGAGCATCGTAACAAAAATTCTTATTCATATTGCATTAACAACTTTTACTTTTCTTGACAGGTACTAGTGTCAACTAGCACGCTGGCTTGGGGTGTAAACCTTCCTGCACATCTGGTCATTATCAAGGTTAGACAAGTCTGCACATTATCTCAATGTTATATGTACCAGATGGTCATTTCTTTTTCTATTTTTTGCTCCTGGGCCCCAGCGCCCAGGGGAGGGTTTATGTTTATTTAGTACCTAGAATCTTTTGTACGTTATTCTGGGGAGGATTCTATTGTCATTTTGATTTTTCTGGGAGCTAGTTTAGCTAGTGAAGAATTAAGAAAGATGAGGAAAGAAAGGACAGGGGAGTCTGCATTTGGAGCTTATTTCATTTCTATTTTCAAAGACACTGCCATATTCGTGGTTGGACATATTTCTGTCATGATCAAAGTTCAAGTCCAAGTTGGTTGCCTAGTAGCTTACTGTTTGGTGCTTTACAAGGCTTGCCAAAACAGCCAAACTCAAGAAAACTAAAAGCTGTGTTTTTAAAGGATATCTTCTAATAGTTTAAAAGAAGGTAAGTAGTCAATCTAGCTGAAAAATTTACAAAATTGAAATGCTTAATTTTGTTGACTCCAATTCCAGAATAAACTGCCAACAAATTTGACTTGAAAAGGAATGAATGATGACGAAATGACAGAAAAAGTGCATCGGCCCCCATTCAGAAAGAAGATTGAGGAATCTGGGGGTCTACCTTGCGTCACAAATCTGCTAGTGAAAATTGGGCCTGAATTTCGTTCCAGCAATAACTGATTGCTAACAGTTGTTGATTATGGCTACGATCAAAAGTTAAAACACGGAGACAAAAATTCTAGATGCCTGGGTGACACCTTTATTTACAGTGGTCTCTATTGTGTGACCTAGCTCCTATGTTACTCGAACTCTTCATTTCACCTCAAGTACCAATGTCGGGCACTTTTGCAGTCCAACCTGATATAGACGTGTGGTCCTTCATTTTAGCTAAAGCCACACCTAGAGTTTTAGAAAAAACTTGTCAGGTCCGGCACGGATGCTTATGTTGGAGACTGAAGAAGGGTATGATGAGTCTTAATAACAATGCCTAGCATTTGGCATTTCTTTAGTCTTCTTACTTTCTTTTTAAAAAAATTTGTTCTATGTTTCTACCATGTATCTTTTGTCACTCTCTGCTCCCCCTCTCTTAGACCCTCCTCAGTGAGATCTGTATTGGGCTGATGATGTTGAAAATCCTCACATGTCGATGTTAAGCAGACAGTATTATATTTGATGCAGGGAACTGAATTCTTCGATGGCAAACTGAAAAGATATGTTGATTTTCCTATCACTGATATCCTACAAATGATGGGTCGTGCCGGCCGACCTCAGTACGACCAGCATGGTAAAGCTGTTATTCTGGTTCATGAACCTAAAAAAGTTTCTACAAAAAGGTGAGATGTACATATTGTTTGAGAAGTGGTATTCTTTTACTGTAGTTTACTACCCTATCTGAGGTGGCGTAAATTTCTTTCTGCAGTTTCTGTATGAGCCTTTCCCTGTTGAGAGTAGTCTTAGGGAGCACTTGCACGATCACTTCAATGCTGAGATTGTTTCTGGAACAATTTGCCATAAAGAGGATGCCATCCACTACCTGACCTGGACTTACTTTTACCGCAGACTGGTATTTTTCCACTCGCTACTTAATGTTCAACTCATGTTAGCATGCTCTGAAGCTTTGCTGTTTGCTTAATGATCTTCTGAAGTGTTAATAGACTATCACTGAAACATGCCTTTTGTTGTGTGAAATATGTCATTCTTCTCTGTATTCCTTCGTAGAAAAATTTATATGGGATGGCGTTACAAGAAACATTAGAAATGTTCAATCTATTGCAACTGTTGCCAGCAGTTCCTTTAACTTGCCAATGAGAAAATGCCGTCAGTTCTACAGACTGTTCATTCTTCAGAAAAAATTATTTTCAGAAACCAAAACCTTTATGAACAATTGTGAAGGTTTGCTCTTGGAGAGGCTAAGTCACCCTAAAGGGGTGGGGTGAATAGAGTGATAGAAGATTTTTGCGAATTAACAAAGTATTCCGCAGCAAAGACTTAGAAAACAATTCTGAGTTTAGATTGGACTCAAAAACATACGAGACACGAAAAATACGTGAAAACCCTCCTGGCAGGAAAGCAAGGATAGTGCTAATCCAAACACTAAGCCAAATCTACTATTTTGAATCCACAAAATACAAAGATCGACCCCTTACAGAATTGTTCCCTTAGACAATTCAATTACAAGTTTTTTTAGGCTCGGAGAAAATTCCCTTATTTGATCTAGTACTTCCTAACCGAGTTAACACTTACAGCTCGGTCAAAGGACTTTACAGAGAATTGAAAATGTAAGAGTGATTACGAGACCTTTCTCTTTACCACTCGAAAGTGAGAACTTAAGAAGCAGAGTTGTAAAAGCTAGAAGATTGAGTGAGAGTAAATTATATTCGATGCAGCAATCTTTAAGTCTTGTAGGAAGACTTCTATTTATACTCGGTAGGGCAAAGTTGAGATTGATTCTGGACTTAGAGAGCTTCACTAGCCGTTGTAACGGATAGTTTGAGTCACTCAAAAAGGAGTCGGTTGCGATGTGAACGTTGTGTTTAGGTCCTTGGCTCGAAAAGTAGTCCATCCCATCGATTGTAACTAACATCTAGGGTGGAAACAACCGTTAGACTTAAAGTTGAAATTTATCGGATTTGGTAACAAACAACCTTGACATGGTGTCTAAGCCTTATCCGAGAAAAGGTGTTTTTTGCTTATCTGGTATTCAACGGTTAGAAGTCGGTTGCTTTTTCTTTTCAAAATAAGATTAAAATATTTTAATCAACCTAAAAAACAAATCAAAGTGGTATTCAAAGTATAAAAATACTTTGGTCCAAGATTAGGCAAAGATAATAATTAATTCATAATAATTAAGTGCTTAATTATCTTGAGCCGGAAATAATGGAATTTTCTGAGTCTAATATTCAATAGATTCAAATTTCATCTTGAGTTAATCCTTTAAATGATCAAGTTATTAAGATTGAATAAGCAAAATGAATAGATTTGATCGGGTAAATAATTTCATTGAATAAACCGACTTAGAAAAGAGTATTAACACGATAATTCATTCTCGGTTAGATCAGTAAGTCAGTGCTCAGAATATGAAGTGTTTGTAAAATTATTTACTCATACCATCCTTCCGAGTTATGTCCGAGTGGGTCGGAAACCCGAGTGAGGTTTGTTCTACTTAAGATATGGTTTTTGAGTGGGTCAAACAATGACCGAAAACTTAAAGATGAGCTTTTTAAATACTTAGAATGACTTAAAATCAAAACCATAGAGAGATAGAGAATTATTCCTGAGTCTTCAAATTGTATTCAGATAGTTGTTCATAACCCAATATTGGAGCTTTGGGAGGGGAGAAGGGATCTGAAGGAAAGGAAGTCTGGGCTTTATGATTTCAGGACTATTAAAGCTATTATACATTTTGTTTACATACAATTTTTTTGCTTTAACAGATGGTTAATCCGGCATACTATGGTTTAGAAGATCCTAATCCCGGGATCCTAAGTTCATATTTGTCAAGGTAATGACTTGATAGCCGCCTTCTCTGGCCATAACTCCTTGTTGAAAGGCACTGCTCTCCAAGTAACTTTCTTTAGCAGGTTAGTGCAAAGCACATTTGAGGATTTAGAAGACAGTGGATGCATCAAAATAAGTGATGACAGTGTAGAACCTATGATGTTGGGTTCAATTGCGTCTCAATATTACCTCAGTTACTTGACGGTCTCAATGTTTGGCTCAAATCTTGGCCCAGATCTATCTCTTGAAGTGAGCAATAAGTCTAGCATTAACTACTCCATTTTAACTCTCGTAGCTTCCTTTTAACTAAAATTTGTCTCCCCCAGGTTATCTTGCATGTGCTGTCTGCTTCCTCGGAGTACGATGAGCTTCCAGTGCGACATAATGAGGTATATTGTGATTACAGCAGAAGCCCAGTGGTTGTGAATGTAATCAGGAGTTTCTTCTTGAGATATAGATATAACTATGTCTGGAAACATGAAAGGCTGAACCTTTTTGATGAAATTTACATTTGATCTATTTTTGGCAAGTCATATGATAATTGAATTAGCATGATGTCAAGAGTGTAAGCTCTTACGCGAGGTAGAGCTACGTATAGACTAAAGTCAGCCTGCCTCAAAACTTGAAATTGATCATTATACTATCTTCAAACTCTTGAAAAGGGATAAGATTGGCACACTGAATCTTGACTCCAGCTGTTCAACTGCGTGAATACTGTCATAAAATAATGAAGCTTTGCTTCTTATGGACTCTTTCTCTCTGCAGGAAAACTACAATGCAAATTTGGCTGAGAAAGTTAGATATATGGTGGACAAGAACCGACTTGATGACCCACATGTTAAAGCAAATCTGCTTTTCCAGGTCTGCCTTGTTTAGCATCACCTTCAAACACTCCTTCCAGGCTCTTACCCCAAACCCCCAAAAAGAAAATGGTTTGAGTTTGATTTCATTTTGGACTTGAGTTTATTATAAGAGACGAATATTTGGAAAACAGGCACACTTTTCGCAGTTGGACATGCCTATCAGCGACTATGTCACAGACCTTAAGTCTGTTTTGGATCAGAGTATACGTATAATCCAGGCCATGATAGATATATGTGCTAATAGTGGATGGCTCTCAAGCACAATCACTTGTATGAATCTTTTGCAGATGATCATGCAGGTATATTGTTTCTCTCTTCTGACAATCATATTTAAGTTGTTGTAAAGTTAACATGTCAGACAATCAGATAACTCCCGGCTTTTTCTTGAATTGTGTTTTTATTTTTCTCCTCTGACAGTGTTCAAAAGTGTGATGAACAGAATACAACTTTAAGCTTAAAAGCTAACCTTTTGGAAAACAGATAATATTAGAATGCGCTTGAGTTTTTTCTGCTTTCTGAGTTATGTATTTCAGTGCAGATTGGAAAGCCAGTTTACAAAATGAGATTGACCATCTTAAGGCTACATTAATTACTGTATTTTAAGAGATAAAAGGTTGCCCTGTAACAAACAAAAAGAAGAGAGGGGGCATATAAGAAAAAATAAAATTTGCTAAGGTCTTGTACAATATGTTCTAAATTACTCAAGACATAATGTGTAGTTCATAGTTAGTCCGGTCCAAATGGCTTCTTAGCTCCATTGAATGTAACATGTGCTTCTCTTCTGAAATTATTAGGTCTGTCTTTCTTTCTATTGGATGTGTTCGTCCTTTTTACAAACTGGATGCAATCACCTAGCTCCATTGAATGTCTTACAGTCTTAGGCCTCTAGTTATTTGAAATCTTCAACTTCAAAAGGGACCCATGGAACCTTCAATGTAGATTGGCAGTCTTCATCCCCACTAACGCTCCATGCTCCCTAGAAAAGAAACGGAAACAAAAAAATTTAAAAAAAAAAAAAACTAAAAATTGCTCGTTAATGAATTCTGCTAGGAGTCTGCAACTGGCAGAAGATCTTGAGAATTAACTTTGGTTCATATCTTTGCGGTAAAATTTTCATTTTTAAATTTCGAATCTGTTGCTATTACATTTATTCAGATAGAAGAATTGAGCCATGTTTAAGAAAGTTTGTTCTACTGTGTTTCTCATCGTGGACTGTTACTGTTCTTTTGTCATTCTTCAGGGGTTGTGGTTTGACAAGGATTCCGCTCTTAAAATGTTGCCCTGCATGAGTGAAGATCTTATCAATATGCTGAGCAAACGAGGTATATCAAAGGTCCAGCAACTATTGGATCTTCCAAGGGCCACCTTACAGAATATTCTTGGAGGTTTTCCGGTCTCATCTTTATATCAGGTACTCAAAGATATAAATAAACTAATAAACGAGAACTGATAATCAGGTCTCCTGCAAGGCTGCAAGCATTTTGCGACTTTTCTATTGGCATGATCTAGGCGATCAAACGTTGAATGTAGCTGATGATGGAGCATGAAAACGTGATTCCACTAAGTGTGATCATGATTTATGATTGCATGAAGCGTGTGTGTAGAGAGAAATTTAATGAAAAGGCTTGATCATTAATCGAGCACAGAACCTAGAACCAGTGGACTTTGAGCCGAACCAGGAAACACCCCCGGCCCCGCCCTCTTCCAATTTTAAAAGCCTGTGAATATCATATCTGACATGGTCAGAAATTTTTGGTTAGTGATAGGGTTAATTAATGCTTATTTCACTAAGGTTACTACACAGTAACCCTAAAGCTGAAAAGGCTCTAACCTGGACAAGGTTCCTAGGGAGGTGAGATATTTTCTCCTGCATTTATCTATTCATTTTTTTTGGTGCTGTTCTCCTGCATTTATAAAGAGCCTATCTCCATTGTTGTTTGGAGATGCATTGACTGGATAGGTGCTCCATTTTGAATTTTGGCCTTAATGGCAACTAAGGAGACAAAAGTAGATCTTCATGTCGTAGGATTCCATGGCTGAATGTCTAACCACTAGGACAGCTTTAGTTTTTTATCAAGTATTGTAAACATCAATGAACAAATGATTCATCATACAATCTCATGGGCATATAGTGTCAGTCTCAATTGTGCATCATCTACTTTTCTCTTATTTTCTGGGTGTATCCTTTTGTATTCGCTGCTTATATTGGACCACTCTCTTTTTGTTTTTGTTTTTGTTTTTTGTTTTGGTTACTCAAAAATTGACAGTATGTTAACACTTTAGCTTTATTGCTGGATTTTTATTGGAATTCTAGTCGAACCATGTTGCTGTATTTTCTTGATGCTTGTCATTGGTCTTAACATTTAGCTGCTAATTAGTGATAATTCCTTTTCCTCTTCGATTACCCTACTTCGCCTCCCCCTCCCCTTCCCCCTGACTCGAGATTCTGGTGCTTCAGGATTTGCAAAGATTCCCACGTATACAGATGAAACTGAAACTACAGAATAAAGATGGGGGCTCTGGGAGTTCTCTAAATGTTCGATTGGAGAATATGAACGCTAAAAGGAGGACATCGAGAGCATTCACCCCTCGGTTCCCCAAGGTATTGCTTTGGATAAGGCGACTATATGTTGGGCAAGCAACCAGTTTTGTTTGACCTTGAATAGATTTGTTTTGATACGTCGAGATCTATAAATGTTTTTATTATCAGATGCTATCCAAACTGATTGAATTTTACCTGCTCTTATGACTATCAGCTTGAAATTATCAAGTTAATTTAGTCCAATTTAATATGGATTTAAATCTGTGCGGAGAAATATTAATCAACACAAATACTCAATCCAAAAACGACTAGAAAATAGATTTGTGCCCCACTTACCCCCTCCTTTTCTCCTTTGTAAATCTATGATATAATCATATAGCTTCTTAAGTCAAGTCTTTCTCTTTGATGGGGGTTAGTTGGGTGCAACCTTTAATGCTAAAAGATGTTTTGGTGGCATTGAGAAGAAGGTTGAAGAAGAGTTGGGTTCTAGGAGTTTGGAAGTCGCTGCCATTAGCTATTTGGTGGAGTACTTGGAAGGAAAGGAATTACTGGATTTTTTAGGGCAAGGCGTGGTCCTGTGATAATTTCAAGCTTTACTTTTTGAGAACTTTGTATAGTTGGAGTCAAGTTCTCGATGATGGTGCAAAGTTTAACTTTTTGGGATTTTGTTGATATAATTACTGTCCAGAGCTTGAGGGCTTGATTATTTTGTGTTTGCCCCCTTTTGTATATGGGTGACATCCCCTTGGTGTCTTTTAGTACAAATTTTTTATTACTCGTAAAAAAAAAACAAAAAGTTGCTGCAGTAACAGAAGCTTAATATGTGCTGTAGGTCAAAGATGAAGCGTGGTGGCTGGTTCTCGGCAATACTGTCACTTCAGAATTGTATGCTCTGAAGAGAGTTTCATTTTCCAAACATCTGGTCACTAAGATGGATTTGCCATCAACTTCAATTATAAGCCAGGTATGTTTGCTTAGATTTCATAACATAGTTTGTGTTCTTCCTTGCTGTGTGAGTTACCTTTGATATTGCGTTTTCTTCTTTTTCTTTTTCTTTTTCTTTCTTTTCTACGGAAAAAATTGTGCTATATCTTGCACCTTATGAACCTTGAAATGCTGCAGACTTGAAAATGTCATTTTAGCATGTAAACATCGAGATACTGTTAAAAGATGAAATGCTGCACCAGCTGGGAATCCTACGACAATTATTGACAATTTGTCTTTTTTCAGGATTTGAAGCTCATTTTGGTCTCAGATTGTTATCTTGGTTACGAGCTGGAGTACTCCTCGAGGACCTCATCAAAAATCAGCAGCCAAAGGTCTAAGAAGCCTCAACTTAGTCAGACGATTAAGCATTTGGTTACGCTTGCATACCTCTATTCCTTGTTGCAACAAATTATGAAGTATAATACTATGTCTGAGAAACTTATCGAAGCCAATCTGGGTTAGCTCCAAAAGATATCAATTAAAATCAGCCGCCCTGGAGCAATCCAAGAGGACTCACCAGCTTTATCGTATGCCCGAATGGATTCTAAGGGATCGTGGAACCCTAATCCTCATTCTGTGAAGACAGAGCTAATGTTGTTGCTATTTCACTGCCAAGTTATAGTTGGGTTTAAGTTAAAATTTTTGATATTGTATGCAGGTGTCAAAATATCTGATCCTCCCCCACCACCCCCCTTACCTCCCTTCCGGTTTACAAGTTTTATGCTAGCTCTCAGGGGGCTAATTAATTAGCTGCTTAATTTGGTCTGAGTTACCAAACTTAACAGTTTTATATTTTGGTGTGTACTATTTTCTTACTTTTTGGCTAAAGTATTTACAGGGTTCCTTTTTTCCTTTCTGTTTGGGGTGTGTGCCTACATCATGGTGCGCCATTATCAGCTCTGCTTGTGGCTTCAGTGGTTGAATATGGTGATATATTAATATGATAGGGGTTAAAAATTGAAACAGGGGGAAGACATGATCATATGAGTTGAGCTTAATGGTTACTTATACTTATTAAAATACAAAATACCAGATTACATAATTGTATAAATAGAAATTTTCTGAAATAACCTTCCGAAAAAGCCATCCTAATCCTAACGGATTCAAATTTTAAAATCTTATTATAGACCCTATTGGACGGGTTTAGGTCTAGTTCTAGGTGGATAAAATTTTGCTAGGTCGAGTGCAAATCACGTAATTACCTTTTATTATTTTACGATAAATCTTAGATAACATGGTATCTTAGATATAGCAAACTATACTCCTATTGTCTTAGTGGGAGATATTTCTTGGCATCATTATGCCAAGATCAACAACTTTTTTAATTTTAGCTGGGCCACCTGAAAACAACACTTTATTGGGGCCAAATCAACAAATATGTCACACACACAAAAGCATTTAGCCTTTTAATTTGTATCCCTTTAAGTTACATCTTTTAAGTTAGATAGGCATGAGGAGGCAACCTAGGTTTTGGGTGGACCATAAGAGGCACCTTCCTTTGCAAGGTGAGTCCATAAGCCTCCTCCATGTTCAGCTCCTCAGGCTTCAGCCCATCGGCCAGATCCCAGTCAAAAGCATGGGCCAAAGTTGCTGTCAACAATTGGACCATACGAAGGCCCAAGCTCATCCCAACACATATTCTCCGACCTGCCCCAAATGGCATCACCTCAAAGTCGGCTCCCTTAACATCTGCATTGGGCCTCTCGCCTCCCGGTAAGAATCTTTCTGGCTGAAACTTTAATGGATCGGTCCAAACATTTGGGTCTCGAGCAATTGCCCAAACATTGACAAGGAGAGTGGTGTTCTTGGGGATGTAATAGCCATTGATCTCACAAGACTCGGCAGCAATCCTTGGTAGGGAGAGCGGTGTGGACGGGTGGAGTCGGAAGACCTCCTTGATCACGGCTTGGAAGTAGGTCAACTTGGGTAGATCCAATTCATTAATGAGTCGATTTCGCCCCACAACTGAGTCTAATTCTTGTTGTACTAGGGCCAAAATTTTTGGGTGTCGAATTAATTCAGCTATTCCCCATTCTACTGTACTTGATGGTGTGTCTGTTCCTGCTATAAACATATTCTACCACAAACAACTTTTTATAATAAATAAGAAATCACATAATTTAGTCACAATAAAATTGAGAATACATTAACAAAAAAGAAATATGTAGTTTATATGTGTGGATGTGTGTGTCTAAGAGAGAAGTTTCAGTTTCCTCCTAATCTTGACAATAATGAGTAAGGTTGTTATTTTTGATATAAGACAAAACCCCCAAAAAAAGTTAGGAAAATTACCAAGAGTAGAGCCTTAATTTCAATGTCAGTCAACTTGCTGCCCTGATCGTGACAATCATCCCTTGAAGAGATTAAAATGCTCAACAAATCTGTACCTTGATGAGTTTTATGAGCCTTGCGCTCGTCCAAAATGGCCCCAATAAAATCATCAAACCTTTTATGAAGCTTCTTCATCTTAGACACAATCCCTTGCAAATCTAGGCATTCCAATGCCGGCAAAAAGTCAGAGATGTTAAAAACTCCGGCCAAAACCATGGCTTGAACCACCATGTTCTTGAACTCGTCGGCTTTTGGGTCACTTTCATCGTTGAAGACCCTCCTCCCTAGGATTGCCCTAGAGAGAGCATTCGTGGTGCATGCATTGAGAAGTTGTCCTAGTTTAACAACCTTTGTGCTTGCCTTCCATAATGTTTTTGTAAGTATGGATACTTCCTCCTATTCAATTTGGACAAGGAAAATTATGTCAATTAAGTATACCATATGTTACTATAACAATAATGTTAGGGTATATGTTTATAAAAGTATTTATAACAATTAACGACTCATCACAACTAACATGTACCTATAACAACGATAATTAATATAACGGTTATAATAGATTATAACTACTAATTATTATTTATCATTGTCGTCATAATTATTGTTATTGTGTGGTAATTATATATTGGTAGAAAAAGTTATACACATGTTTTCATCACTCGAGTAAGAAGAAAATTATAAGTTATTAAGAGAACTTTACTTTAAACAATAACGATCCCAAAAAGTTGTACGAGTTTGTTTATTGATCAAACCTTAAAAAAAAATTTATTATGCTACACTGTCATGGACAAATACAGATGGTGATGTAACCCCTACATTAAAATATATGTATATATTCACTCAATTAACACGTGCGATCAATAGCCACAGTCGTACAGTCCATATAGTTGTGTCATGTCTTTGTACACATTAACTAATATAAATAATGCACCACTTAAGTGACTGAATATTTATACAATGGATCCAGATTAGTGGGCCCGGGATATTATAATAAAAAGATTTTTATAAAATTATTTTCTTTGCCCAATCACCCTCCCCTGTTGGTATTCCTATTATTTATTTATATTAACTCTGAATCTATAAACTCAAAATTACGTCATAAAAACTTAAATTTATATTAGGTTTAAAATAAATTTTGAAAGATTACAATGAAATTATATTCTAATAAGGCAAACTATTCTTATCTTTTCGTTTTTGCCTTAACATTTCAATATAAAAATGCATGAGTCTAATAATTCGTAAATTATAAGACATTCGGCCAAAGTCTACAAACCAACATAGTTATAAATAATAATATTTTAACATTCTGAAATTCCAATCTGTTTTTTTTTTTTATTCCAACCAAAAAAGGTGATTGCCTCTCAAAATACAACAATATGAATTCATTATTATCATATGATCCATTTAAAATGTATGACCTAAAATATTACCTTTAGATAAAAAAAAAAAAATTACGACCTTATTTTCAAGAGTAAATGTGAGCTATTTACTCTCAATCCCTATATCAAGTAATTTCAGTTGGTCTTAAAGGTACAAGCGGAATAAGATATCAAACTCAAGGTTAAAATTGAGGTTCACTAGTCGTTTCAATTTATTTGTGCAATTTATAAGGAAATTATTTTCTTTGAAGTTCGAAACTTGGTAAAAAGATGAACGTGTGGGGTGTTTTCCACTAAACCAACACCCACTTGGTAGAACCTATTTTCTTATATATACATTACATAATCTGATATCGTAATCCAAAACCTATTAGAAATGTATGACAAACACTTAGATTGCTTCCAAATCCAACATATATGCAAGATATTTTCTTGCACAAGAACATATATTTCAACATAATTACCTGGCGAACATGTTTGAAGTCATCCAAGGCCTTGGCAGAGAACAAATGAACAGAGCAAACTTTCCGAAGCATTCTCCAGCGTGGACCATAAGGTGCAAAAACAAGGTCTTGGTAGTTATAGGCAATATGCTTGGCCCCTGAGTTCGGAGGCCTACTTGAGAAGTTGGCATCATGGCCCTTGAGGAACTCCTCTGCCACCGAGGCTGAGGCCGCCACCACCACGTGGACCTGGCCCAACCGGAGGTGCATTAGTGGCCCGTACTTTTGAGCCAGGTCCGCCAGCCGCTGGTGGGGCGCCGGGCCCATGTGAGGGAGGTTCCCAATCACCGGCCATGGCTTTGGGCCCGGGGGAGCGGCCTCGGGTACCGGTGGAAGGTGGCGGTGAGGACGTAGTAGATGAGGATGGCTATGGCTATGGTGTAGAAGGTTAGCTCTAATGGTGACATTTTCTTCTAGAGAGAGAGAGACAGAGAGGAGGATACAATCTAGTGCTTTCAATGATACTATGAGGTGGTCATATATATAGGAATTTAGGAAGAGGGCAATGGTTAGTACTAGGAATTTTAGAACATTATACATCAAGATTCAAGTGGTACGTAACGTAATTAAATTTGGTTTGCATCAGCTTGTTGGCTTATTTTACTCAACCCAAGAAAAAAATGTCGGTTTATTTTGGGTGCATGAAAAACTAGCTGACTATCCCACCAAAATTTTTGTGTGTTCATAGACACACATTTTTTATACCAATTTTTTAAAAAAATTAGTTAATCAATGTCACTGTAAATGAAATTATATGGAGTAGAAACTCACAATATTAGCATCAAAAGTTGAAGTAACTAAAAAACTTTGATGATTTTGTTAACTCTATGAATCACAATATTAGCATCTCGGAATCAGAAGAACAACATCAAATTTATAGGGGCTCACATGCAGGGGAAGGGGATGCAAAAATACTAGACTAGATTTAATGTAGACCAAATCTTATCATCAGGTACATGCACACAATAAAATTGTGTATAGTAGGATTCGAATCCTAGTGAAGGTGTGAAACCGAACTCCCCATGCCACTTAACCTAATTACTCTTGATAATTGTTACATATAGCAAATGTGTGAGAAAACACCAACGGTTAAGCACCAAAAATTGGTGAGAAGTTTGTACCATAATCCAATGAAAGAAAAAATAAAGTCCATTTATGCTTTTTTTTTTTTTTTTTGGCAGTACAAACAGTAGATAGACAATAATAAATAAGGACATGACAGATAATGGGAGCTACTATTAGGGTACTATTAAGTCTCTCGAACCTCCTTCAAAAAAAAAAAAAAAAAAAAAAAAAAAGTCTCTCGAACCATTTATCTGTCAGCACCTACACTAACAAAAGACTCAAAAATGCAAATAACTTGGTTATAGGTTATATTATAAGCAATGTTATGGAATCTATACAGTGGCAGTCCTGTTGTTTACTTTCTTTTAGGAGGTTTTTACATGAAATTACGGATATATAAAAATGAGATAGAGCCTTAAAAAACTGATAATTTTAAATTTTAATAGTTGCGTCGATATTCAATTGGTATTCTAATTTTCTAAAAGTTGTGATGTCACATGCGTATATCATATCATATATGTCAATATCGGTGCATCATAGTTTATATTATTTGTCATACAAATAATTAGTTGTTGAAAAGGGAAGGTGAGTACATATCAAGCAATCACCCTTTTTCATTTTATGATAAATCTTAATTTCACCTCTTCCATACAACAAGCTCATCAAATGATTCATGGGTAGAGATATTCCTTAGCATCATTGTGCCAAAATATACAAATACAAAAGCACATAGACAGAAGCCTTAATCCCCTTAAGCTATACTACTTGAATAGGCATGGGCAGGCAATCTAGGCTTAGGGTGGACCATTAAAGGGGCCTTCCTTTGCAAGGTAAGCCCATAAGCCTCTTCCATGTTGAGCTCCTCTGGCTTCAGCCCATGGGCCAGATCAAAGTCAAAAGCATGGACCAGAGTCGCCGTCAACAATTGGACCATACGAAGGCCCAAGCTCATCCCGGCACATATTCTCCGACCTGCCCCAAATGGGATCACCTCAAAGTCATTCCCTTTCACATCTGCATTAGGCCTTTCGCCTCCGGGCAAGAACCTCTCGGGCTTAAATTTCAATGGCTCAGCCCAAGCATTCGGGTCACGTGCTATGGCCCAAACATTGACGAGGAGGGTGGTGTTCTTGGGGATGTAATAGCCATTAATTTCACAAGGCTCAGCCGCCATCCTAGGAAGGGAGAGCGGTGTGGACGGGTGGAGCCTAAATACTTCCTTGATCACGGCTTGGAAGTAGGTTAACTTGGGTAAATCTGATTCATTAATCAGCCGATTTCGCCCTACAACTGAGTCCAATTCTTGTTGAACTTGGGTCAAGATTCTTGGATGGCGAAGTAGTTCAGCAATGGCCCATTCTACCGTACTTGAAGAAGTGTCAGTTCCTGCTGTGAACAAATCCTGTCATAAACAAGGCGTTACAATGGATAAGAAATAATGAAATTAGTTACGACGTGGATGTGAACTACATATCTGTTGCATATATAGATAAGAGACATAACAAAATAATGTGAAAAAGAGTCGGTGAAAAACGTACCAAGAGTAGAGCCTTAATTTCGGTGTCAGTTAATTTTCCACCCTCGCCATCACAGTTGTCCTTCAAGGAGATCAAAATGCTTAACAAATCCCTACCATGATGACCATGACGACCATTAGCAAGATTAGCCTTGTGCTCTTCTAAAATGGCACCAATAAAATCATCAAATCTCTTATGAAGCTTCTTCATCTTAGCAGCCACCCCTTGCAAGTCTAGCCACTCCAAAGCCGGCACAAAGTCACCGATGTTAAAAACTCCAGCCAGAACCATTAGTTCAACCACCATGTCCTTGAACTCCTCCGCCTTCGGGTCACTTTCTCCGGTGCCGTCGCCAAAAACCCTCCTCCCTAGCATCACCCTAGACAGGGCATTGGTGGTGCATACATTGAGAAGTTTCCCTAATTGAACTACCTTTGTGCCTAGTGCTTTTGTGAGTATTGACACTTCTTCCTATCAAAATTGAGCAAAAATTAACTATACGTCAACTAAGATTAAACAAAAACTCTATTCTTACCAACAAATAGTATGTTAAAACTGTACCGACTCATTGTGATTGTTTAATTTTAATTTTTGAATCGAAACCCTCCATCTAATTGCGTCATGTCGTCGTGTTGATAAAAATTTTCTATGCATTTAATTAGTATACCTAGAATGATTGATATAGATGACTACTCACTCTATTTTTAGCTATGACTACTCACAACCTTAGACTATCCAATCTCTCATACTATATTTTTTTTTATTCACATAATAACAAAAACTTATGATCTTGATTCGAAATATATTTATCAAATTCTTATACCATAAAAGAAAAATATTTATCATTTACATTAATTTTATGTTCAAAATGAATGTTTTTTCAATGAGCATACACCCAATTCACACAATTGAAATTGTTATGCTACACTATCATGCACATACATGGATTATGCATGATTTAATTCTCATTGAAAGTTTATATTAAATTTTGTACAAAAAGATTACTATGAGATTAATTTCCCAATTAGATAACTAAAGTTTCATGTTTTTCTTCTTTACAAAATGTAGAGCCTAATAACCAAAAATTATAAAATATTTTATTTCTGTACTATTATGCTATCATAAATAACAATTTTTAAAATACCTTAAATAGACCTAAATGTCTCTCGATTTTAACATCCCGTTTTTCTTTTTAAAAATATCATCGTTTGCATCTATAATATGAATTATTGATTGATAAGAACTAAATTAGTTGGAAACTCTAGTTTAGGATCCAAATTCTTCCAACAAATTGGCCAGCAAGTAATATTGGTTTTGTACTAAATTACTTCCAAATGCTTCCAATTAGATAAAAGTACAAAACCAATAATTCCCAAGTCACAACACAGCCAAAGTCTTGGAATTGGTGCTACATGAGCTTTTTTTTTCTTTCTTTTTTTACCTTTCCCATCATTTGTACAAATTAAAAATTTAAAAATATTTATCATATATTATAGGAACTGTTTTCGTACCTTCCTCTTTATCTCTTGAACCCACGTTAATAAAAAAAAAAAAAAAGTCAGAAAATAACCAAAGAGTCGTATCCTATACGTAAACTTTGTATAATATTTGGATTAAATTTCCGCCAAGCAAAAATATTTACTATCTTTTAGAGTTATTTAATATCTAAATTTTTAAACTTCATGTGTAGTAATTTTTAACTTATATTGACCTTTAGACAAAAAAAAAAAAGAGAGAGAGAAACCAAGCTCAAAAACTTGAACATCGTGTATTGTACTTTTGGAGAAGTTCCCATGATCCATTTGAAATGTATGACAATGACTTGATCACTTCCAAATATTTCCAAAATATGCAAGATATCTTCTTCCATAGTAACATATATTTTAACATAATTATATATATTTATAAAACAACTTAAAAATCAAATTAAATCTCTGAAAATCAGAACAAAATCAAGTAAATTAATTACCTGGCGAACTTGTTTGAAATCATCCAAGGCCTTGGCAGAGAACAAATGAACAGAGCAAATTTTCCTGAGCATTCTCCACCGTTGACCATAAGGTGCAAAAACAAGGTCTTGATAGTTATAGGCAATATGCTTGGCCCCTGAGTTTGGAGGCCTGCTTGAGAAGTTGGCATCATGGCTCTTGAGGAATTCCGCCGCCACGGAGGCCGAGGCTGCCACCACCACGTGGACTTGCCCCAACCGTAGGTGCATTAGCGGCCCGTACTTTTGGGCCAGACCCGCCAAGCCCTGGTGGGGCACCGGGCCCATGTGGGGAGGTTCCCGATCACCGGCCATGGCTTCGGGCCCGGGGGTAGCGGCCTCGGGTACCGGTGGAAGGTGGTGGTGAGGAGGTAGTAGAGGATGATGGCTATGGCAATGGTGTAGAAGGTTAGCTCTAGTGGTGACATTTTTCCACCCTCTTGTGTTTGAGGGCTCAGAAGAGAATAGGGTGCCAAAAAAATCCTCTCGATGATTCTATTTTGGGGATTGGTTGTTATATATAGAAGGAGCTCAATGATAGATAGGTAGGACTTTTTTAAAAAATTTGGAATTTTTTTATACAGCTAGGGCATTAATTAATTTTAGGTAAATTTTTGTTGTTGAATTGCTGTAGGTTAGATTATTTCATCTTTTAATTTTCTTGTGAGGTTATAATTAAAAGATTTAGATTTTATGTGATCAAGGAAAAAGAACGAAAGAAAGAAAAATTATTTCTAATAAGTTGGTACTTCAACCACCTTAATATATTTAATTTAATGAATATTGTACTAATCCATTATTGAATATACAGTACTTTTACAGTTTATTATAAAAAATATAAAAAACGTGACATGATGTTTATATGAAATTTATAGATTATCTCATGTATTGATAAAGATGAATCTCCATAACTAGTTGTATCGAGTTACTTAATTGTAGTCTAACCAAGTGTAAAGTGCATTAGATTTAATCTCAGATTGTTTGCTATTATATGTCACTATATTATACGTATCTTTATATATCTCTCCAATTAAGTGAACATATAAATGGGGTTAAACTATCATACATTTTCATGTATTGATTGATTACAAACTTAAAGAGAAATTGGATGTCGGTTAACTCATGATAAAATTAAAATATTATTATTGAATATATGAATTTAAATTTTATTTATATCAACCTTTACGTCTTCGTTTATTTAAAAAATATAAAAGTAAAAAAAAAGGAAATATTAGTGAAAATAATTTGGAGTAGATGATGTACATTGAACTGATGCTTACCTATAAATGTAGGTAGAAAAGGGTGTGCTTCATTACCACCACCGGTTATCGAGTTCCAACTGGTCTGATAGATAGCTGAAATACTATTCCGCACGTGACATTGCAAGCGAGCACGTGCCTTGCGAGCTACCTACCCAAACTTGCCTAGTTAGCTAATTTAAACTACTAATTATTTTTGTTTTTTCCCTCTTGGAAAAACATGCACAATTTATGCCAAAATTAATATAGAATACTTTTTTTCAAAAAAAAATTTATTAAGTACGGTTAACATTTATCTATATAAATTATTATTATAAAAAAATATTTAAAAAATTCATAAAAAGAAGACATCCGGATATACAAAAATTGGGAACATTATGGGTAAGACTGACAGTTAAGGATATTATGAAAAACTTATACTAAGCGGAAATTTTATAATCCAACTTCCCTTTGAAAAATGTAAGAAGCTTAGGTCATTTAAAGGTCACAGTAAAAATAAATAAAAGTCACTCTAAAATCAAACTTAATAACTCTAAGTTGACAAATGTTATTTAAACTAGGTTATACCCTTGCTATACAAGAGCGTTAATTAAATTTTTAATTATTTAATTATTTTTAATTAATATATAACAATAAAAATTAATTATAAGTTAAAAAAAATAGTTATTTTTTTCAAATAACAATAATAAATTGATATATTAGATTATATAATTTATTATAAATAGTAAATAGATATGTTTCTTTTTTTATGTTGATTAATACACTTTTTATTATTAATATCCATTATATTTAATGTTAATGCGAATAGTGCCGACATTAAATTGAATTAAAATTACATTGAATTTGCCTATTTGGTATCATACATGGCATGCGTAGCATTTTACGTGTCGCTCATACATTACTTCAACTCAACTTTTAATATATATATACTAATGTAAATCTCGTGCTTCGCACGTAGTATGTGCTATTATTTAAATAGTTGATATATTTAATATTTAGATATATTTTATATATTTTTGATGAAAAAAATGTTAGGGATTAATTATAATTTCTTTTAATACCATATGGTGTAATTTTTACCCTTTTATAAAACAAATAATAAAACCTTGAATAAATATACTCAATAAATATGACATAGGTAATAGTTTTGATCGAAATTATTCATCATAATAGCAAAACACGTTAAAGATAATCAATATAATTTCTCCTACTAATTGCTAACTTAAATTTTTTTTGTTGAAAATAAAAAATAGTCAATAAAACAAAAAAAACATTTATAATAATATGTGTTAAATGCCTAATAAAAATTAAAAATAAATCTTAAAGAGAATGATATAAAAGAGTCGCCAAAAACTACACTAATCTAATAAATCAATGGACTAATAAATTAATTAAGCAACACTAAATTTTATTAAATAAAATCTAATTACATCATCCATTGAATAATAAACCTAAATTAAAATAAGTAAAAAATAAAAAAGAGACATTAATAATTATAAAATCATGTACATTATCAAGACATATATTATAGAGGAGAAGATAACTTAAAATTAATAGAAAACAACACTAATCTAATAAAAGTACATAATAGTATGTCAAAAAATCTCAAAAATATGAAAACAACGATAGCTGATAGATTTTTTTAATCGAAAGATGCGGCGATAGATGATATATTGAATCAAGAAAAATATGCAAATAAAATCAAAATATTTTTTTAAATAAAAAAAGGCAGAAAGAAGAGAATTAGAAGGATTTCCCTCATAGGAGTATATTTTTTGTCCTATTTTATAATCAATCCTAGTATTAATTAATTAATATCCCATTAATTTTCCAACAAAAAGGACGGGTTTGAAAGCTTAATTGTAATTGGCATTCTTACTCTAATCTAATATTATGAGTCAAAACTGAAATGTTGTATATTAATAATAATGTTGCCTATTAATTAGTTCCATAATTGAAAAGAATAAAGTAAAATTGAACGGCCAATGATAACTTTTCATTTCATATATAATGGATTTTATTTTGTTGTATTAACGGAATATATGAAATAAAATAAAGACAATTGAATGTTTAAAAAATTTGTGATAAAAAAATGTTTAAAAAATTAAAATAATTTAAATTATAACTATATTATAATTATCATAATTATTATAATCTATTTAATTCATATAAGTTTTAATATTGAAATTAATAGAGATATTATATTATATTTTTTTATAAACAATTAGATTAATTATATAAAATAAATATTATTTTTATTAAGTATTTTTTCAAAAATTTTAATTTTATAATTGTTGAAGTAATGAAATAATCCTTCAAAAAAAAATACATGTAATAAAATGTAATATTGATTATAAGTGTTGAAGTAATAGAAATAGTGTGAATTTACACATAAAATGCACTAATTTACATATAAAACATTAGAAACATAGACATTAACACAATTAACAAAATTAGCGAGCACCAAAAAGATTAATAAATTAGTAAAAGAGAGAGAAAAAGGACTTAGAAATAACATGAGTTAGAGAATAATTCTCCCAAAAATGAAGCGGTTTCGAGCGTTCCAATATTCCCCAAAAACAGCGACAAATTCTCCCAAGCGGTCACTCTCCAACTCGATTTCTACCTGTAAAAAGCGCTCAGCCATATAAGGAGAGAATAATCTATACACTATATAATGCCAATCTTTTCAAATTTTGAAATGCTGCAACCAGAGTGAATTAAGGAATTTCGTCCAATAAAAAAATAAATAATTTATCATTTAAAAAATAAGTTTCCACTCATCTATGGACTCTAATAATAATAATAATAATAATAATAATAATAATTATAATAATAATAATAATAATAATAATTATAATGATAATAATAATCATAATGATAATAATAATAATAATAATAATAATCATAATGATCTATACACTATATAATGCCAATCTTTTCAAATTTTAAAATGCTCGCAACCAGAGTGAATTAAGGAGTTTCATCCAATAAAAAAATAAATAATTTATCATTTAAAAAAATAAGTTTCCACTCATCTATGGACTCTAATAATAATAATAATAATAATAATAATAATAATAATAATAATAATAATAATAATAATAATAAAAATAATAATAATAAAAATATAATAATAATAATAATCATAATAATCATAATAATCATCTATACATTATATAATGTCAATCTTTTCAAAAAGATGACATGGCGGTCTGAGAGTGAATTTTGGAGTTTCGTCCAATAAAAAAATAATTTATCATTGAAAAAAATAAGTTTCCACTCATACATGGACTTTTTCTTATTTCATACCAAAATAATAATAATAATAATAATAATAATAATAATAATAATAATAATAATAATTTTTCAGAAAAATTTAAAAAAATTAAAATAAGTAAAATAAAAACATAATCTTAAACAAAAATTTAAACGAATAATAAAATGCACTAAATAAATACGAAAATAAATATTAAATTACCAAAATATTAAAACTATTTTATGAACCTAATAGCCTAAAAACCTAAAATAAAAATTAAAAACTAAATTTATTAAATTAAAAACATACTTTAACCTAAATTAGTAAAGAAGTCTAAAAAATTATCAAATCACTTATATATTATAAAATTATCTAATCTTAATATAAAAATTAAATAATAATTAATCATCCTAATTAATTCATAAAAATATAAAACAGAAAATAAAAACAAAACTAAGTAGAAAATTAATAAATAACAAAAATACAAAATTATATAATAAATTAAATCAAAAATATAACCTAAAACCCTTTTTTTATAGTTTTTCAGAAAAATTAAACAGAATTAAAAATAATAAAATAAAAATATAATCTTAAACAAAAAGTCGAACAAATAATAAACTGTACTAAATAATCTATACACTATATAATGCCAATCTTATCAAAAAGATGACAAGGAGGTCTGAGAGTAAATTTAGGAGTTTTATCCAATAAAAAATAATAATTTATCATTGAAAAAATAGGTTTCCACTGAAAATTAAAAATAATAAAATAAAAACATAATCTTAAACAAAAAGGTAAACAAATAATAAAATACACTAAATAAATACAAAAATAAATAATTAAATTATGAAAATATTAAAAATATTTTTTGAACCTAAAAGCCTAAAAACCTAAAATAAAAATAAAAAAACTAAATTTATAAATTTATTAAATTAAAAACATGCTTTAACCTAAATTAGTAAATAAGTCTAAAAATTATCAAATAAGTTATATATTATAAGATTATCTAATATTAATATAAAAATTAAATAATATTTAATCATTCATTAATTCATAAAAATATAAATCAAAAAATAAAAACAAAACTAAGTAGAACATTAATAAATAAAAAATATACAAAATTATATAATAAATAAAATCAAAAATCTTAAAAAATATAAAATTAACCTAAAACCCAAAATTATTTTTTTATAGTTTTGCAGAAAAATTAAACAGAAATAAAAATAATAAAATAAAAATATAATCTTAAACAGAAAGTAAAACAAATAATAAACTGCACTAAATAAATGAGAAAATAAATAATTAAATTACCACAATATTACAATTATTTTTTGGACCTGAATATATCCTAAACATCTAAAATAAAAATGAAAAAACTAAATTTATAAATTTATGAAATTAAAGACGTACTTTAACCTAAATTAAAAAAACTAAAAATTATCAAATCAGTTATAAAAACTAAGAAAATTAATACTAACAGATTAAGACTCTAACTAAACTCTATAATAATATAAAAATAAAATTAACCGAAGAAGACTAATTTTATTCTAACTTCTAACAAATTGACTAAAAAATAACAAAAACGAACAGAAAAGTAATCTGAAAATTAAAATATAATAAGACATAAAATATAATTAATATATATAGTTATGTATTTATTTATTTAGGGTTTGGATTGTATATTAGCTCTCATTTATTTTTATGTATATTGATATGCAATATTATTTTGGTCCTGAAATATAATAATTTTGCCTAACATTATTAATTTTTCATTGTTGATGGTTGTTTTTGACTTGGTGCCATAAAATTGTATTACTTCAAAATATATTTATTATAAGAATTTTTAAAATTAAAATCAACAGGAATATGTTATAAAAATAATATTTAAATATTTTAACTATCCGAGGAAGCAATTTGGTTATTACATTCGTCATATGTACGGAATGATTTAATAAACTTTAAGAAATCATAAATTAATATAATAAAAATATAACAACTACATATATATACTTGATATTAATAATTAAAAATGCCTACAAGATAGAAAATTATTATTCAAATATGTTGTGGAATAAAACGTAATGAATAAAAAGTTCGGAATTATATTGTTTCAGTTCGTAATTTGTGCACTTTAAGTTCAGTAACTTGTGTTATGGTTAAAGGATTCCAAACTTAATATGCCAACTTCTATTAAGCTCATAGGAATTCGAATAAATTCATTTGTCTCAAAATTTTTGCACAACATATACATCATTTTTTTTGTTACAAATACGGTTTATTTTAGTTTCTTCCTAACATGTCTATTTGTGACTTATTATTGACAAACATATTTAAATCATATCTTTTACTATTGTAAGTTTTCTAAATTATTAAAAGATGAGTATTTATCATCAAACCTCCTCGCCATCTTGAAATAGAATTTCATGTTACTCTTATTATGTTAATTAATTGAGAGGAAAAGTTTTGTCTCAAGGAAAGCAATTGGTTGTTAATCGAGTAAAACATGTATTTATAAAATCTCAATTGTATCAATATTTTTGCCCCATTGATTCACTGCTAAAATCGCGATCAATTTTCGATATAAGTACAAAACACAAATGATTTTATTACCCTCCGCCGCGAATTGACCTATCATGCCCTTTACTATGATACAAATTACCGATTATTGTTAAATATATTTGGATCACTTCTATCATTATAATATTTTTCACTATTAATCTCAATATAAGTAGTTATTATATGTTTAATTATCTTTGGATGCAGAGATATGTAAGAATGGATAAATCATTATGGGTGTGTTTGGTTGTGAGGAAAATATTTTCCAAGGAAATTATTTTGCATGGGAAAATGAATTTTCAAGGAAAACTATTTTCCACCCACATTTTCCTTTGTTTGGTAGAAGACAAAAAGTTTCTAAAATATTTACTTAAATGTAAAAACCAACCATAAAAACCCCATCTATACACTATATAATGCCAATCTTTTCAAAAAGATGACATGGCGGTCCGAGAGTGAATTTAGGAATTTCGTCCAATAAAAAAATAATTTATCATTGAAAAAATAGATTTCCACTCATATATGGACTCTTTTTTACTCCATACCAAAATAATAATAATAATAATAATAATAATAATAATAATAATAATAATAATAATAATAATAATAATAATAATACTATATATAATTTTTCAGAAAAATTAAACAAAATTAAAAATAATAAAATAAAAATATAATCTTAAACAAAAAGTTAAACAAATAATAAAATACACTAAATAAATACAAAAATAAATAATTAAATTACCAGAATATTAAAATTATTTTTGGACCTGAATATATCCTAAACACCTAAAATCAAAATGAAAAAACTAAATTTATAAATTTATTAAATTAAAGACCTGCTTTAACCTAAATTAGAAAAAAATCTAAAATATTATCGAATCTGTTATAAAAACTAAGAAAATTAATACTAACAGATTAAAAAAATTATAACTAAACCCTATAATAATATAAAAAAATTAACTGAAGAAGACTAATTTATTCTAACTTCTAACAAACTCGACTAAAAAATAACAAAAACGAAAAGAAAAATTATCTGAAAATTAAAATATATTAAGACATAAAATAAAATAAATATATATAGTTATGTATTTATTTATTTAGGGTTTGTATTGTATATTAGCTCTCATTTATTTTTATGTATATTGATATGCAATATTATTTTGGGCCTTAAATATAATAATTTTGTCTAACATTATTGCTTTTTCATTAGTAATGGTATTTTTTTTACTTGGTGTCATAAAATTTGGATTAGTTCAAAATATATTTATTATAAGAATTTTTAAAATTAAAATCAACAGAAACATGTTATAAAAATAATATTTAAATATTTAACTATATGAGGAAGCAATTTCGTTATTACCTTCATCTTATGTACAGAATGATTTAATAAACCTTAAGAAATCATAAATTAATATAATAAAAATATAACAACTACATATATACTTGATATTAATAATTAAAAATACCTACAAGATAGAAAATTATGATTCAAATATGTTGTGGAATAAAACGTAATGAATAAAAAGTTAGGAATTATATTGCTTCGATTAGTAATTTGTGTACTTTAAGTTCGTAATTTGTGTTATTTTAAAGGATTACAAACTTAATATGCCAACTTCTATTAAGCCCATAAAACTTCGAATAAATTCATTTGTCTCAACATTTTTGCACAACATACGGATCATTTTTTTTTGTTACAAATACAGCTTTATTTTAGTTTCTTCCTAACATGTCTATCTCGTGACTTATTATTAACAAACATATTTAAATCATATCTTTTACTATTGTAGGTTTTCTAAATTATTAAAAGATGAGTATTCGTCATCAAACCTCCCCACCATCTTGAAATAGAATTTTATATTACTCTTATTATGTTAATTAATTGAGAGGAAGAGTTGTGTCTCCAGGGAAGCAGTTGATTGTTAATCGATAAAACATGTATTTATAAAATCTCAATTGTATCAATATTTTTGCCTCATTGATTCACTACAAAAATTGCGATCAATTTTCAATATAAGTATAAAACACAGATGATTTTATTACTCTATGCCGTGAATTGACCTATCATGCCCTTTACTATGATACAAATTACCTATTATTGTTAAATATATTTGGATCACTTCTATCATTATAATATTTTTCACTATTAACTCAACATAAGTAGTTATTTATTTGTTTAATTATCTTTGTGTTTAGAGGTAGGTAAGAATAGATAAATCATTGTACTCACCTTATAATTTTAAAAAATGAAATCCCATTATGGGTATATGTATACTTTTTAAGAGTTCGTGTAATATTTAAGTCAGTGATGTTTTAGTAGGTTGGTTGTATATAAATATTTTTCTAGGCGTCTATTAAGTTAAATTAGTATTGGCTTTGTAAAGAGTTATGAATTATAAGTTTGATATTCTTTTTATTGATTTGATATACTCTATATTATAATATTAATTTGTGAGATAATGGTATTTATTGTCATTTATAGGTCATCTAGCTCAATATCTACCAATCATATATTATTCCTTTTCCTACTAATATTTACTTTTTGATACCCAAACATATTGTCACAATATTTTTATAACCGTATAAGTTAGGATTATTTATATTGTTTGATTCTTAGAAGGGTCCGATTTCTTAATATTCCAAATCACGTGTGTTATCTTAAAACCTTGATGATATTTTTTAACATTCTTTTTTATTTATTATTTTAGATTATTTATTTATTCTTTTGAAATTTATAATGATTGGAAGATGAATGTGTATTGGGCTCTACTTATTTTTATGTGTTGGGTTCCGATAACTTTGATGAGTCACGAAAGCGTTTTCGTTGTGAGGGGATAGCATGTATAAGAATGTTATTGAAAGTGAAATCATTCAATAAAATCAAATGATCAAGAAAAAGAAACTCACAAGTACAATATCGTTGCGTAATTCAATAATTTCTTAAATTATGCACTCGTACAACATTACTCCGTGCATGGCACGGGTCCGGATCTCAATTAATTTATCAATAAAAATAATAATAATAATAATAATAATAATAATAATAATCTATACACTATATAATGCCAATCTTTTCAAATTTTAAAATGCTCGCAACCGGAGTAATTTTCGTAATTTAAAATGATCTCAACCATTAAAATTGTGTAGATAAATTCCAACCATTGATCTCAATTAATTTATCAATAAAAAAATAAATCAAATATCCTTTCTCAATCCTTTCGCTAAACTCCAACCGACGTCTTATCACGTCTCTATCCCTTTCGCTTCTCTCTCCTCCACCAAATCCCCGTAGTTGTTCTTCTACCTCTATCTTCACCCCTCGTCTCTCTCTCTCTCTCCCACCACTTCTCACCGGAACCCCTGTCTTTCTCTCTCTCTTCCACCACTTCTCACCGGAATCAATCAGCCTCGCACCGCCATCGTCGTCCCGCTTCGAAATCGAGGCCGTAGTCGTCTCCCATCGTCTCCCGTAATCAACCAGCCACTTCTCACCGGAATCAACCACCTCGCACCGCCATCGTCATCCCGCTCTCGAATCCCGTGCCACGGTCGTCTTCCGGAATCAACCAGCCTCGCACCGCCATCGTCCTCCTCATCCGAAGCCCCACCGTCGCCGTCCACGGTCGCCGAGCCACCGTCGTCTCCTTCCTCTTCGTGTTCCGACGTCCTCTATCTCTCTCTCTCTCTCTCACTTTCTCATGTTCGCAATTTGAAAACCACTCGCGTATTCTAATCTTTTGTACGTTTAGTGGGTGTCGGGAACTGCTTTTGTCCTCTCGCTCGCCGGTACTCGACGAATTGTTTGTGCGAATTCCTCACTTTTTTTTCCCTTTTCCCTTCTCTCTCGGACCCGTGCTATTTGATTATTTCTTCGGGGCCTTCAACTTAAGGTTATTAGTACATGCATATTTGGTTTGAATCCATAACAAATTAGCATTCATCATGATTTTGATTGACATTTTATTTGGTTTGATCGCCACCGATGAGAATGCATATTTGGTTGTAGCATATTGTGCGTAATGGATGATAGAGGATTTGTGAGTTTGAGTTTGTCAAAGACTCGTAAAAAGAAAAACCAATTTTACAGTATGATTCTGAATTTTAAATTTAATCCGGATCAATTTTCTTTGCCTCGTGATTATCACTGCGTATTCTAAACTTTTGTACGTTTAGTGGGTGTCGGGAACTGTTTTGTCCTCTCGCTTTCCAGGTGCTCGACGAATTGTTTATGTGAATTCCTCACTTTTTTTTCCCTTTTCCCTTCTTTCTCGGACTCGTGCTATTTGATTATTTCTTCGGGGCCTTCAACTTAAGGTTATTAGTACATGCATATTTGGTTTGAATCCGCAATGCATTAGCAGTCATCATGATTTTGTTTGACATTTTATTTGGTTTGACCGCCACCGACGAGAATGCATATTTGGTTGTAGCATATTGTGGGTAATGGATGATAGAGGATTTGTGAGTTTGAGTTTGTCAAAGACTCGTAAAAAGAAAAACCAATTTTACAAGTATGATTCTGAATTTTAAATTTAATCCAGAACAATTTTCTTTGCCTCTAATTATTTCGACTCATGATTAGGGTTGCTTGCTTAAATAAGGAAAAGTTTAGGGCTTTTCTTGACAATTTCGGGTGATTTTGATGTGGGTATCTTTACGAGCTTTTTAGAGTTATGTTGTTAAGATTGCTTTCTGGGTATGATGATTTCTTCTAACTATGGTTGTCAATGAAGTCAATACTCGTTGCTTATATATGTTCATTCATTATTAAATTTGTCGCAAAATATTATTAAATTATCAAATAAGTTTCCTATATATTTGTTTTGATTTCATAGTTTATAATTGCTGAGATGTATAACGCTTAAAGAATATGGGTTGTTTTAAGTGTGTGTTTACCGCTTTCGTATCATAGTTACATTTGGGGTTAGAGACCATATTACCGATTTCACCAATAATGCAAATCTGAAGTCGAGCTACTTTTGGTTATTGCATTTTGAAGTAATCTTTTCTCCTCCCCCCCAAAAAAAAAAAACATAGTTCAAGATCGGTGAGGGTAACAAATAAGGAACTAGGTATTTTTCTATCTTCATTAGAAAGATGTTTTTGTATTGGGTCGGCTGATCAGGGCACTATGCTCCATGTAATTTGATTTGCTTTAACATAACGTGGTGAATTTTAAACCCTTTCTAAACGTATAATTCAATTTGAGACCACACCCCCCAAAAAAAGTTACATCTCGCTTTATTAAAAGATCTCGTTTAGCTGTTCGTATGTCTTAGATTACGTCAACTATTATTATTTTATAAGATCGAGGTGGTTTTTCTTTATATATATATAATGGTATTTGAGTGATCCGATCATTAATTTTGTAGGTTGACAATTATATATATATATATGAATTGTCTATTATATGTTAGATTTCAAATTCACATTCTCTTTTTTTAATAAACAAATACTTTACTAATTCATACTTCACTAAGGTTTATTATATTATTTCGTAATTTTTAGATTGCTTCTCATGATCCTCTAAAGTGTTAGATTTTTTGAACCTAAATGCCACTCGAGTTTGATTTACCTTTACTGAAAAATGAATAAAAAATTGGACAAGTATTTCCAAGCATTCTCAATTTTTTGTTACAAACGCTTAACTCGGAGAACCGTAGGCATAATGTCAAGTATTTTCAGTGGTCATTTGCAACAAACCAGACAATCTAAGAGAGCAATTTAAGAGAGACTACCGCTTGAAACATATCTTAGTCTATCATCCCTGTTTCAGTAGTAAATAGACACTAGACACCGAGGACTTTTATGTTACTTATGGAGGCCGAATTTTTGTGAATATGATAATGAACCTTCAAGACTTCACAGAGATATTTTGTGACTAATATAATATCCATAAAGCATGCATCTAGATAATGATAAATGAGACAGACTGTTTTATCCTCGGCTTTATTTCATAATACAACAGATCGTGCTAAGCATAAATGCCATCGATGCATTGAAGAAGCTAGACACTCGTACTCGGAGTAGCAACAGGGCTTATATTCACGGATAGCCTGGAAGGAATGTAGTATCCACTGAGTCTAGAAGGTGAATTGGGGGGAAGATATGGTTAGAAAGGTTAAGGTGTTGGGCCCTTTTTGTATTCCAGAACAAATTGCTATTATTGTAATTGTTTTTTTAAAAATTTTCTTTCTTTATATTTTTCCTTACTTCATTGTTGCTATTTAAATTACGAAATAGAAAATACTATTTCATTAGTAATTCATGACATTGTAGAAATTACAATGGAAGATATCTATTAAGAATTTTGAAAAGGGCCCGAGCTAGGCTCTCTTCATTGTTTTTGGTAAGATGAAGCTGCATATGAGACTAAGCAGAATTATGTGGACTATCAGCTACTGACCACTCAATCCCATTGAACCCACCGATTCTCGAAAGTTCTGCCCTTTTCTTGCATGATTTCATTTGCGAGTCATTAAGGAACAAGGGATCACAATCATACTTTGGGTGTATAGAAAACAGATTTGGTGATTCCTACTTAATTTTTCACATCATTTCATTAGTTAAAACATTCAAATATTGATTTCCAAAGTTGTTCTCTCCTTTCAATTAGAAAAAGGCAATTAACTTTACATTGGAGCTGGAAAAATGTGATTATACTAAAAAGTTATTGATTTATTGTTTGTTGATTGCTGGAAAAGTTATGTGTTTCTACCATGATATTTAAGCATCAGATGGAATTTCTTTGTAAAATCATTTGCTGCTCCCGTGCCTTAAAAATGGAAAATATTGACAAGGGATACTTTGCAAAATAGGGGCTGGGGGTGGTTCTTGGATATTATGTGCTGTATGTGTAACTAGGAGATGGAATTTGTTGGGTAATTAATTTTTCATGCATTGTTGGTTTGACAGGGTTCTTTGAGAGTTAGCTTTCAATTTCTTGGGCTTTTTATCGGTGATGGTAAATGTACAAGACAATATGTGTTGACTTGGGAGGGGTCCTTTAAAGTAATTAATATAGTATTCTTAAAGAAATTATGGTGTTTAATCCATCCACAATTATTGTAGTAGTTGTTGTTCATGTGCTGCAGAAATATGCCTTTCCAATTTGTAATGTTGTTTGATTTTGGGTGGAATTTGGTGATTAATGACTACTAATATCATATTTCTTCCTGTATTAGGCTATGCAACAAGGGAAAGATCCCAATTAAATTTGGGATGGGTCTAACCCACTTCAATGTTCCAACCAAGAACAAGTAAAGAGAAAATGGTTTCAGGATCCGGCGGATAAAGAGATGAAATGCTATGCAACAAGGGAAAGATCCCAATTAAATTTGGGATGGGTCTAACCCACTTCAATATTCCAACCAAGAATAGTAAAGAGAAAATGGTTTCGGGATCCAGCGGATAAAGAGATGAAATGCTATGCAACAAGGGAAAGATCCCAATTAAATTTGGGATGGGTCTAACCCACTTCAATGTTCCAACCAAGAACAGTAAAGAGAAAATGGTTTCGGGATCTCGGTAGATAAAGAGATGAAATTAACGTAAACATTGTAGTATGAAACGTAAAGATAGAAATTACACCTTTTTTTATGAATTAAGAATACTACCTTGCTCCTTGATGTAATATTCGAGTTATTATATTTAACTTAAGTCTATAATAGTAATTTGTACAATGTATAGTAACAAATGGGCTTCAACTTAAAGTTATTATTTGGAATAGTTGTCTAGCAATTTAAAGTTATTTATGAATTAATAACCATAATTTATCCTTTGATGTTATCGATATTTGTTTTTTAATGTCGTTATTGATTCTTTAATTTAATATTCGCGTTATTGATTCTTTATCACGCAAAGAAAAGAGCATAACTTTTTCTAATTCTATAATTTGAACAGAAATTTTTGACTTAAGTATAAATTTGTTTTTAAAATTTTGATTAGGTCTGCTTTTATCATTCTCGGGCATTACTTGGATGTACTCGAATTCAAGTTTCTTCTAAAGTTTTATTTTGATTTCACACGTTTCTTATTTGGCAGGTAGATTTCAAATTCATATTTTCTTTTTTATCTTAAGTTTATCATTTATATGTTATTATATGTATATATGTATTAATTTTTTCAGTCTCTTTATTTGAAATATTTTAAATTTTATAGTTTTTCAATAAATTTGTTTGGTATATTAAATTATGTTGTTATGCACCCCTAATTTACATTGAATATGACCATGCCTTATTGTTTTATAATTATATTAATTTTTTATCATTTTATTTTTATTTTTATTTTTTCTTTGATTATAAATATTAAATTCCACTCCAATAGAAAATTAATAAAAAATATTACTTAACGTCCGTATCGTATTTCTTTTAATCCTCTATAATTAATTTAAAGTTAATGTGCACCTCCAATTTTTATCTGCATATTTCCTTACTAGGACTATAAAAAATATGAAATATTATAGCATATGTGCTTTTTAAAAATTATTATATTTCTCTGTGCATAGCGTGGTGTAATGTTTTAAAAAATAATATGTGCTTAAGCTCATTCATATTTTTACATATTATAAAAAATTAAAAATAATATATACATTTAAAAATAATATATACATTAAAAATTATTATATTTTTCTGTAAATGTATTTATGACGTTGCTATTTTTATTACCGTAATTATTTTTTATAAATATTTTAAGATTTATTACATTACTCCAGTGTATAGCACGGGTCCAGCACTAGTTAGAATAAAAGGAAATCAACTTGAAAATAAAACTGAATTATGCATGGAAAGTCGAAAATCAAACAAAAAAAAAAATCGAAACCCAAACAAAAAATTAATATACAAAGAGGATAATAGAGAAGAATATAGAAGTGGTCGAGATTGATCTTATCTCCACTGAAAGAAAACAAAAACAAAAACATAACCCAAAAAAAAAAAACCAAGAAGGAACATACAATTTTAAAATATTTGTAAAATACGTTTTAAATTAAATTTACAAAGAAATAAATGGTATATCTTTTTTATTCAAGTTAAACGTGTAAATGGCTAATAAGAAATAGGATCATTCTTCATATATAACATATATTTTTTTAAAAAAAAGTTACATATAACAATATGATTAGATAATGAAGAAATAGTGACATAAATATTAAAATCTTGAACCATATGTGTAAAAATTAAACATCAATACATACTATAATTTATACAATTAGAGATAGACATAGTTTGAGTGGAATTATATTAAAGCGTGAATTCTTCATATATAAATATGATAAATCCGATCTGATTATGCCTCATGTTAAATCTGTGCTATCTTAAAAGATAACTACAAATCAATATCTTCTTCCATAAATAACACTACTCAATTTATCCCAAAAAAAAAAAAGATAGTTAAGCAAAATCAATATTGGAAGTGTAAAGCTATTGAATCTCCTAAGAATATATATATATATATATATATATATATATATATATATATATATATATATATATATATATATATATATATATATATACTTGGCATTGATGTTGGGCACTTGGGCAATATATAGACAAATTATTTTAGTTGAAATTCTACCCAACTTGATCGTTGTTAGTCATAGGTTTCTCATGTATGTAACAAAGAGAACAACTCAAATAATAGATCCTACAACTTGATAGATAACCATAGATTTTAAAAAATAGACGAAAATTATCATACAACTACCTAATCAAATATAAGTAAGAAGTTAAGAAAATACATAATCTAATTTCGATTCATCCTAAAATAAAATAAGAAATAAGAAAGATTAAAAAGAAGATGAAATTAATTTTAGGAGGCAGAAAAATAATTAAATTTAAAATTAGTATACGTGTCTCTAGCAAAGCTCTTACTCCCCTTTTTATAGCATACAAAATCCTTTTATTTCCACATTTAAATTTTTAAGTTATTAATTCAGTCTTTTCATTTGCTTCATGTCATTTACTACTTTGCTTCTTATCAGTTAGAAATCAAAGCTCTTAATTAATTTGCTTTTAATTCATAGAGATGTTACCTTTTGTTTAATATCGGCTAAGAAAATAATGGAATTTTTTTTTAAAGGGAGGAAAATGAAGCACTTAATTTGCTTTTAATCATTGATAGAGAACTGTGGCCTTGTGAAATCTGAGCCCTTGACCGATGGTGCTCATCAGCCTAAAGAAAAAGTAACCTAATATCCCTTATTCTTCAATTTCTTATTTTAGTGCAACAATTTTGTTATTTTCATCCAAATGAAATAAGAATAGTATACTTAATAAGAATTTAAAAGGTAAATATTATGAAACAGTAACATCCGTAAATTATATATTTCAATAAAGTTGATGAAAGGCCATCAATTCTTATTATCCAGAAGAAAAGTATACATGTAAAACTCATGAACCCATAATAAATTACCCTAAATTATGTTAATATCGTATGAGATGATAAATGAAGCGTTTTTTATGGGGTATTTTTTTCAATTTCTAACTACGAAGAAGAAGATAAAGTATCAAATAATTAAAAACATAGTTAGAAATTCCTTTAAAAAAGGTTGCAAAAGATTTCAAGTAAAAAGCAAAAGAAATGATTTATATATCACAAAGTTAACACATTAGAAATTAGCTAGTTAGTCATTAATAAATAATCGAACTTATTACTAATTCATATTTATATTTCATTAATAATAAACAATTAATGTCTTTCTTTTGTAAATACATGGACCAATGAAAAATAGCCAACTCAGCTTTATTATGCCAACTAAGTTGATACTTGTTAAGCCCATAGTAAAGCACTCAATTTTAAGTATATATATATATATATATATATATATATATGGCACAAATTTTATTAAGATAAAATTAAAAAGTTCAAATTACCGATCGATCCTCCTGGTTGTTTAAGAATTGGATCGCAAATCTTACCTCGAAGAGTAGTTGTGATCTTAAAAAAAGAAAAATTTAATAAAAATAGTAAAAAAATTATCAGTAATTTACTGTAGTATTTATAAACGAATGTAAAATCACTTTCAGATGGTTGAAATTTTGGCTAAAATCTTATAATATGAAGCGAAATTCAAAGAAGTGAATTAAATACCATCCTTGTAATTGTAAGATGGAGTCAAAATTGGCCTTTGAATTAAACCGGTTTTCAGCGGTCTTTTCGTCCTCCAACTTTACAAGCCTCTACCTAAAATTAAATCTTATAATTGCAGTAGGTGGCGTCATATTAAAGTTTATTTATTATTCATGGACATCGAAATGTACGGGCAGTTTAAGTTGAACGTGGCTAAGCTACTAACATTCGAAATACATGTACTAATATAAATATACAATTTTTTTAATTATATGTATTTTTTCTTTTTATTTATGTGTATTTTTTTGCTTTATGATTTTTTTATCTATCCATATATAAGTAATTTTTTAAAATTATATACTCCCAAAAATATGATATAATATTGGTGTCATCTTATTAGATGGAACAATTTTAATAGAAAATCTTATATTGTTGAAATGGCATTGGATTCTATTAGTAAATTATAAGAATTTGCTAATCAAATTTGATTTCAAGTTACTATTCTCATTAATCTAATAATTCGTATTACAAATTCAAAACTGTATAATTATAATGGATATAAACTGTTAATTGATTTTGGGGACATATACTCACGTGAAAAAGAAAGAGATAAATTATACCTAAAATATTCTCTTATTTTCTAATTCGTTTAACGATCTGTTGACATATAAGACATTCTGTCCCATGGATACCCAATCAAAAGCTTGCATCTACAACTTTTTGGGAGGTTTATTATTTGTCCCTTTTTTTTTGTTCTTTTTTAGAAATGTAATGAGGTATTAATATATTATTTAAAAAAAAAAACTCTTTTTGTCCACGAAGACTTATACACCCATTTTACCTACCTCACCAACACAAGATCCACAAGATTAATATTGTGTAGTCACCCTCAAATATGGGTGGATCTAGTGGTTTATCTTTACTTCGAAATTAGATATTAGTTTGTAAATATAGTCAGAAGTTATCGACTTTGCTATGCTTTTTCCTATAAAGTGATTTTTGTGATTTCTTTGGCAATGATATATTGGTTTGTAAATATAGTTGGAAGTTATTGACTTTTCTATGCTTTTCCCCATAAAATGACTATTTTGTGGTTTTTTTAATTTCTTTCCAAGTTAATTTAGGGGTCGTGTCGTATTCATGAATCGGTTTATTTTAACTTTATTTTTTATCTTTAATTTGAAATTTAAAAATTAAAATTTTATTTTGGCTTTATTTTTTTATCTCTAACTTGAAATTTTAAAATCAAAATTATATAGTTTGTGAATATAATTGTAATTCAGTTGTGTGTGTGTGTTTCGCCATTAAAATAATTTTTTTTTAGTTTTTGTGATTAATTTGTAAACTAATTTATTATACAATTAAAATACCTTACTTTATCAATAAAAATGTCAGAAAGTCTAAAATACCATGCTTAGATATAGTATCTTATCCCAAATTTGGTGCATGGAAATCTAGAAATTTACCCAAAAAAGCATACCGTTCCTCTACTTTACACACTATCTATGTAATGGCAAAGAGGAGACTTCTATACCTTCTTCTACAACTTTCCTCTTACTTCATCCAAACCGATATTTCAATTTTTGGGACATTTTTTTATCAAAAAGTCACCAAGGTAAATAATACAATAGAAAAAAAAATCAAACTTAAATCCTGAATCCTAAATCCTAATACAGTTGAGATTTTAGTACTAACGGCTACACTACTAATAGAGTTGTAACCGAACCGAGCAGGCTCTCCGGCTCGGCTTGGTCAAAATTTGACTAGACTCCGTTCGATTTGGCTCGAGTTTAAATTAAATAGTTTATTTTTTAAAAAAATACTTATTTTAAGAATACAAAATTACCTCTAAAATTATCAAAATTTCATTTAAATTCTTATTTCTTAAATGTAATACAAAAATATAGAATTTAATTTCTATTATAACCTTGAATTTAGAAATCCTTTAAACAAATCCAAACAAAGAAAAACGAACCTGAGTCCGAGCCTAAGCCCCGAGCGTGGTACTAAACTAAAAAGACTCAGCGAGCATCAAGCCGAGCCCGAGTTCTGCTAAAATGCAACTGAACTGCGCCCGAGCCGGGGCCCGTTTACAGCCCTAACCGCCAGTAGCCTAGTTTTAGTTTTACTAGGAGGAAGAAAGAATCTGCAACGGTCCATACAACATTTCATCCCGCCATAATAAACCCGACAAATATTACGACTAACGATCTCCCTCTTCTCTTTCTTCTTCTTTTTTTTTTTTTTTGGGGGAGGGGGAGGGGGATTTGGGGGAGGAGCGTAGGAGAAATTTGCATATAACATTGACGAAGATCTTAGAAAGAGTCATGTGGCTCTATACCTGAGCATAGCTATTATGACAATAACACCGGATATAACTCGCCTAATGAGCTGTAACATATATTCATAGCATTCTGAAACATCAGCAAGCATTATTGCCCAAAATCCAAAAATGCAAAAAAAAAAAAAACTTAGTTATTTCATTAAGAAAACACAGAGGAAAGGAGAAGGGCTCCCTCTTTACACTTTCCGAGACACAGAAGGAACCCAGGTTCACATATTCCGGCTAGCACACAGAACCGAAAAACACAGGAAATGTAGTCAAAAAATCGAGCATCATCAAAGCTTAGTTACATGTAACAAAGCGGACAAAAGAGCCGGTTTCAGCTTCGACATGACCCCTCTCTTCTTCAGTCAGCCATCTCCTCATCATCATCTATTTCTTCAATCCTGATCTTCTTTGCTGCCTGGGAAACATCACTTTTTGGACCGTTAGGAACTTGAATCAGAACTTCAGCCTTCTGCCCGGTAGTGGCATCCACCATTCCACCATTCTTCTCCACACGGTATGTGAGCCCATCCATGCCGGCATCAATATATACAGTCGAGTTCTCATCGATCTCTTCCTTAACGAGCATCTTTGATAGTTCAGTAACCACCTTCCGTTCTAGCCACCTCCTGATAGGCCTTGCACCATAAACCTGATTGCCAAAAACAAACATCAAAGGTTAAATACCATAGCTCAGATTACCTGTATTACAACTAAGAAAGAAACCATTTGGGTGGCAAAAATACTTACAGGGTCGTAACTCTCTGCCAAGATATAATCTAGAGCAGCATCTGTAACTGCTAGGGCAATGCCCCTCTCAGCTAGACGTTTGGCCACATCCTTCATTTGCAGCCTGGCAACCTGCCTTAGTTGCTCGTGTGAGAGAGGGTCAAAGATCACAATCTCATCCAGACGGTTCAGCAGTTCAGGCTTGAAGTGTTTCCTCACCTGTTTTAACGAAAGAAAGATTAGTATAGGTTTATTATTAATAAGCGAGAAAGATAAAGGCCGGCTAATTTGAAAGTTTATACTATAGCTTAGGAAAGAAGATATCAGATTAAGGTCTACTTGAGACTTCTGGATGGTGACCAATGGAGGTTTAAAAATGTTGCATAGTGGCTGCCCACGTCTACCTATACCCGGACATAATTTTATCTTATGGCTTAGACTGCTTAAGAGATTGGCTATGAAGGATCAATTACAGCAGATGGGTTTTGGTGTTCTGAATGATGGGCAGTGTAGTTCGACCTCTGTGAGCAAGAGAATGAATATCATGACCACTTATTTTCTGAATGGAATTACTCGGCAGAGGTTTGGACTATTGCTGCAGATCAAAAGTAGATGAAGAGACTTCACGATGATTTCAAACAGAACAACCACAAATTTTGAATCGATAATGAAAGCAAATGTGGCTAATGTCAGTTATTTACTATATAGCAAGAAAGAAATGCACAAATATTTCAGAAGAGAAGGCGGCCTCCAATAGAGATAGAGAGAAAGATTAGGAGTTTTATTTTTTAATCCTGAACAAGCTCACATATGTTTCTGTTGTTTATATTTTGAGCTTGGGTACATGTTTGGGTACACGCAATGTCCTGTGGGTTTTGATATGCAGGGCTGTGAGTTTAGACGCACCCTGTTTTGTACTTCATGATTAGTTTGAAATGTAATAAAATTGAACTTTCCACCAAAAATAAAAACAAAAGCAAGAAAGATAGTGAGAATATTTCAAAGTTAAGAGACAGTACCTCTGTCAGAACTCTCTCACGAGCTGCCTCCATTGTGCTCTTGCCCATTAGTCCGGAAAGGAGATGCTCGGCTCCTAGGTTCGAGGTCATAATAATCACTGTGTTTCTGAAATCAACGGTCCTGCCCTGACCATCAGTCAACCTTCCATCATCAAGAACTTGGAGGAGTGTATTGAACACGCTGTTATGGGCCTTCTCCACCTCATCGAATAACACAACACTGTAAGGCCGCCTCCTCACAGCCTCAGTCAGTTGCCCACCTTCTTCATGGCCAACATAACCCGGAGGAGCACCAATCAGCCGAGCCACAGAGTGCTGCTCCATGTACTCGGACATATCAATCCTCACTAGCAAGTTTTCATCATCGAAGAGCTGCTCAGCTAGTGCCTTGGCAAGCTCAGTTTTCCCCACACCAGTTGGACCCAAGAACAAGAATGACCCAGTTGGTTGTTGAGGTCTCCCTAGCCCGGCTCTTGACCTTAGAACCGCTTCTGCCACTGCTTCAACAGCCTTGTCTTGACCCACTACTCTTCGGTGTAGCCTGTCCGCCAAACCAATCAGTTTGTCTTTTTCATTCTGTCCTAACCGAGTGACTGGAATACCGGTCCATCGGCTTACAACCTCGGCAATGTGCTCAGGTCCAACAGTTTCAGTCAACATCTCCTCCTCATGACCTGATTCAAGCTTTGCAATAGCTGCCTCCACTTCCTGGATTGCTCCATACCTCAAGTCTGCAGCTCTTGCAAGATCATACCTTCTTTCAGCCTCTTGCAAAGCGATAAGGAGCTCTTCTCTCCTTTGCTTTAGGCGGCGAATCTCATCAATTCTCTCCTTCTCTTTCTTGTATTTCATCATTAAAGGTTGAAGTTTATCCCTCAAGTCATCAAGCTCCTTCTTAACCTCAACAAGCCTGGCCTTGCTGGCCTTATCCTTCTCCTTCTCAAGGGCATGAAGCTCAATTTCCAACTGCATTCTCTTCCTCTCCAGATTATCGATCTCCTCAGGCTGGCTATCAAGCTGAACCCTGACATTGGCGCAAGCCTCATCAACCAAGTCAATAGCTTTATCCGGCAAATGACGGCCAGTGATATATCGAGCAGATAATTGTGCTGCAACCACCAGAGCACGGTCTTGGATTCGAACACCATGGTGCCCTTCATATTTCTCCTTGAGTCCTCGAAGAATGCTGATAGTATCGGCAACACTAGGTTCAGCTACATACACTTGCTGGAACCTCCTCTCAAATGCAGCATCCTTTTCTACATACTTCCTGTACTCTTCAAGGGTTGTAGCACCGATGCAACGAAGCTGACCCCTGGCAAGCATGGGCTTGAACAAGTTGGCAGCATCCATGGATCCTTCAGTACGACCCGCACCAAGAACGAGATGGATTTCATCGATGAATAGAATGACCTTTCCTTCAGCTTCTTCCACCTCTTTCAGCACAGCTTTCAACCTTTCCTCGAACTCACCCCGGTACTTAGCTCCTGCAACTAATGCTCCCATGTCAAGTGCAATAAGCCTTACATCTGCCAGATTGCTTGGAACATCACCATTCACAATCCTCTGAGCCAGGCCTTCAACAACAGCAGTTTTACCCACACCCGGCTCTCCAATCAACACAGGATTGTTCTTGGTTCTCCTCGAAAGAATTCGAATAACCCTTCGAATCTCCTCATCCCGGCCAATCACAGGGTCAAGCTTTCCAGCCTGCTCAACAAGATCACGGCCATAAGTTTTAAGGGCTTGGAAGGTGGTGTCTCCAGAAGCACTTTCGACCTTCTTCCCATCTTTCCCTCGAAGCTTCTCAAGCTCAGCTTTCACCTTGGCCATGGCAACCCCAGCCTCCTTAAGCAGATCATTCACCTGGGAATCCTCAATAAGCCCCAGAATGAGGTGATCAACAGCCAAATGGGTATCCCCGCGAGACTTCTGAAGGGATTGAGCACGGCGAATTGCTTTGATAAGAGATGTACTAGCTGGGATTTCATCAGGAGGAGGGGTCTGAGAAGGAAGACTCTTCAGAGCTCTGTTGAACACCCTTTCAGCTGATTGTGCAGCCTCATCACCGCCACCAGCTTGAGAGACTGCCTGGTGGAAGATGCCACTAGGGTCACTAATCAAAGCTGTGGCAACATGGAGAGGGGTGATTTGGGCGTGCCCGTTGCTCATTGCTAACTCATGAGCAGAAACAAGGGCCTCATTTGTCTTGTGCGTGAACTTGTCAGGATTCATTGTGATCTGCACTGCACAGAAAGTAGCAAATTCAATCATCCAGTTTAAGACCATGTACCTCAAAACATAAAACCCATCAAAAGTCATTTGTAAATTGCATTAGACCAATCAAAAATCAATTGCAATTTCATGTTGATGAGAATAAGTAATACAAGGTTGTGGGGTTGAAGGTGCATAGGTCTGACACCCCCTTCTAACCATAAAAAAGGGGTTCTCGAGGCGGAATTCCAAGGTATTAGTGTGGTTGATTCGGTCTCAACAGCAACCCAAAATAAAACATTTCTATGCTTTGGCTAGCAATCTTAAGAGTCTAAGTAGTCATGGTGATGCAATGTAGTAAACAATTAGCCCAAAAAAGGGTACATTTCTTTTTTGCCAACTAAAAAACTATGTAAAAGATGAAAATATAAAACTCCATTGACAAAGACGGGGGTCCAAGATGCCATAACCTTTTCTCAATCCCCAACATATATTAATTTCAAATCCCACACTTTTCCTCTTCCAATGAGTGGGAAGAAAATCAAGAAAGTACCAAAATTCTCATATCTTCCCGAACAAAAGTCGAAGAAAAACATCAACAAATTCATACCACACGATGCTCTAAACCAATACCCATTAAGCCGAGATGATCAACGGAAAAAGGCACATTCCTAAATTCTTCAATACTCGCAAAACCCTCTACAAAAACAATCAAAACCCACAAAACCCTAGAAAAAGCAAATTCAAAACTAAACAGAACACAAAGCTGAATGCAAGCATTGATTTCTCATGCTCTAAACTAAACAGAGCAACGATAATTTCCAAAACCCACATAAACACAACAATTTACAAGCAAAACCCCCCAAAAAATCAAGACAAAACAAACACAAAAACAGAATTCAAACACATTAAGTTACAACCCTGAAGAAGAAAACCAAAATGCAGAGGAAGAGAAAGCTCGTACCTTAGAAGATTAACTCTGAATGCTTCAACGATTGAATCCAAAGAGATTTGGAAATTGGAAGTTGGAGTGTGAATAGATTGAGAGAGAGATTTAGAGTAGCGCGATGTAGAATGTGTCCGAGATTGAGAATTCTGAAATGGGAGTGTGGAGGTGAAGGGCCTTATGTTGAGGAGAGGGAGAGGAGTCTAGAAGAACAACGGTTCAGCTGGATTCTACTAGAGTTTTCCTGCCTGCTTCTTTCTCTTTCTTTCATAATTTCTTATATTTGTATTTATTATCTTTTTTTCTTTTTTAACGAATTTTCTGTTTAAAGCAAGTTTTTATTCTCTGCTCGATTTTCTTTTTTTTTTTGGGGTGTTGGTTGGTATAACTCATTTCGTCTAGATTGACCCAGAATCGTTTCCCACGCGCCGACTTAGGGAGGGTCTTGCACTTTCCGGCTACCCTTGGTCTTTGTGAAATAATTTGGTCTTGCACTAGAATTTATTTATTTATATATATATATATATAAAAATTCTCGAATAGGATGTTTAATTGTAGTTGGATTGCTTCATGAGTATTGGATTGATAACAAATACGTTAGCGTTGAACTGCCTTTGTGAAATAATTTGCTTTTTATTTTTTAATTATGATGTTTCCTCTTATTTTTAATTTTTATATTTTTAATTTTTTGTAATGTTTATCACAATTTTAAAAATATATTATCAACTAAATTAAATTAGTTTCACCTAAAGTTGATTTATACATTAAAAATATATATGTAATTTTCACTAAATTAAATTCAAATGTTTATCTAAAGAGTATAATAACTATATTATGAGATCAATTTTATAAGTATACAATTAGAAACGCATGATATTAGTGTTGAGGTTTGTATCAGCATTATTATCTTATCAGATTTTAGTTTTTAGTATTCATTATATCATTGTTTAGTGCATTGTAGAACAGAATTTAGTGAATATATTTTTACGAATATTAAAATAAATTTAAGTGAATATATTTTTATTGAACACCAAACTAATTTTAATGTTTGGTTGTTATTATCTTACTATTTTCTAGTTATACTTTTAGTGTTTCCTATATATCAATTTAGTTTTCGTTATTATGTTAGTGTTTTATAATTTTACTTTTAGACTATGTTTGAAAGGTGGATTTTTATATAGCGTTTTCTTCCAAAATGGGTTTGGGATAGTTTGGCTATTTAACTCAATAAAAAAAGTCATTTGAGGTATTTGGTGGTTTGGCTTTTTTCAATAGCTTTTATCCCAAACAGTCATTTTGTAAAAAGTTATTTTGATTTTTTTTTTTGATTGGTTTTTTCAACCTTTATGTAAAATTACTTTTGTTGACCAAAAGTTATAGTAATTATAGCAATTGTCATCCTCTTCATATTTATCCTATTTTATAGTAAATCTTATGATTTAATTTTGAACTAGTCGATATCTTATCATATGATGCTATTTTAAATTTTAGGTACTTATATTTTAATTTATTAATTTATTTTATTTTTTCTATTTCTTTGAACAAGACAATTGGATGGTAATTATGATTTTGTTTAAGATTAATCTTGCTTTTGTTGTCTATTTTTATCACTATACATATTCATAAGTACCTAATTTGATCAATGTTATAAAATTCATGAGTGTATGTGTTTATATATATATATATATATATATATATATATATATATATATATATATATATATATATGTAAATGAGCTTAAAAATTATTTTTCAATGGTTACAAAATTATAAATTTACCATAAAAAAACAAAATCAAAGATTGAGCCACTGGTCTCCACCACAGGCTTCATCACATGGGGTAAACAGTGGTGAACAACAACAACCCAACCATAAGAAAACAGCCCCCACAGGCCATGGGAGATCTCGTGGTGGATACCAGAGCACATCGCGGTCTCTCGGTGGTTGTGGGGCGGCCTCCTAAGCTTCCCATTGGCCATGGGAGGACCCGTGGTGGCCTCCAAAGCACACCACAACTTTTGGAGAGATCGGTGGTGGCCACCATAATATCAAACCGTCCCCACTAGTCGTGGGAAGACCCTTGGTGGCCTCCATAACACCCCACAATCCATGGAAAGACCAGGTCATTTATGTGTTTATTCATCTAATAATAAATATCAAATTTGAGTGGTCATTTATATGTTTATTAATTATGGAGAAACAAAAAACATCATTTACGTGCAAGATTTTTTTAATTCATATTTTTCTACTTTATGAATAATAATAGAGGATGATTATAAATATTTAAGTTAATATTTTTTTAATTTTAATATTTTCTATATTTTAATAAATAATTTAGTCTATCATAATAAATAAATAATTTTGTCACATAAATGTCAAATATATTATTAAAAATAAATTTTAAAAATATAAACATAATTAAAATTGTGTAGAAAGTATAAATGTAATTTTATATATCACATAATTTTTAATTAATGTTGAGAAGAAATATGAATATGGAATAAAAATAATTATAATGTATAAAACAGTTAATAAAATTGAGTTATGAACATAAATGAAATTTCATCAAACAAATTTAATAAAAACAGCTCATTTTACCAAGTATCTTTTCTTCAAACAACTAATGTAAACAGCTAATATAAACAATTAAATCAAACAGTTACTACAAACAAGTTAACAGCTGATTGCCAAATAGGGCCTTAGTATTTTATAGAACATTGTTCAATGTTTTGCTAGTTATCATTTTAGTGTTTGAAGTTATCAATTTAGTGTTTGCTAATTATCAGTTTAACATTTTCTAGTTTTACTTTTAGTGATTTATAAAATATTGTTTAGTGTATTGTAAAATAAAATTTAGTGAATATATTTTTACAACTATTAAAATAAATTTAAGTGAATATATTTTTATTGAACACCAAATTAATTTTAGTGTTTGGTTGTTATTGTCTTACTGTTTACTAGTTATAATTTTAGTGTGTCTTATCTATCAGTTTAGTATTTTATAATTATCATGTTAGTGTTTTATAATTTTACTTTTAGTATTTTGTAGAACATTGTCCAGTGTTTTGCTAGTTATCATTTTAGTGTGTTAGTTATCAATTTAGTGTTTGCTAATTATCAGTTTAATATTATTTTTTTAGTGTATATTAGAATGTCGTTTAGTATATTATATATCAATGTTCAGTGTTGAATATTAAATCTAGAACATTGTGACTTTAGTTTTTAGTTTATTATAAAATAAGTAAACATTGTAAAAAATTTTAAAATAGACAGATAATTTTTTTATGAAAAAATAGTATTTGCTAGCTATTAATTTAGTGTTCATTAGTTATCAGTTTAGTGTTTTATAGAACATTGTTTATTATTTATTTAGAATTAATAAGTATGGTTGAAAAAATACTAAATTATTAGTGTTTTATAGAATAATATTTAGTGTTCGTAGAGTAAATTCCTTTTTTAAAAAGTGAAAACTAAAAAAGTGTTGCAAAAAATATCCATGTGTTTAGATTTTATTTCCTATATAGATATGGTGTATTATTATTTTGTTACAAAATAAATTAGAAAGTTACAAATGAGTTGTTGGTAGGGGTGTTGAGTTGCTATCAAAGAGGTTAGGGATTTGAATCCAAGTTGTGCGTTTCTTTGTTTTCAGGTGTGATGCGTCACTTTTTCTTTGCATTTGGGTTGGGCCGCACTTTTTGTGTTTTGGGTCTGGAGTGTGTACAATACTCCTGTACTCCAGGGTTCCATGATATAAGAACCGTATCAAGTGGGCATTTGTTCATCTTAAGTAAATAGGATTAGACAGGTTTAAGTTATTGTGTTGTGTACTTGATTGTTTTATCTTGTTTGAGGACATAATTCGAATTCAATGGCAACCTTTTAAGAAGTTATAAGTTTATTTGAAAAGAAAAATACATAGATCTCACCTTATTTGTTTTCAACCTCACTTGTGCATATTACTAGAGAGTGTTCGGATTAAATGCTACTTAACTATCTCGGAGAGTCAAAAATATCATTAAATAATTTGATGTCTAACGAATGCCACTTGGATTTATTATTTACAATTAAAATTACCATTATCACACCTTTTAACCAGCTACAGTAAATTAATTTCGAATTTTTCCAGTCAAAATTCAATTTTTTCCCTTTTAAGAAGGCAAAATCTCTCTCTCCCCCTCCCCCATTCTTCCCTCCATTTGAATGAATGACAGCACATATCAAACAAGGGATGGCAACGGGATAGCGGGACGGATAACCCCCATCCCGGCGGGGCCCCCAAGGTGGGGGAAAATTCCCATCCAGAACAAGGAACGAGGTGGGGACGTGGGCAAATCGTCTATCCTTGCGGAGGACGGCAATGGGGAATTTTTGTCGCCATTCCCTGCCCCGCTTCCCCTTGTTTTTGTATTTTTTGTTTATTGCTACATATTTTTTATTTAAATTATAGGGGTAAATTTGTAATATTCAACTTCCCAAATGCTAAATATAAAACCCACCCAACCACCCCACTTACACCCCCTCTCAGTCGTCCTCCTTTCCCCGCTCTCTTTCTCTATTTCTTCCCCCTTATGTCTCTTTCTCCTCTAGACCCTCTGTAGCGCCCCCAATCACCATACATAATACTCTCTAAGTTAGAGATTATTAGGTAATTAATGGTGATTGGAGTGTTACACCCCTCTCTCCTCCGGCCTACCTATAATCTCTCTCTCCTAGAAGGAAAACCAAGAACTCCATGTCCTTGTGAATTGACCGACCAAGAGTTTCATCATAAGACCACCACTCGCTGCCCTCTATCAATGGTAAGCTTCTAAGTCGGACTCATTCTTACCCAATAGAAGCCTTGACAACTCCTAATATTTCCTCCTCGGTGTCCTTGTCTTGCTCTCCCAGTCTTCCTTTAGCACCGGGCGCTAAGCTAGCAGCTATCACTACCTATATCAAAATTTTTGGGTTTAAAGTTTGCTTTATCGGATATGGTTAATTTTGGTTTTTATTTCGCTATTTTTCCCAAATTTTTGTAAATTTGGTCTATTTTTGCCTATCTTTATTGTGAATTACAAGTGTTGGACGAGGTTAATAAAACGGCCACTTAGGCCCGTTAGTTCCACTTAATCAGTCTCCCACTTCTCCAGGACAAGCACTACTAGAAAACCGCCAATTTGCGACGGAAATAGCGACGGAATTTCGGACTTAGCGACGGATTTAGCTACGGAAAGATTTCGTCGCTGAAAAGCAGGTCGCTAAATTTCAGCGACGGATATTTTCAAATCCTTCGCTAATTAGCGACGGATACTCTTCCGTAGCTGATGGAAATCAGCGACGGAAAGTCGTTCCGTCGCCGATTTAGCGACGGAGATGGGGGTGTTTCCGTCGCTGATTCGTCGTTGTTCCGTCATTGTTCGTCAAAAATTCTGAATATTATTTTCTAATTATTCGTTACCCTAGTACAAAAAATTGTGAATAGATATACAAATCTAACATTCACATATGTGACACTTACATTTGGCATTTACATATGCCGGTCACAAATAATTCATCAAAGTTGGATATACAAATCCAACTTACATGTTCAACATCATGAACAACCATAACATACTTAAAACAAATTCACAAGTTCAACACAACAAGCAAACAATAGCTCACAAGAAACCTTAAGCACATCTAAATAGTTCGCAAAGTGATGATCACCAATATATACAAAAGTTGACATATGAATTCATGGTCCTCACTCATCCTCATCCTTTTCCTCTTCCTCTTGTGGTTGTGCTGGTCGACGGTGAGATCTAGATGCTTGCTGAGATTGCAGAAATTCATTCATACGTGCTATTGGCTCAACGAAACCGTTGACCTTTTCTTTAAGATGCCTATTTTGCAACTCAAGCATCCGAGCATGCTCAATCCATTGTTGTTAACTCAGAATTTAAAGTATGGACTGTTGATCTCAATTCGAGTCATCTGCAGTAGAAGGTTTCGATGATTTGAAGGGCACGGTTGGTTTCAAGTTTCTAGCCTCGGATCCAAGTCCATAAATGCGACCTTTCTTGTTCGCATTGGCTTTGACCCACAACTCATGTTGTGAAGGGGTGGAGACATGATCCTCGAAGAGTTGGGGTCATCACTTGGAAGTTTGAGTGGGTTGAGTGTTTTGCAACTTTTCCCACTCTTTTTGAAACTTGTCCTGAATATAATATAAATATTTGAGGCATGTAAATATCACAGGTTGTTAACGAAAACAATAGATAGAAAAATATGCGAAATTCATATATATGGTTACTCACGTAAATGGCCTTGGATTTTTGTCCACCCATTCGTCCTTTTTTGTTTTGTGCGTTCGTGAAAATAGTTGGGTCGGTAGAGGCTGAACTCCTTTAAGCTCCTTCATCTAAATAAAAAATAAGTTAGTAGAGAATCAATTTACTAATATGAACATGTTAATAGTTACATGCGTAATCAATAAGAAAGGGGTATGTACAAATCGCCGTTTATGCTCTGTCATAGGGATTGAGCCACAAGTATGGAGCGATGAACCAAGTCCCCCTTGATCAGCATGGCGGTTTTTATGAGCTTGCTCATAGAACTTCTTGTAGTCAGCAGTTTCCCAATATTCGAGCAACTCGCGCTAGTAGTTGTCACCCAACCATTTCGACTTCTTCTTATTTTTCCTCGCTTTGAGCATAAAGTCCTTTAATCGATCACTGCCTTTCTTTTCAAAATTTCTTCTAATTTGGACTTCATCGGTTGGAGACCAAGTGAAAAATTTCTATATAAATAAAAAAGTAGTTTATAAGTTATGAAATTATAATATAATGTTCGAACATACACAATAAGTCATTGTGTTATCCGAAATTCGAAAACTAAAGATTTGTCATTACCTTAAACTCATAAAACCTCTCTCCATTTATCCGAACATAAACAAGTAATTCACACTATTAGTAAACATCCAACGGTTCAAGTGTTCATATAAAACAACATATAAATGAAAGTTATACAATATACAACAAACCCAAAAAAAGAACATTATCAACTAGTCATCATCCTCATCATCGGTGTTATCATCATCTTCTTCACTATCCTCTTCGGCATCATTGAATAGGGTATGTTCTTCTTCGTCATCGGTGATGGTATCATCATCCCATTCACCTTCTTCATCTTCTTCACCATCCTCCTCTTCACTAACATCCTCAATCTCATCTTGTCGGTTTAAAATAACATCATCAACTAATTCTTCTGCTGAGATTGAGTTATCAACCAAAGTGATCGGCAAAGTTTATATTATTGGATCGATCTGTACCCATACTATCCTCTTGGAATGCAAGAGGAATAGTATATTGGTCATCAACTCTAGCCCTTGGTTTTGATGCCACTACGACGAACCAATTCAGTTTTTCTCTAGGGACCCCTTGTGGATATGACATATAATACACCTGAGTTGCGGTGCTAGCAAATATGAAAGGATCGTACTTACGATAATGCCTTGTATGATGCACTTCAACATACGAACTAAATTTATGGCACCGAGTTCCCCGAGGACGACTAGGGTCAAACCAATCACATTTAAACAGCACACACCTTTTTATTGGTTCACCAACATATTCAACTTCAACAACCTCTTACAAGATGTCGTAGTAATTATTTTGAACATGTCCTCCATCGGTTCCTTTCACACGGACACCACAATTGAAGGTCATTCTCCCTTCATTTCGAGCCTTAGTATGAAATAACATTCTATTCACCATGTATGCTGTCCATGTTTTCACTCTCCTTAAAGGACCTTGAATAAGGCGTCGTCATGCATAACTCCGGTGGTAGATTATAAGGCGTAACAACGATCGGCCGATTGAATAAGACCTTGCGGGTTGGCTGAATGGATTAAACCTATCCGCGCACAAACCAAGTCTTATGTTCTAGGTTCGATAGCAAATTCGGGGTGAACTCTATCAAAATGTTTCCATGCTTCACCATCCGAAGGATGACAGAGGACACCATCCTCTCGTACATTCTCATAATGCCATCTCATGTGCTTTGCCGTGGTTTTTGAAGCAAACAAGCACTGAAGTCTTGATATTAACGGCAAGTAATGCATCCTTGCGAATGGAGTTCTTTGACTTTTGCCTTGTCTTTCCCTTTGACGCTTCCATCTCGCATGACCACAAAACTTGCATGAATCAAGGTCGTTGTCCTCTTTGTAGAACAACATGCAACCTTGTCGACAACAATCAATTTTTTGAACATCCATCCCAAGATTTTTAATGACCTTCTTTGCATGGTGAATGTCACGAGGAACTCGGTTATCAGGCGGACAAATCTCCTTCATAAGTTGAGCAATTTCATTAAAGCAATTTTGAGGCATGTTGTAGTCGGACTTAATGCTCAACATTCTAACGGTGGCGGACAACTCGGTGTGAGTTTCATTTCCTACCCACAAAGGTCGTTGCGCAGCCTCAACCATATTAAATAAACTTTGGGCATGGGTATTTGGAGGCTCACTTGTAGAGTTTTGATTTGAGATCATGGCATACTGTGACCATATCATTCATACGGTCGATATTTGTATCTACATCGCCGTAGTTCATATGATTGGCGCCACTTTCGTCGTTGAATATGTTAGAAACCATTGTTTGATCCTCTTGTAAATGAGGATCTATTTCTCCATGACTAGTCCAATACCAATAGTTTGGAAGAAAACCACATTGATAGAGGTGCAACTTAACTTCATCGGGATCCTTATACTTCGATTTCGCATTTGCGACATGGACACCAATATTGTTGATTATGTACAAATTCTGATTGGCTTCTAGCATGTGCATCAAACTCCTCAACCCCATCTAAAAACTCTTGTCTATACCCAACTCTACTGGGTAATAATCTACGATACATCCATCTACGATGCGTAGGTCCGTCCATATATATTCGATTGACATTTAACAATTTATTAAATTATTAGTTAATAATACCAATACATGGAGATGTTATATGATTACATATTTTCTATAACGAACATAATCTATATATAACCATTATGCATCTATATATTTTTTATTATACATAAATTTCTTTGATTTCTATATTTTACTCATAAATATTTATATCATAATTAAACTAATCATACCTAATTAGCATAAATAAACTCATATAAATATAATTAAACTAATCATACCTATAATCATACCTATAATCATACCTAATTAGCGTAAACAACCTCACACAAATAAACAACAAACAATTACACATATATAAATCACAAAAACCATTTCCCTCAACTTCAACAATAATGTCCAACAAATCAAACACAATTGCACATTTTTCTATTCAAATTCATCCACAAACAACATTAATTTCCACCAAATTACATATATTCGTCAATTTCAAGTTACATTTTTTAAAACCCTAAATTTAACTTCAATAACATTTACTCCATAAACAACACAATTGCACATTTTTCTATTCAAATTCATCCACAAACAACATTAATTTCCACTAAATTACATATATTCGTCAATTTCAAGTTACATTTTTTAAAACCCTAAATTTAACTTCAATAACATTTACTTCATAAACAACACAATTGCACATTTTTCTTCTCAAATTCATTCACAAACAACATTAATTCCCACCAAATTACATATATTCGTCAATTCAAGTTACATTTTTAAAACCCTAAATTTAACTTCAATAACTTTACTCCATAAACAACACAATTGCACATTTTTCTTCTCAAATTCATTCACAAACAACATTAAATTCCAACAAATTACATATATTCATCAATTTCAATTTCAATTTTATATAACCATAAATCTAAAAAAATCAACAAAATCATACCTCAAAACTATGGGCGGCACCGCCGCGGCGGCGACGGCGGGAGGACAGGCGTGTGGCGGCAGCGGCGGCGTCCTCTACCCAAGCGGCAGCAGCGGCGGGACACGGGTCGGGCGAAACCAAGGAGAACGCTGGTTACTTCGGCCTTCGTGTTCCTCAAGTGGCGAAGGAAGGGCGGCGGTCGGCGGCGAGGGACGGCCGTGCGGGCGATGGGCCTAGTCGCCGGCGGGAGTGGGTGTTGGCGGTGGTGATTCGGCGGGGTTAACGCTCGGCTCACAACCTCGACTCTCTCTCTCTCTTTGCGCTGCGATATTCGATCCGGCCGAAGCCAAATTTGAATATATGCGTAATTAGCGACGGAACAGTCCGTCGCTGTTCCGTCGCTAATTAAAAAATTTCCATCGGCGACGAACCGGCGACGGAATTTTCCGTCGCTAATTACTACATTAATTTAATTCTTTTTTTGGGTTTGTAATATCCGAAGTACTGGCGACAGATTAGCGACGGAATAGCGACGGAATATTCCGTCGCTAAAATAGCGACGGATGCCATGTTCCGTCGCTAATTCCGTCGTTGTCCGAAACATGTGTCATTTTTTGTCGGTGTCCGTCGCCGATTCCGTCGCTATTTTACAGTTTTGTAGTAGTGAGGTTTCTAGATAAGTGGAATGGTTAAGGAAGTTGAGATAGACTTAACTTCCCAACTATGGAGATAGGAACGAATGCTCCTATTTAATCTGGATAGGAGATATACGGAAGGAACATAGGAGAAAAACGTACCACGGCATCCGTTGCTTCTCTCAAGATTTTCTCTAGAAATCCTCATCTCTTTCTCACAGCTAGACCCATCATCCCGGGGTCTTCGGGTTTGTGTCGTGGCTGCTTTCCGCCTACTCTAGTAGCCACCGTTTATATCATTACGGGTGATACTTGTAGATCCGGATTTCGGAGTACAATCGGAATTGGTGTGTTCGTGACACTCGCAATTTGTTTGTGGGCTAAAGAACGGCAATCGATCTAATTACTTCCGCATTACTAAAGTTAGTCCTTATTTTTCCTACAAGTATAAAAGATAATTTGTTTAAGAATTGTGAGGTTTTTGGGTATAAAATTGGTTCATTTTTAACTTGACTCGACATCTTTTTTCGAGGAATGGGGACTTATAGCGGTCGGGGCTAGGCGGACGCTTGTTCCCCTAAAGTTGTGGTGGGGTGGGGACGAGAGCTAATTTGAACGACAATGGTGGGGGTGAGGGCGGATAGGGTATCCCTCGGCCCCGACCCACCTCGTTACCATCCCTACATGTAACGCCCTAAACCTCGTATCACTAATTTAGCCATGATAATTAATTATCTAGTAATTAAATCAGCTGAAAGGAAAGTTAGAGGCGTTACCGCCACTCCAAACAAAGAGATATGCAACTCTCGAAATAAAGTATGTACATCATTTACTAAGTCTGTAATTCAAATATTTAGGACATTCAACTTATAACAATATGAGCATAGAAGCAAGTTAATTCATGTACCATCATGATTACAACTTATTTAGTCACAACATAAAAACTCTCAAATACCACGTTTCTAACTTCCACCGTGAGCCCCTAAGTCACGTTGGTCAAATAGGCATGTTTGCTTCATGCCTCCATTTCCATTAGCCTTATCTAAAATAAAACAGTGAAAACATTTCGAAATAGTAAGTGAAACTCGGCACGTCTATACATGTACTATAAATGAATATTACGTAAAGTTATTGTGAGCACATGCATTTAAATTCATTTACAAATAAGATGAGAAGAAAATATAAAACAGTTGATAATTTATTATTCGAGTGGAACCTTTGCGATCATTGATTTTCCTACATATGCACATACCTAGATTGATTGGAAAGTGCAGTTGATGATGGCCATAAATTCATGATATGACAATATCGATATGGTTTGAACCCACATGATTAGGTGACAAATATTACTTGAAATGATTTTTTTTCGTACTTAAATTATTTTGGTATTAATATATATAAATATGTGAATTTTCATAAGGCACAAGTGATAAACGTACAAGTAGTTTGCTTTTCCTCTTTCTTTTTTGCCTTTATGAGTGATTGACCCGAATGATCGACGTTGGTAACCTTACTTAAAATTTTATAATAAAATATAGTTCATTAATAAAGTAAAATTGTACCTCATGCAAGTTATTAATTTTTTTAATTTCTTTTGTAAATTATTGCAGTCATTTTTATTTTACATAATACTTTATCATTGTTTAAGTAACATTAAGTATTTAGTTTGGTTTTCTATCCCCTCTTATTATTCTTTTCTCTTCATTTTAATGGAGTACAATTTAGGTACAACCCTAGTGAGAAGGGCTGCCTATTAATTATTGTACTCACCCTTTCGAAAAAAAAATTTAGTTTTAGAGATGCGCCAATACTTCAAAAATCGCATAATTCCCAAAGTAACCTTCACTTTGTGTTAATCCACACAACTAGAAAATTTTATAATTTGTATTACCCCAAATTATGACATATTTATACCTTTCCAAGAGGTGCCATCAATAACTTAAACAAAGTGTTAATGCGTTTTACCCAACTTACTAATCACCCAAAATTTTTAACTTGGCATCTATAAATTAAAAATTTACACATTGTCAGTGCTACGCTATTCCATGATCATTCCTCTATCTCATAAATATGACTTTTTAAGTCCTTAATTTCATATTATTATTTTCTTTTCATTTTGCTCTTGTTTTTCTCTTATCCAAAATTCACCTACTAGATTTATGGTACCTCACATACAATCATGAGATGATCAACCTCCATATATTAGCTAAGCATTTTCATTAAAAACAATTAATAATTTTCTTCCCGACTTCCAATTGAACACACACATGCATGCTTCCTTTCCCTCCCTTTAAAGTTTTGCAAGTTCATCCACACACCCTTAACCACATAATAGTCACTATGTCAACATTTTTGCCATTTCAAGCATATTTTTATAATTTTAAAGGCAAAGAATTGAATCATAATAGGCAACAATAATTCCGTCACCCATTCACTCAACATCAGAACATCCATCACTAAGTTCTCAATCAAACTCTTTATTAACATGGCTCAATCTCATGCTCATAATCTTACGCAACAAATCCACGCTTAGTTCATCTTTGCATGGCACAAGAAGGTAAATTTTTAGCCATGGTTTGAAGTTTATACCTTGAAGAAGGAGGATGGTAGCCAAAACAGTTTTCCGGCAATTGCAGTGGCAGCGGCGGTGCAGATTCGTGGCAACAGGCGTGCATGGGTAGGGGAGAGGAAATGATGACAGTGTTGGAATGAGGGAGAGTGGTGAAGTGTGGGTGAGTGCAGTATTTAAATCATAAATCCCCACTTAATTTTTCTCTCTTTACCAGAATTCAGCACCCTTCTGTTCCTCTCTTACGCCTCCAAATGGCTTCTCTAAACCCCAAATACTCACACAAGCAACTCACTCCAATTGACTTCCCTTGTTTATTTATTTATTTATTCATTTTCGCTATATTAATTTCATAACCACCCATTCAAGAATACATATATTACTTTTAACTAAATCACTTTTATAAAATAAAATCATGTCATTGTAGTAATCATGGCCGGCCGGGTCCGCTGAGCTTCTCCACTTGTGTCGGGTCTCTTTTTAAAAGATTGATTTTGAAGATGGTTTTGAAAGTCGATTTTAGAATGTGGAAATGAGTCTTTTATTAAGATTTTTGAGTTTTATTAGATCGATTTAAAGCGAATTAAGCAAAGTTGAATGACGATTTTATTAACCATTTTATTTTAGTAATTATTTTGAGAAGTCCCGGGATGTTATTTCTTAACCGAACAAAATACGAAATTAGGGTTTCAAATCTACCATGAGACTTTAGAGCCGGATCGGTGTGAAAACACCAATCTGGACCGAAGCCTCACCCACTGGCTATTCGACTTTGTTTAGAGCCAACGTTATACGGTGAGCGACGCCAGCCAAGTGGCCGTTTGAGGAATGACTAACTCCCTCCTGTTAAAAAAAAAAAAAAAAAAAAACCTATGTCTTGATCTCTCTTTTTTTCTTTTTATTTTAATATAAAAAATACACATTTAAAAAAAATTATTTAATGAGTTTATAGATAAGTTAATTTGGATTTATTATTTTAAAAGAAAAATGTGGGACGGAGAAAGTATATATTAATGGTTAAAATGAGAAATAATTTGAAAAGTATATTTAATTGTGTAGGAGTTGAGTTAAAGTAATCATTAAATGTCTAAACAAATTATATAAATGAGACAAAATACTGTACACTTAAATAAGTCAACCACAGTCTCAAATGTTACAATCATAAGATATAAAATAATTAAAGTTAAAAGTTCCCACAAAGAGTTCAAATAAAAAAGAAATTGAAGAAAAACTCGAAAGTGTTAGGGATGTCCAAACATACTTAAATAAGTCAACCACAGTACTAAAATGTTCCAATCAATCATGATAAAATGATTAACGTTGAAAGTTCCTAAAAAGAGTTAAAATAAAAAATAATTGAAGAAAAATTAGTAAGACACTAGTCGACTTTAGATGAAAAACAAAATATATTTGTATTTTATATTTTTTTATGTTCTTTTATATTTATTTGTGTTTGTTTCTTATTTAATAACTCATTTACGTTCTTTTATATTCGTTTACGTTCGTTTATCCTCGTTTCTGTTTATATTCCTATTTATGTATGTTTTATATGTAAGTTCGAACATGCTTTAAGTGTTAGAAACGTAAATGATACAAGTATTCTACCCGTTTCAAAATACCTGTCGTTTTAAGGTTATGAGGGAAACTTAAGAAATTACAAAATTCATAACAAAATTTGTCTTAAAAGACCAACTTACCCCAATATTTTATTAGAAATGAAAAAAATAATTAATAAACACAAAATTGATAAATTAGTCATTAATATATAAAATTATAAAGTGACGAGATATTATGAAACGAAAAAATTAATTAAAGTGATATATATTTTAAAACTTAGAGACTACACAATAAAACTTCTTATTTTTTAAAATGATAAGTACAACAACTAATAGGTAGCCCCTCTTGTAAGGGTTCTAAGTAAATTGTCCTCCATTAAAATGGAGAGAAGGGAAGAAGAGGGAAAGAAAACCAAACTAAAATAGTAGAAATACAAAGACCAAATTTCGCTACTCGGTCTACGACCCAATTCCCTTCTCTATAAATGTGATGGATAAAGAAGTGATTGCACATCCGAAGAAAATAACGAGTATCTTAAATAAGTATCTGGATTTCCCATGGAACTTGAATTTCTCCTCTAATTGCTTTAATAGCCGTTTGATTATCTCCTTTCAAAATGATAGAACAAAACCCCGTTTGAACTGATGCTTTGATGTCATTTCTCATGACATTAGCCTCTGTCAAAAGAAGCGATATAAAGTAACGAGATATTATAAAATAAAAAAATTAGTTAAATTGACATATATTTTAAAACGAAAAAACAACCCAATAAAACTTGTTCATATTATAAACTATTTAAATAAGTGTATTCCTTGTCTTGTTTTGCTCTCTACAAGTTGATTTTTACCGTACTCTGCATTTCCCCAAACAAAATATTTTATTGTTTTAGAAATCAAAATGTATATTTGTCTCTCTCTCTCTCTATAATTTAAGTAAGAGATTTTTTTGAAAGAGGGATGATTGAAATAAAGAATGATTTTTGAAATTAAACATTTTAACTTATGTCTAGACACCTGAATTTATATTATAATTTATAATCCTCGAAGAAAGAGAGAGAAAAAGGAAAGTGATAAAGTCATAAGTTTAAAAATATAAATGTGAAGTGGGCTCAAATAAACTCTTGTTTTTTTTTTTTTTTTGAAATTGTTTCAATTCGAATAATCATTCATTATCATAACTACTTAAAAACTGGTTTTATTGAAACTAATTACATATTAAACCCACAATAAATGAAGATGCTGTATTTAGGATGGGTTAAATAACTATCTAGTTACTAAATTATGTAGGTTTTCTAAGTTTAGTGGTAATCTTTTTATAACATAAGTTTTAGTTGGCAACTTATTTTTGTTTTCTAAAAAATGCTGTTACACTATCTCTCGTAAGTAGGGGTGTAAACGAGCCGAGTCAAGGTTCGGGCTCGGCTCGGTTTTTTTGGATTTTTAAAAATTTTTTAAATTTAATATTATAATTGAAATTAAATTCTATATTTTTGTATTAGATTTTGAAAATAAAGGTTTGAATAAAATCATGGTGATTTTAGAGGTAATTTTATACTCTTTACACAAACATTTTTAGAAAAAAAAACTATTTAGCCTAAACCAAGCCTAACTAAGCCGAGCCTTATTTTGCTCGGGCTCGGCTCGGTATGCCTTAGAGCCGGGTCGGGCTTGGTTTGACTGGAGCCCGAGCCGAACTCGAGCACTCGGCAAGCCGGCTCGGTTCGTTTACACCCCTACTCGTAAGATATATCATGAGACAAATATTTTTATAGTAAATTTTAAGAATAAATACGGTGACTAAATATTTCACTAAGAGTGATTACGATAAAAATTACTATTGAATGAGCTATTAATCACTATTGAATTTAAAAATTATTTTAAAGCATATTATTAGTCACATCAAAATTTTAAATAAATCCTTAGAACAGTCTGTCTCACAATAACTTTTATATGAGATAATTTTAACGTGATCCCAACCTCAAACACGAACCATGCCTCCTCAACTTCTCCGTCGGATGTCCGTCGGATATGGAGCTAGGAACTGTTAGATTTTAATCAATTTGGTTTTATTTTCCTTTCTTATCTCCCTCCCCTACTAGTATGAATCTTAGACAAATTTTTGATACTCTATTCTCATATAATGTGGATAGGATAGCAATTGTTACTTGTTAGAGTATAAAGCTATTCCTGGGCCTTTAACCATCGGCTTAAGTTTTTGGTTGAGTTGGTTCTTGAACATGGTATCGAGCCTTTTTGAGCGAGAGGTTTCGGGTTCGAATCTCGGTAGCCTCCATATTAATTATTGCACACGGCTGAGTTGGTTCTTGAACAGTTACTTTAATTGATTTTTTTAAATAAAACGTAGCTGATTTTTTAGAAATTAAAATTATACATTTATATCTAAAAAAGTAAAATAAGATGTTAGAGTATAATTAAAAAACATTTCATTAAGATTGTTAATATTCTATTAAATAATCTGAGGTTAAAACCAACTTAAGCTTTTAATTTTAAAGGATAACCACAAAATGTATAAAATCTAAATAGTTGAGTCATTAATTAGTTAATTAAAGTTTATTTAGAATTGGATTTCAATTAAATTAATCAAAATTTAGAAATTTTCACCTAATTAAATTTCAAGTTACAGTTAGGGTTAACCTCACATCTCAATTGCAAAAAGAGTATTTCTATAAATCATATATTTTTGGCTTCTTCATACGGCAATTATACAAAAAGTGGTGAAATATATTACATTGATCCACTATAATTCAGAAAAAGAAAATATCCCAGAATTAGTTTTTTCATTGTTAGGAGTGAATTGAAAATACAAAAACTCGACAAAAGCAAAACTACTTGCCATATTATTGTCACTAAAAATATATTTTTATCATCCATCAAAAAAATTAAAAATTAAAAAAATATATTTATTGATAAATAATACAAAGTATTTTTTAAAAGTTTTTACACTTTTTTTATATTTTGATCATTAAAATAAAAAACGTAATATTCAGTTCAACAAGCCACTCAAATATGTGTAAATATTAAAACTATGGTACATAATAAATTCACGTCACACTATTATCACATATATGATTATACACACTTTGACTTCTCCTCCATCCCCAACTTGCATGTGGCTCACATTGGGTTACATGGAATTGTAGGCCATAATTAGAATAGTGAATTTAATAGCGGCGAATATAGAAAACTTTTTTACTGAGATCACCACTGATTTTTTGATATAGAGATAGAGCAAATATAGGGAAACATACTTGGTCACGTTTAAATATATTATCTGCTATATATATAAGTCTTACATAATAGTAATCCAATAAGATTGCATATATGAATGATTTTCATACTTTCTTTAACATTTTATTCGTACTTTTAATAGTTGAGATTATAAATTTCACTCTTTTAACTACGCTTATTTTGGATGTCCAAAACCTGAACCGACTATATAAATAATTTTCATACTTTCTTTAACATTTTACTCGTACTTTTAATAATTAAAATTATAAATTTCACTTTTAACCTGTGCTTATCTCCAATATCCAAAATCGGCAGCGGAATAAGATCAAGTAGGCAAGTACCCCATAGGAAGTGAAATAGTTTCTCTATGTATTTGGAAGCCACAACGAGGACCTGCAATTTTTATTTATTTTTATTTTTTTAACACAAGGTGCCCCCTCACAAAAACCACTCAGGTTCGGTTTAAAAAACCTAGGTTCGGACCGAACCTGGCGGTCCTGGTGCCTCTGTTCGTTGAATATTTCGGTCACTTTATCTTGCTGCAACAGCTCCCCCTCTCCCCTTTTCTGGCTTTCTCTCTCCTCCATCCCCCCCAACCCTCTCTCCTCTGCCATCTCGAGCTGCCCCAACCCCTCAATCCTCTCTGCAATTCTACACTCAGGAACTTCGTCAATCTCCCGCTTGTATCGCCGCATTCGATTCGCAAGCTTCTAGGGTTTCTGAGATAGACGACACTGTAAGTTTAATACTTTTCTCTGAAACCCTAATTTTCTCTCTCCACCCACATTTCTCCCCCATGCCCCGATTTCTTCGCCTCTATCAAGCTTGGATTGTTCGGAACTGATTTTTGTAGCTTGTACTGTTGTATATGCTCCCCAATCACTGTTTTCTTGGGGAATTTTTTTGATCTGGTGGGGTTTTTGGGTTTGGGCCGGGGAGGGATTTGGGTTCTATAGCTGGCACACTAACTATCAGATTTTGCAACGAATGCTGAATTCCTTTTGGGAATTGTGCGGTAGAGGTTGCTGAACGATTTGCTGTTGCCAAAAGAATTGCTGCCTGTGTGATAGTTCTATGTTTCATGGGTATATGTTATTGGGGTTTATTTGCCTGAACACATGCAAGGGACTTTGTCTTGGTGTTTTAATGTTGATGCCGTGGAATTAATTGACATTTAAGAGAAGTTTTACTTCTTTAGTAACCTTAATTTGGCAATAGAGCTGGCATATTGAATGCATATTGTCGCATTTATTTGTTACAATATGGACAATTTTTTGGGTCCTTTACCATCTCGGAGAGTCTTATGAGCATAGTGAATCTGCAGTAGTGGGTGCAAGAGTCGAGATTCTTCATTGAAGGTGTGGTCAAGCCTACTCCTTTTGTGGAATGTTGTGTGTGCTATTGTGCAACTTTGGCATGTAACATTGCAAATTAATTGATGTATGATAAATTATTAGGTTTTGTAATGCAATGTTGCTGTTAGGTATCAAAGACATAGTGGAAATCATAATCCACTTATATTTTACGATATCTAGACATTACTAATCTCCGTTGTGATAGTTACAATAGAAGTGAATTTAGCATACAGAATGTATGATGGAAGGACTGCAGGAGCCATATTATTATTGGGTTTCTGTTGTTTCCATGGATGTAATAAGTTTGAAAAGCATATTGATATATCGTGGACAATCCTTTTCATCTTTTGCGGTGGCAGAGGAAATATGATAATGCAGATATTTGCATGATATGGTGTTTCTTTTGGGATGCTGTGAACTGCGAAATATTGTAAATCCTCTTGATTTTTTTAAAATCATGGTTTTTGCTGATGGGTGCATATTGTCATGTCATTATTTTTTTCGTTCATTCCTCTTATATCTTCTTCCTTAAGGAAGAGTGGGTGCCAAATTCCTTCCATTATCCCAAAACAATAGTCTTAATGAAGTCATCCTTTAAGCGCTGATGAGTATTTTCGACACCCTCAAGAAGTCTTCCTAATTTGAGGTGGTCGATTTTGTTGATAGTTTGTTTTTTGGTTGTGTATAGTCTTTTGTAGGATGCTAGCTTTGCATCCATTTATTTTGTTCATTTTTATTATTACTTCTTTTTCCTTATATAAGAAAAAATATTGGGTATCAAATTGCATTCTGTTGGAAGTTTGCAACTGTAGTGTGTTTTGAGCTCTGTGTTTGCACAATCATCTCCTGTTTCTTGATACCTCAGTTTGGAACTTGTTGGGTTCTTATATTCTTGGTTCTTCTGCATGGATTTTGAGAAATATTTAATGCAGTAATTTACGTTAAAAACTTTGATGGACATATAAGAACAAGAGTGACATCAATAAGAAGAAGAAAATTGCCAGTGTGAACCCCACAAAACCAGGGTTCATAGAGTTTCCGGACAGCCTTTCCCCTGCCTGCTTGTAAAGGAATGTTTTGGAAGAGGCAAACATGTATTGGAATAAATTTTACTGATAGTATACAATTTGCTCATGTTGTTGGAAGTTTGGATTTTTCGCTTAGCTTTTACTAATTATTAATCAAGTACATTTCATAACTAATTGTGCAAACATGAGAGGTTGTTGACAGATTTAGCACACCACTTTTGGGTTGGGGCTTTCTTTGGCAGAAAAGGAAAAAGAGTGTTCTCACCATTTATTACTTTGTGCTTTTTTTGAACAATTTGGGTATGGAAATTAGAGGAGCCTGTGACCAAGGATAAAAGAATGAAGACCTTTTGGGTTAATGCGATCACTTGTCTTCTTCTTTGGATGTTATGGAGTTTGTAATGGTGTTTCTAGGACCTGAATTGGTTTCTTTTAGGGTGCTATGTATGCATTGACCCCTTGCTAAGATATCAAGAAAAAGGGTTGAGCATCCAGAATAAGCGCAATCGTTATATAGCCTTTACTTGGTGCTATATTGAAGTGAATCTGTGTGTAATTTTGTTAATGTTATGTTCTGGATTTTGGACTACATGTTAAGTGCTTAAAACTTAAATATTTTACGGTTTGTGGCTTTTAGACATGCTTAAAATAGGGCTAGAAACTTGTATATTCTGAAATATTCAAGAGTTGCTGCTGCTAAACTTTCCTGTCTTTTCTTTCTTTCGTTTATTTTATTTTTCCAATCTTGCTGTTAAGAGATGGTGAATAATAAAAAGCAGGATCTTCTTTTTGGACTTTCTTCTTTGTTTTTCGTTGTTTACAATTACTGATATTTGGCTTGTGTGTGAATTATTCTCTCCTCCCATGTGTTAGCTGTAGTGAGTGCACACACATGTGTTTGGTAAATTATTGTCTGTATCTGCCATAGGTGCCTTTTGTGTTGACTCATATACTCTATGTTGCATGCAGGATTAGATAGTGGAAATTACTGATGAAATGGCTATTGTATTGACATTTGGATGTACTGAAAGGTTTGCGTTCTTGAACAAGATCTTGATAATCTTGGTCTATTGTGGTATTTTCTTATGAAACAGAAAATCTGAGCAGTTTGTATCTTCTACCAGATATCCCTACTTTTGAACATATATAAGCTGCGGCAACATTGATAATCTATGCCTGGAAACGAAGTTGGTGATAGGGTCCACAATTTTTTTGAGCAAGGTAGCTTGTCACAGGACCAACGTCATAACCAAGTTCTGGATGGAAACTGGCCGGTCTTTAATAACAATCTATGGGGCGGAAACGAGAGACAAATTGGTGGACCTTTGAATTCCAGTTCCAAGAACTATAACATACAGCAATCAGGTATCTTAGAGTTATTGTGGTATGTTGATAAAGAAAAGTCACTTTTCTTACCTCATATTTCTGTTTTTTTCTATGCTACTTATCTTCTATTATTCTAAGATTTCATCTAGAAGCATGCTCTTGATTCATAGCGTTTCTTTTGTGTTTTGTTGTGGACATTTTACCCCTGCATTTGTTGTGATAAACCTATTGCTTCTTTGCTGTAGATGTTGAGAGAGGGCAAGGCAATCAGTTCTCACTGAGTCCACATGGGTTGAATTTCGCACAATCCAATTTGAGATCCGAGTTTGTGAAAAATCCAACACAGTTGCAGCAGTTGAATTTGAGTGGATTTATGCATTCACCTCAGGTCGTACATACAAGGCAGAATGAAACAAACTTTCTGGGATTGGATACAGAACCTGATCGACATAATTTGACATCAAGGGGTTTGTCTGTTCTTGAATCTCAGCAGAGGAGTGTTACACAGCATACAAATTCTGCTGGTTTTGGAGGTTCAGAATCTCCCATGAATTTCAATTTTCTTGGTGGTCAGCAGCAAATGAGTGGCCAGCAACCAGGAATGCTGCAGTCCTTTCCTCGGCAACAGTCTAGTATCAGTGATGCCCAGCTACTGCAGCAGCAAGCCATCCTGAAACAGATGCAAGAAATGCATAGGCAGAATCAGCAATTTGAAGCTATGCAAAGAAATGTAGCGAGTCAGATAGCCAACTTTCCAAATCAGATGGGTGGACAACATTCACCAGCTATTAATGGCAATCCCTTCCATGACACATCCAATTACCCATGGCAATCTCAGGTCATGGCCACAAACTGGCCACAGAGTGGGCTATCAGCTGTGCAAGGATATTCTAATGGACTTATGATTGCCCCAGAACAAGGCCAAGCATTGCGCTTCATGGGTTTGATTCCTCAGCAAGCTTCCCAGTCTCTCTATGGTGTTCCTGTCACTAATTCACGTAATGCTAACCCATTATCTCACAGCAATACAGATAAGCCTGGAGCGCTTCAGCTGTCAGGCCCTGCTAGTTCATTTCCTGGTAATCAATATGTTTCGCTTGTGGAGAAGGTGGGTATGCAGGATGGACGTACAGTTTCTAGATCGGGATCTGAAGGAAAGACTTCTTTTGAGCATGCTTCTGGTGAAAGTTTCCAGAATGTGGTCAATCCGGGAAGTTTCAATCAGATGCAGCAGAGGAATGTGGCAATATCAGAAGGTGGGAGGGAAGATTCTTCTGGTGGTTCTGACTTGTTAGCTGAAAAATCTGTAACTCAGGCTACTCTTTCACAGGCTGCTGTTGCTCTTGATCCAACTGAAGAAAAGATCTTATTTGGAAATGATGACAACATTTGGGAGGCTTTTGGACCGTCACTTACAGGAACTGGAGGTGGCGGTCGTGTAGATGGCCCAGATCTTTTCAGTGGGTTTCCAAGTGTGCAAAGTGGAACATGGAGTGCTCTTATGCAGTCTGCTGTGGCGGAAACCTCCAGTGGTGATGTCGGGATGCAGGAAGAATGGAGTGGGTTAGGTTCTCAAAATTCTAAAACACTGTCTGGCAATCAGCCTCCTTCAGTTTTCCATGAAAATGAGAAGCAACCTGTTTGGGTTGACAGCTCCCAGAGAGCCTCATTTGGCCCCCAAACTTCCAGCAATGATGTGAGTGCTGCTAATTATCTTAATACTAGTGGGTTGCTGAAGCCACATGCTGAGCAGAATAGGGCACTTGAAAATGCTCCTTCTGGAGACTGCTCCAAGACTGATGCTGTCTTTTGGAGCCGTCAGCAGAGCACTTTTTCGCATGACCACAGTGGAAAACCTTCTAGAAGTGCTCTGAATTTCATGGAGCCTGTACCTGCGAATGGAGGTATAGCATCATCTAATCAAGATGATTTTCGTGATCAAGAACAGAGCAGGCGTTTGTGCATGGATGCAGGTCATGGTGCTGGTATGAGATTTGAGTCTCTTCCAACTTCTAATGTTAAAATGGGAAGTCCTCAGGTTGATTCAATGGATGAGGCTGTCACACGTTCTTTGAGCAATATGAAGGGAAACACCGATTCCAGCCAAAAGCTTCCTGATAGTAATCATATTGATTTATGGATGCCAGTCAACTCTTCTGCAAAATCTGGAAACTTGGGCTCTGGAAATAATCAGCATAATTTGAATAATGGGCCTCCAATTTTGGAATCTTCAGTTGTCTCTGATGAGGGAGCTGCTGAGATGCATGAAACAGAGAATGGTGACAGAAGGGAAAATTCTAGCGATAGCCACAGGTCCAATATTCCCCTTCATGCTCCCGCAGGTGATTTAAGGGAGAACTTGTGGTCAGATGCTAGTGATAGATCTAGTTTGCCTCTGGGCAAAGAGAAATCATCTGATCAGGCTGGAAAAAAAGCACCTGTAACAAGGAAGTTTCAGTATCATCCCATGGGAGATGTGGATATGGATTTAGAATCTTCTTACGCATCAAAACAAGTTTTGCACTCGCAGCCCATGGTACAGCAGCACTCTTCGGGAGTTAAAAGCCAAGAAACACTGTCCAAGTTTCATGGTCCATTGAGTTCCAACTCTACTGATATGGAGGTCAGGCACTATATCCTTGTACTGGACATAACTCTATTATGGCCATTTCTCCTCTGTTGTTGCCTGTACATTATATATGCTCTGCTGAGTCCACAGCATCATGTGTATGTCTTGAATTTGAGCTAGTGATAACATTTTGATTTTCTTTCATTGCAGGGCCGTGTATCAGATGTTCATGGAGCTAGTAAAATGTCTCATGGAATCTCATCCAGTGGTATTCATCCTGGGTATTTTCCTAATACCTCTGCACCCTTTGTCAGATCTGGTGAAATTTCTTCCTCGAACCAGCATGCCTCGTCCAGGTATTTTTGGGTTGAATTTGACTGCCTTTGTTACCTCATTAAATACCTTATGAATGTACTAGTTACTACTTAATGCTGGCTACAGCCCGCCTAAATGGTGTGGTGCAGCTATAAGATCTTGAGGATTTGGAAATGCAAAAATCACAAAGCCTCTTTTGACTATGGTTTCTTCGTTTCCTGGTTTCCCTTTTTCATTCAGTTGAAAAATAGTTACAGCTCCCAAGCTTCTAACATTGATATTAATCTTGTCTTTCTTCTGTGATTCATTTTCCTGTGTCCTTTGAGGCTTGTGTACTTCAGTTTGCTCCATTATATAAATTTTTTAATTCTTATTGCTATTAATTGTGAATTCTAATTGTGTTTGAATTATTTCTGTAATTCTTGCTGACCCATTAAAAGTGGAAACTCATTCTCTCCTATGTGGGAAAAATAATGCAATTACTTGTGGAAATATCACCCAGGTTCACAAAATGTTTTTCAGTCAATCAAGTTTGATTGCATTACATTGCAGGGCTGAAACCTAAGACTTGGTTATAGGCATTAGGTTATAATGCAATGAGTTTTTGTCTGTAGATAGAAAATTTTCAAATGAAATTAAACTTGATTGATAGAACTTCTTTTTACTAGATTGCTAACTGCCAACAGGTGAGGCCTATCTATTGTCGTTAAACATGATGCATCTAAAAAGAAGACTGTCTTTTTCCGCATCTCTTGTTCATCAATTTGCTTCTGTTCCTGTCAGTGGTCTTTTGTGATTATAATTATGCCTTGTACTTGTTGGCAGTCAAAACATGCTTGAGCTTCTTCACAAGGTCGATCGATCCATGGAACAAACCATGCCTTCCACTGGGCCTGTTGGGCTTGGTCAAAGTCAGTCGTCTACCTCACATGGTTTCAGTTTGCAATTAGCGCCTCCATCTCAACGCGTTACACCTTCAGGTCTTCACGTTGCTTCTCAAATGTCCTCAAGACCTATTGATTCTTCCAGTTCAGATCATATGACTTCTGATAAAGGAGATAAAGCTCATGCCTGGTTGACTGCAGTCTCTTCTCAGATGCGATCCGGAAATAATAGGTCCAGTGTTGTGGGAACTATGGATTCGGATGGTGCATTGCAAAATCAGAAGGGAAGGCTTATGGCACCTTTGTCATCTGGTTCTTCTTATTTGAGAAATCCACTTCAGAATCAGCACATGACTGCTCCAGGTGGAAAAATGGTCAGTGATCAGTCTGCCTCTCCTTTTGACAGGCATGCTCAGCACAGTCACCAGAGCAGTGATTCTCAAGATCACGCTTCAGCCAGTCAGTCTTTTAGTAATTCACATAACAATTTTGTTTCTGGAAGGTATATGAATCAATCTGGTATGAGGCCCTTTATGCATCAAGTCCCTGTCTCTTCGCCTGCTGTTATGCCTGGCACATCCAGGAAGGATAATCTGTCACCACTGGGAGCTAATCAGTGGGCATCTCAGCAACAACTTTTGAGTGCTCAAGCGCATAATGCTTCTGATTTACAGAATTCTCAATTTGCTCCAAATGGAAACTTAGAAACAAGTTCTCTCACCCAACCCAAGAAGGATGAGCAAGATGGTGCAAGGATAAGTTCTCAAGGGATTATAGGTGGCAATGAGGCACGAGCTGCAGAAGCCCTGTCTACTGGGAAGACGGCTGGTGCATCTCAGGAAGAATCCGTTACGAGGCATCCATCGGATACTTCTCCTTCAAATTCTGCTGCTAGCCAAAAAGATTATGAAGAATCTCATCATTCCTTAAAATCAAACAGTGCTGCCCATCACAACTACTCCTTGCTGCATCAAATGCAGGCTATGAAGAGTAGGGTGACAGATCCCAGCCAGCGGGAGCCAAAAAGGCTGAAAGGATCAGATAATAGTCCAGATAGCCAAGCAGCTCTGCCTTTGTCTGGTGGTGCGAATAATGTGGTTAATGATGCATCAATTAGTCAAACCTGTATTTCTTCTGAAGATGCAACGAAGCCAAATTTTTCACCTCAGTCGGGCAACAGAAGTACTTCCTTCCAATTGCCACAAGGAACTGTTATTTCCCAAGATATGTTTTGTTTTGTTCGCAATGATCCTCAAAAGTTCACTGCTGGCAGTGGCCTTGGTAGAGCTGAACATGCTGGCATTAGTCCACAGATGGCTCCATCATGGTTTGAGCAGTATGGGACGTTTAAAAATGGGCAGTTGCTGACAGCACATAATGTGCCAAGAGTTCCAGTGGCCAAAAATGCAGAACAACTGCTTATAAGTGGGAAGTCACAAAACAATTCGGTAATACATAGTTCAGCACAGCAACCAAATGCAGTTGCTTGCCCTGGTTTGATTGGTAACACCTGCCAAACTGCAAGCTCATATACTCCAACAGAACATGATTCTGATGGTTTGGTCCCCCACGTCTCCATGCCTAGTCTAGCTTCTTTGGGACCTAAGAAGCGGAAGACTGCTACATCTGATCTGCTACCATGGAATAAAGAAATTGGACAGGGTTTCAAGAGGCTTCAGAACATCAGGTGGGTGATACAAGATAACCAATTCTTCTATCTGGAAGAAAATGTCACTATTTGTTATTTGGTTATTTCTCAAAAATATAAAAAAGTTATCAACCTGTGATCATAAAGTCAGTCTTGCCGGCTTGCATTCCTCTATGTTCTTTGTCTCATAAAAAGTCATATCCTGGAATTATGGCATTAATTAGGGGGACAGATGTGCCTTGTGAATGTTTTATTCCTGTTGATTTTTTCAAATTCGCCATGTACTACGTTGTCATGCCAAATGTCACTACAATTATGTTGATAAATGATAATTCAAGAAGTCATTTTGTTATGGAACTTGTTTGGGAACTGAAAAAGTTTGCAACTGTTCTGATAGACCATCTTCTCTGACGTAGAATTGCATAGGTCACTAACACTTGATAAATTTACTTGCATGCAGCTCTGCTGAAATAGATTGGGCACAATCATCTACTCGGTTAGTTGAAAAGGTGTGTGCTCATAATCACTGTCTGTTGAATGTTGTACTGTCATACATTGTCATTGTCAACAGGAGTTGTAACATTTTTGTTCACATAACAGGTTGAATATGAAACTGATCCCAGTGAGGACTTCCTGCCAATGGTTCGACCGAAAAGACGGCTCATTTTGACCACACAGCTTATGCAGCATGTGTTTCGGGCACCTTCGTCAGCAGTACTTTCACTTGATGCAATTTCCAACTATGAAATTATTGTGTTTTCTCTTGCAAGATTAGTATTAGGTGATGCATGCAGTCTAAGTTGTTGTGTGGAAGGTGATCTGCCTACACATATTGACAGTGGTAACATGTAAGTGATGCACCGAACCCAATTCTAAGTTTCTTCTTGTTTAATCTTCTTGAACCTGAGTATTGTGCTGATATTTTTTGAGAGATATAGGACAAAAAAAAGTCTAACTTGTGTCGATAATGGATTTCTTTTAAAAAGGTCTGAAAAGGTCAGCTCATCGGAGAGAATACGTGACCAGTACTTTGCGAAAGTCATTGAAGATATAAGTAATAGAGCAAAGGAGATGGAAAATGATCTAATAAGGTGAGTTCTTTACGTTGTGACTGCTGTCTGAAGTACCTTTTCATCCTCCTGTTTTTCAAATATTTTAGAACTTTGCTCTTGTTTCTGTATATTTGTCTGGATTTCTAGGAAGTATCTTTATGTAGACATCTTGAATAATTATTACTGAGCACTCTGCAGTGAATGACCGAATCAGAGCAGTAGAATCTGCTACTCTGCCCTCTAGTGGGGCCTCTTGGATAAGTTGTTTCCTTCCCACTTGACAAAATCTGAACACACCCCCTTGTCTACTTTATGGTTCTCTTTTTTTCCCTCGCCCCTCCCCCTTTTTTGAGTGTTTTGTTTATGTTGTCCAGCATTGTTATCAGCACAAATTCTTGGGTGAGACCGTGTCTCGTAAGAGTGATTGTGAGGACTCCTCTAAGGATGTTTGTTTTAGAGGTTTTGAGGTGACTAATAATATGTTTTAGTAGTGAGTTTTATCAGTCACTCCTACTGAACTATTTGGTCACCTTGAATATTCTTAAAAGTCACCATAAAAATGTCCATCTCATGATATGGCTTATGTGAGATGGTCTCACACAAGAAGCTTGGCTATTGATTTAGATAGTTTTATTCCATTTTGTGTTTTATGCACCTCTACAGTATTCCAGAAGCTTGCGTTTGATTTAGAGTAGTTTTATTCTTTTGTGCTTGGCATGCCTTGTATGTATGTGACTAGTTGTTCTGAGTAGCATAGTGTGGCCTGTTAAAAATTGCAAATTATGTGGTGCTGTTCTGTTCAAGATTCTTGAAGAATCTGGTTGATGCGGTATGGAATATGCACTGATATGCATGCTCTGACATTCAAATTAAGTGTAGTCCATTTATGTACCCCTTGGATTCAATGATGAATTTCCCAGCCTATACAAGTATCCAAGTGGAGGCTTATGTCTGGCATAGATTTTTTTAATTTTGAGCATTGTTTCTTAGTCTTCCGTTGAATCCCCAAAAGGAGAGTCATGCCACAATTTTCCCTGTCTTCTACATTTTTGGCTGGGGAAGAAGGATCATTACTAGGTTGGTGATGATCATCTGCCCCGCCAAGTGCTAGAAAACGAGATTAGTATTGGTACGGCGTATGACAATGTTTCTACTTTCATCCTCACCTCTGTATTGAGGGACAAGTATCAGAAGAAAGTCCAGAATAAATCAAATTCAGAAATTAAGATGGTTCAAATGCTAATGATCTCTGCAGACATTTGTCACTTAGGGTAGGGAAATTCTGAAAATTTAAAACCTCTCTTCTTCATGAGGTTGCTGACTACCATGTTGTGATCTATGGTTTTGCTCTTATTCTGTTCTAATTTTCCATTTTGGTTAAGACAAATACTAACGTCTGCAAAAGCAAATATTTATTTAGGCAACTAGTATGTGTGCATGACTTCTTTGTAGGCTACCTGCTGTGTCTTTTTCCTCTTACTAATCTTGGTGACATGACAAGAGATAACACCTCATTTTCAACATCCCATACTACAGCTTTCTTTACCTCTCCTTTCTTCCCTTTTTGTCAATTTCCTTTTTCCTTTTCCTTTTTCTTTTTTTTTTTGTTGTACCCAATCTGATTCACGATTTGCAACTGCTTGCAGATTGGACAAACGTGCATCAATTTTGGACTTCAGATTGGATTGCCAAGATCTGGAGAGATTTTCTGTGATTAACCGGTTTGCTAGATTCCACGGCCGAGGTCAAGTTGATGGGGCTGAGACCTCGTCGTCCTCCGATGCAACTGTGATGGCTCAGAGACCTTGTCCACAGAGATATGTTTCTGCCCATCCAATGCCTAGGACTGTACCTGAGAGGGTACAATGTCTATCACTTTGATCATTAAGTAAATTTATTTTCATTGGAGCGAAGGTCTTAAGTAATGAATGCATTCTCAGTTACCCAGTGTTTCAAATTATGTAAGATCTCTCACGCATTAGCTTATTTGATAGACTACTACGTTATGCCGAGAGTTTGCAAGTAATATGTTTTTAGGTGCGGGTGTTTTTTTACACTGGGCAATTGGTTGCTCACCCGTATACTCCTTGCCTCGCCCTCCAGAGTCAAAAGCTGAATGCCATCCTTATGATTTGAGAAGATGAAGTTGCTTGTTGTGTATAGTGGGATGACCATGGAAATATTGTCAGCATGTAGACGAGCTCTGAACAGAGGTCGATCAATATAGGGCCTCCATTTTGTAATTGTTAAGCATAATATGTATTTATATCTTAGTGGGTGATAGCTCTTTGTAAACCCTTGTAATGCAGCTTATGGAAGTCTAGGTTGGATATTTTGAAATGAACATGTAAATATTAGTTAATATATGTTCCATAAACTCTCTTAAGAAGGTTTCATGTGGCTTTAAGGTAACAGGTTTTCCTACTTTCTTTCTTGCCTCCCTCCTCCCCCCGCCGCCCGCGGAAATGCAAAGCAAGAGTGCTTTACATAGCCTCCTTGAGGGTTCTTCCTAAACTTTCAGCAATGAAGATGAGAAGAAAATCTCGAGAAGTGGCAAAAATAACGAGGCGATTGCTGGCGAAGGAAGTTGAAGGTTGCACTTTGTGCCTGAGTTTGTTGTGATGTATACCTCTATGAAAATAAGAGTGGTGAAAGTCTTATGACATTCATGTATATGATACGATATCTCTGACAACAAGGTTGGATGATGCATTGAATGGAAAGAATGAGGTTTTAACTGCCGAGAAGAATCAATGGCAGTGAGTATGCATTGTAGTTTCTATTTCATTCCTTAGTGTTGTCGATTCTGCTGCAAGTACCAATGTCATCCGTAGGTTGAAAGCTCCCTCCTGGATGAATCTCTCGTCCCAGCTCTTGATGATGAAACATCATCCTATTATGTTATGTTGTCAGGTTTGGATTCATTAGAGTTGATTTTTGTTTGAGCGTGTGGACAACAGTTGAGCTCTTTTTTAAGTTTCAACCCCAAGTGTCTCCCACTTGTACTATGTCTCATTACTATTGAGTTTTCCTTGAACCAGGAGATCAGTTTGAAACCATTCAATTGAGATTCACTCAAGTAAAACCTCAACTTGACAAGTCATATCATAGGTCACATGAATTCAACAAGCTACATTCAAATTTAAACCTAGAAAAATCTAATATTTGCATTAAAAATTCTCAAAAATTGTCTTGTCTAATATGTCACCAACCCCCTCCCCAAACGAAAATGGACAAATTTGATAATTATTGGATTAAAATTACTTCAATGTTAAAATTATATTTCTAAGTGTTTCATATTTATCGGGAAGACAATTGAGCATGAGATTAACTTGTAATAAGTAGTAGATTGACTTGTATATCAATGTCTTCAAATTGCTACTTACCGATACTTGGAGAACAATAATCATCCGATTCTAAGTTCTATAGTAACAACTCACATGTGAGGAATAACCCTTATAGAAGGGACTCCTACGCACATTGTGTGTTACACATGACAAAGAAAAAGAAAAACCTTAAAATTTTATGTGCTCCTTCACGATATCCACTTTCACCCTCAAAAGGATTTTCTAAAAAACTTTCCTAGTGTAGTATCTAATCACATGTGAGGATTTTCAAAAAAATAAAATAAAATTACAACGGTTATTTTAACCATTGTAAATCGCTTTTTAATTCTCTTGTAGAATTGAATACACAGCTCTTTATGGTAATTAATTATGACCCACTCTACCAATCACAAGTTCTCACGTCATCTCGTGGGCGTCCCCTTCCCGAGCCCCGTAGATCGGGTGCATGCACTCGCCTCGGCGAGCGAGCACGCCTACCGTGGGACGCCACACCACATCGGACACGCTTCCCGGACGCGCCCGCGGTGCACATGGTCTTAGAGTCCTAGCCTTGGATAAATTTTAAAAATCAACTAGGCTTAGACTTGACAAAAATTCACGGATTTTGAAGCGAATAATCCGAAATTATATTTGACTCGAAATAAGAAACAATTAATTTGAAGTAAACCCACAACTAAAATTGATATGAATCAAATCCAACTCAAGCATGTTTTTTCAAACTTATTTTTTGATAAGCTTATTGAACAAAATCAAACAATCTAAAATCAACTCGAATAAAAAATAAATCGAGTCGAAATTAAAACTAAATCGTATCTTTATCGATATAAATATAAGTTGATCGATAACTAATTCGACACTAAACCGAAGTAGTTACAAAGTTATCTCATTCCGAAATCGAAGTGATTGACCATTTTTGCCAGTAACTACTTTCTCAAAGGAAAATTGGAAAAAGGATATTTGTAAAAAGGGAAATTGTTGTAGTGTGGGCGGCATTACTCTTATTATTCCATTATTTGTTTTCCAGAGGGGTTGATTTACTGATCTGTAACCAGCTTGACTCAGCAGCAGTGGCCAGTGGTAGAGCAAGAGCTGCGAATCGGGGTAGAGGAGAGAGAGAATGTCGTCGCACAACCAGCAATCGGCGAACGATCCGAGGCTTCCGTCGGCGGCGAGGCCTTTCAAGGCCCCGCTGGTGTCCTCGCAGGACCTCCCCGTCGATTACTCCGGCTTCATCGCCGTCATTTGCGGCGTCCTCGGCGTCATGTTCAGAGTTTGCTCTCTCTCTCTCTCTCTCTCCACCCTTTATTCTGTTCTGCTCCTTCTTATTTGAATTACAGTGTTATTATTCGATTGGTCTCGATTTCTTCGAGGCTGAACGATCTACCGCTATAGTTGTTGGGGTGTGTAGATAATTCAAACTAGATTCATTTGACTTAGTACGATTTGGAAACTAATAATCGGTGATTAATTTGTTGCCAAATTCTTCTATTGGTTAGTTCTGGTTCAATTTTGTTGGATTTGCTGTCAATTCAAGTTCTGCTGGATCTTCATTGAGAAAAATTCATTCCTTTGTTTTCTTTTTAATTTAATATTGGGTGTAATTTCAGGAGCCTAAACTAATAATTAACTAGAAGTTAACATATTGTTTAATGATTATGGACAATCGCAAACTTTTTGTTTACTGAATCTGCTTTCAAGTTTCTGAGAAATTTGTAGATGTCTGGTAAATGATTTAGATGTGGGCTTTGTATTGGAGCTGTTATTGTTTGGTTCTTCTGCATAAGATTAATACAAGCTGGATGTGGATTCAGAGTGTGCTTTGCTGATTTCCTTGTGTGATTATTGCAGTATAAGCTCGGGTCGTGGCTTGCTATAATCTTTTGTGCCCAATCGCTTGCAAACATGAGGAATATGGAGACTGATCTTAAGCAGATATCCATGGCAATGATGTGAGTTTGACCTTTATTCTGCCTTTCAGAGTCCTTTATTAATTTATATGTTTTTGTGATGTAAAGGTGTTCTATTTGGAGTTGGCTAGCTCAAGAACAAGTGGTTTAGCCTGGTATATCAAGTAGCGGCACCAAAAAGTAAAAAAATAGTCAAGTACAAAAATGAAGGCAACACAGTAGTTTTTTTAAACATTTTTTTAATAAAAAAATTATCTTCCTTTGGTAAAGAAGGTTGTCATAGAGTGGATGATCTAGTTGCACTTTTACCTAGCGGAGGAGATGTGCGCAATTAATGGCTAATGTAGTTTTTGAAGTTTTCTAATATTGATACATTAGGTATGAGTTTCTCGCTGGAATTTAAACTGTGGAGTGTAATCCTTCTGTTGCAAAACAGTATTGGTTATGCTTAAAGCTGCTGCAAAAGCATTTGTAAAAATGAAATGATAAATCATACAAGTGTGCAGGAATATGATATATTCCTTTTCTTTTGGCTGCCATAAGGACCTGTATAGCTCAATATAGGGGAATTGGAGCCTGGTAGTGGGTAATAACTCTTAAAGACTAAAGCGATTGTGCTAGCCAGCGTCCAACTGGTTTTTATGTGTCAATCGATCAATGAATATGCAAGTCAAATAGTTAAGAAACTATAGTTTCTCAGTTTCATGTATTTCACCACTTTCTAAGCGATTCATATGATGGCTAAAAGTGTCTCACTCTGGACTAGGTTGATGTTTTAAGATATAGGCTTGACAATGAGAATTAGAGAAATTTATGAATGAGAATTAGTGTAAAATTTAATAAATTTGAAGCGGACAATTAAAGTGGGATAATCAAATCAGTACCCTTAGCGGCTTGCATAGGTTGGCTGAAGGGATCCAACGTAATTACGCATGCAACTTCATTCATGCATTGTAGAGGCTGTCTTCCTAAGACTCTAGGCCTAAATAGCTTTTTCTATATGCTTCTCCATACGAAATGAATCAAGGGCACAATAGTGACATATTGCTTCAGTTCAGCCCATTATTACCTAATCTAGACATGTAAAATTTAATATCCCATAAGTGAAAAGTGGAGATTGAAGAAGAATTAGACTTCAAAGCTGCTTAGACAGAGTACTCGATAGATTCTTTGATTTAGCTTCTTGGGAACATTTTATTATCTCCATGTCATCTATAGCCACGTGCTTATCAGATATTGCACCTTTTTGGTGCCACTTGATGGAAAATATTTTATGAAACAATACATTTCATAAGGGTGCTGAAGTAGGAAGCCAAATTAGCTTTTCAAATATCAAGATTGTCTTGTATTGTGTTGTTTAAATTATTGGCAAGATGAATGGTGCTGTTGAAAAACAGATCTTGAGAATCAGTGGCTATATCAGGTTTTGCAGACTAAGTTAATGCACGATGGTTATGAGGTTGTGAGCAAGATTAGTGATATGTATTCTTGGGCAGGATCCATTAATCTATTGTGAACTATGGTCTTTTTAACCCCTTCTAATGATGCCTTTATTTGGGAAATGTTATGAGGGTTAGCTACCTATCAGCATGAATTTTGTTTCATGTTTCTTTTCAAGGGAAGAAGTTGGTGGATTTGGGATTAAAAAAAGTTTTAGTCAAATAGTTAGTTGCAGCATAAGCAGCCAAAATTGAACTTGTCCTTGATTTAATGCTCTTCTATATGTTCCTTGATTGATACAAACACCTGAAATGCATTTAGTGCAGTATGTTATATTGAAAACTGAGTTCCCATTTGGTATATAAGCACATTGTGCCGGTGAGGTGTAAGAAAACACAGCTCAAGGGTTGTTGTACTACACTATATTATACATGTTAATGCTATTAGTTAGTTCATCGCAACCTAGTATTTTGGCTAGCCTTTTTTCTTAGTGGTACGAAGCTTCACCATTGTCAATATTCTACAAAATAGATGACAAAGATTAGTCTCTTCCTGGTGTTTTCCACTTTGGGTCTTTGGAATGGTCTTACCTTTCTGCATATTGAGTAGAAGTAGCCATATAGAATGTCCTTGCGTTCATAGTTTTCCATTTACACATGTACCCTTTCATCAATTCTCTTTCTTGGATCCTGTCTAATTCGTTTCATTATTGGATTCCAGGTTTGCTATAATGGGTTTGCTGACAAACTACATGGGGCCAAGGCAACCAGGTCCGAAGCAACCAAGTGGCTAAACCTAACTGTAGTTCAGTCTTTTTCGATTGCTAGTCAGTAGAATCTCACTTGGCTTATGCTTCACACTCTCCGGTCTGCCCTTCATTAGGTTTTGAAATTCAGTTGAGAGGGTATTGTAGCCTGTGACAATTGAAATTCCAACTTGGACAATACTTTGTAGTATGATCCTTCTCGTTTTTATTGTGAATCTTCAATCAATTTGCTCCTTCTGTTCACTGCCAGAAAAGTTTGTATTGTGAATCTTGAACAATCTCAGAAACTCAGCATAGTCTTTCTAATCAGTCGCCTCAAAAAAAAAAAAAAAGTAGGTAATGTTTAAACCTAAATCATTTCAACAAGAGGGAAATAATTCTCAACTTTATTGCTTAACTATTGAATTATTTCACGAAGTAGAATGAATGCCGTTCAGTTAAAGTTGCTTAATCATTTGAATTTATACGGTTGCATAAGAAAAAAATAATTGAAAAAGAAAAATATGTTATTCGTCTTGATATATTTAAAAAAATTAACTAATCTGCCACTCTCATACAAAAAATTTGAAACCTTATTTAGAGGTATTTTTTTGATCGAATATTTAGATAAATTTTATTTAAGAGGTAGACGTCTCTATTTTAATTTATTCATTATAATTATGCTCTTTTTCGTTATTGTATTACTTAAGTAAAAAAAAAAAACCTTGCCAAAAGAAAATGAATATTACTATATATAACATAACTTTATCTCCCTACATGATGCTAACAATATAGAAAACCCAAAAAATTCTAAGATTGTACTGATACTTAAAGAAGGAAGGGAAGGATAAATTAGAAGCCTCCTCCGGAAAAAGGAAACAAATAATTTTGTTTAAAAGAAAAGCAGCAAAGAGAATAAGGCAATAACCTCCCCTCCAAAAAAAAGCAAAAAAGAAAAAAAGTCATATCCAAATAATAAAAGTATCATATAATTATTTTAATAGTTAATTCGAAACAACGTGCGGATCTTAAGTAATTCTATTAAAAGAAAATAAAGTGAAATAGAGATAAAGGAAAGGGGTGACAAAAATTTTGATATGATATTCTCCGATTGAATAAATCGGATAACGTCCAAAATAAAAATAAAAAATCTGAATTTTTTACGATCATTTATATAAGTTTAACTCATATTTCAATTTAAATAAAAAAATATTTTTTTCGGATAAAATATTTATAATATTGGACAAATTGGCTAATCCAGTGGCCAAAAATTGAGTAGCCCTAGAGGCAACATTCCCAGGGAGTTGGGAATTTTCCTGTGCAATTAGATAAGACCATCACCATTCATCACTCTCTCTTTCTCTTCTCTCCTGAAAACCAGCATTTGTATCGTGGCAACGACTCCATTTCGAGCTTCCTATAAATTCAATTCAATTAATAAAGGGATTCCAAAACCCTTTCACAAATCACAAAACCCCACCAGTCCACTCTTTCTCTCTCTCCCTTTCCCTTAACCATCACGTCAAGCCGATCCTCTCTCCCTCCTCTCTCTCTCTCTCTCTGAATGAATGGATGGATGAGTTCGAGGCTTCCCTGATTGAGTGATGATTAGGGTTTCAATTTCTAGCCCTAAATTCCACCAATCTCATGGCATTTTCGACTTCTTTGCCGGAAATCGCTTCTCCTTCTCACTGTTGTTCGCGCAACGCTCTTCTCTGCTCCGATTACCCGCCCCGTCAGTGGCGCGGCAGTGCTGCCGCGTTTCTCTCTCTCTCCAGAAGCTCGATTTGTTGCGCCAAGCCTCCGATTAGAGGGTATCAATGGCGGCTTAATGCCATGGCGTCCAGGGTTTTGGACCCGCATATCAATGGCAATACGTCTAATCTTGCTGGTGTTGATATTCCAGTAACATGTTATCAGGTTTTTCTCAGCTACATTTCAATCCTTGGTTAATTTAGTACCATTTTTGTGTTCCCTTTGTTCAGAATTAAATCCGATTGAGAATTCGCGTAGCTTTTGGAGATTCGTTTTTTTATGTTTCTCTTTTGAAAAAAATTCCCATCTCTTTTCCTTTTTCTTTTTTGTTTACTGGTGATTTTGGCTCGTGCTTGTGAAGAACAACTGTTCGGATTGACTGACAATGTGGGTTTGTTGCCCTAATTACTTCTATCTGAATTTATGAACTTTTTTAGATGAATGATCTTACATAATATGTGGGAGCTTCTTAGAATTTTCTGGCATCACCCCACAGTAAAGGGTCCCTTACTTTTTTTTTTTTTTATAAAAAATAGTGGCAGATTCAAACCTGTTCTGAGAAATAGAGGAGAAAGAGTTCATAAATGAGGGAATTTATGCCAAGAAAGGTTGAAAATTAATGAGGATAAGAGTGTTAAATGTGCGTCTTCGTCACGATGGCATCAGGAAGTTTACTACATTTCTTTTGACTGCCATCTACTTTTGTTGTAACTGAAGAGCAGAGATAATGACTAAGATGAGTTATATATGCATATATGATGATCTCAGCTAGAAGTAGCCAAAATTTGAGCTAATCTCAGATGCTCAGCTCTTGATACTATTGTGAATCATTGCACTTTTACCCAATCTCTTGTTACAACTTGGTTCTGGACAACCAAGGAAATAGAGCAAGTAGGCAACCCCAGTTTAGTACATGTTTCGTTTTGTCTTAATTTTCATAAATAAAGGCAACAGTACCCTTGGAAAACTGGCAAGGACTTACAGGCAGTGAAAAAATTTCGCAGATTATTGGTGTTCCTGATAAAGCTGAGAAGGATCAGATAGTGAAATCTGTGATGGATCTGAAAAATGCTGAAGTTGAGGAAGGTTACACAATGGAAGCTGTTGCATCTCGTCGGGTAGACAAAAAATTTCCATCTATTTGGCATTCTTAGCGAGTTATTTTATTTTTTTCCTGTTTCTTTGGGGATAAAATGTTCAATATATTTATTTATGCTATGTTTGCTCTTTACAGGATTTGTTGATGGATGTTAGGGATAAACTTCTTTTCGAACAAGAGTATGCTGGTAACATCAAGGAGAAGATTCCACCAAAATCGTCTCTAAGAATTCCTTGGGCTTGGTTACCAGGTGCCCTTTGCCTTCTTCAAGAGGTATGTTGACTGTGAAAAGTATGAACCTGGATTTGTTAGTGTTGTTTTCTTGTTAACCCTTACACTGAGTTATCAATGGTCATCTGCTTGTTTATGGTTAAATCATATAATTACGCCACTTTTAAGGGTTTTAAGGTTACATCTCTCCCTCTCTAGCACTGTGCTTGGGTTCTCAATTCAAAAGACACAGAATATGTATGAATGATCCTAAATGCTGTTGGATCCCTTGTGAATGGTCTTAATTCTGCTTAACAGATGTTTTTGTTTGAAGCAGGTTGGAGAAGAAAAGCTTGTTTTGGAGATCGGCCGATCTGCTCTCCAGTACCCTGACGCCAAGCCACATGTTCATGATTTGCTTCTTTCTATGACCCTTGCTGAGGTAAGATAAGCAGGAAAGATGGCAGGAAATCTCTTTGGTATATTCTAGCAGCCCTGTTATGTGTCCCTTTCTTATCATAGGTGCTTTCTTGAAGTGTGCAATTGCCAAGGCCCATTTTGAGAAGAATCAAGTATCTCAAGGATTTGAAGCTCTTGCTCGTGCTCAGTGTCTTTTGAGGAGCAAAGTGTCCTTGGGAAAGTTGAAACTTTTATCTGAGGTATTATATTGTCCTTTGTGAATGTTACATTATTGAGAGTCCTCGTGCATCAAAGAGCAAGTGCTTCTATTTTGAGTATCATTTCCAACATTTCTTTCGGGATATAGAGGATGCTATGCTTTGGATTTGCGTGAAATGAATAAAAGCATCTGCTTGCTTTTCCTTCCTTTTCTGCCCTCCTTTTCAAGGTTTGGTTGTAGTAGTTCTGTTTGAATTTGCTTGTGACGAAGAGATGTAAAATAACTTGGTATTGTCATAGTTATGCTTGCACTTTCTTACTTTAATTTTTGATTTTTATTTTGTTTTGCTTACTGTTTTGAATTTTCCTCTGCTTAAACAACATGATCTACCCTTCTTCTGCTGGTGGTTAGTGGTTACGCTCCTACAGGGGGTGACGAAGAGCAAGAAATAGGCAGTAATTACATAGATCTTCTGGTTGTTGAGTTTTATTTTAATGTAACTGTTATTATCGTTTGAAGGCAAATTATTATGGTCAACCTAGTCCATGCTTATTCCAGAATGCATGCAAGGAATAGTTTTTAGTTCTTTTGGTTTGCTTTACATATATCTTGCATATGTTGTTTCAAAAATTATCCCATCTTGATTGTTTCTTTTTTTGAAGAAGTGCTCATGAACTGAAAAAATAGTGATGAAAAGCTTTAGCATAAGAAGGAAGACATGAAAGAGAATGTGGAAAAAAATTGTGGTTGTTTCTATTTTGGTAGGTTCTTTCTCCTAGCTCCCACTCTGTGGCTGCCGTCATGCTTTGAAATGTTGTAATGTCAAGGTTTCTCCCTTTGTATTATTCTAAATGGTTCGTTACAGATAGAAGAGTCTTTGGAAGGGTTGGCACCTGCTTGCACTTTGGAATTGTTAGCAATGCCTCAGACACCAGATAATGCTGATCGGAGGCGTGGAGCAATTGCAGCCTTGAGAGAATTGCTAAGGCAAGGTCTTGATGTAGAAGCTTCATGCCAGGTCCATGATTGGCCCTGTTTCTTGAGCCAAGCACTTGGTAAACTTGTGGCTTCAGAGATCATTGATTTGGTTCCTTGGGAGGGTTTAGCATCTATTCGGAAGAATAAGAAATCTCTTGAGTCACAAAATCAGAGAGTTGTAATTGATTTTGATTGTTTTTACACGGTGCTGATGGCTCATATTGCTTTCGGATTCTCTAGCAGACAAACAGCTTTGGTAATTTTTTCTCACATTTTGGTTGGTTGAAGTAAATGCAATTAGAAATAAGACTTGATTATAGTCTCAGCGTACTATTTGAATGTCTTCGTATCTATATTCCCTTAAGTGCATTTCCAGTGATTTGTCTAATTTAAAATCCTGATGTGACTTGTCTAAAATAGTAAGAGTAATTTGCTTTAAGATATGCATTATACGTACTATAGAATTACATTGGCAGATTGATGAAATTTTTCTGGTTGTATTTCTTTTCAACTATTTCTTGTTTATGCTTTTCCTTGAAAGAGAAAAAGGGTAAGAAGTCTATGGCATTGTTCTTGAACTTCTGCACCTGCATGTCTTCTTGTTTAAGCTCTGTGAGTTTGTATGATATTTTTATGGAAACAGTGGGTTTCTTTTGTGATGCTTCGACTTTTATGTGCTGTTGTACTATATATTACTTTACCTTTCTATGCTGAAGCAGAAAGGCTAACTTTTCATGTTAAATTTTCATGCAAAATTTGCTTTGTCCTTGAGTATCGAATGTCTGGAAAACTGCGAATGTGACTTTGTATAGTTCCTCAACTCTTTGTGCTTAGATTAGCAAAGCAAAATCGATATGTGAGAGTCTAATGGCTTCTGACGGAATAGATTTGAAGCTTGAAGAAGCATTTTGCTTGTTCCTTCTTGGTCAGGTATCTTCTTTATCTGCCTCCAAACTTCAGAAATGTATTGTTGCCAATTCTCTAGCCCTTTGTAAAAAGAATTTAGTTTTGCAGGGTAGCGAGGCAGAAGCTCTTGAAATGCTTCGCCGGCTTGAATCAAATAAAAATCAAGCTTCACGGAACTCAGTCCTAGGAAAGGAAGACAATGTTGCTGTTGCTGCAGACTGCTCTTTAGTATGTCCTTTGTTTTTGACTTTTTGTACATTTTTCTTGTTATTTATTGATAGTTGATTGGCTTTGAGACATTATGGGCTGCTGTGGTTGTTGATATATAGCCTGCCAATACTTTTACTTCATTTTGTTATGTTTTAGTAGCTGTTATGGACCACTAGGAGTGTTGCTCTTTTGTTGGTGATGTGGAACCTACTGTGTGGGCCTTCACTTTGTCATGACCTGAAATCTCAATGCAATTTGTGCATGATATACATACTGGCAACATTTTGCAAGTATTTTCCTAGATTAAGAATTCATTGTGCACATGCACAATGTGAAAACTTATGGGAAAAAAACTTGTTTTTTGATGGCAAAGGAACATTTGACTCAGAATTTCTGGTCCTTCTTTGTGCAGTGTTACTGTTTTTTTCTTTTTTCTTGTTTCTCCCCTTAGTTAAATATGCTAGACTTCTGGGATTCTTTTCTGGATACAATCATATCTAGAAAAGACCTTATATATATCCCACTGAAGCAAGGTCTGGAGAGATGAAGATATATGCAGGTTGCAGCATTACCCTTGGCAGAAGGAGATGGTTTTGAAACTCTCTTTCTTTGAATCAAACAGATTTACTTTTCAATCATGATCAATATTTTTTTCTCTGCCCTTTTTAGGATGCTGATGCTTTCGTTGTTGTGAGTGCGCTATGGTCACTGTTTTTTATGTTACTGTACTTCCATCTTTCTCATCTGGCTGTGCTTTTTAATACTGTTTCCTACACTCTGTTTCATTTGGCCAGGAAAAGTGGCTGAAAGATGCTGTGCTATGCTTGTTTTCAGACACGAAAGATTGCTCTGCATCATTGGTAAGATTTTCATGATGAGTCTGATGGTAGCACGCAAATGAATTTATGAACTATATCTGCCCATATGCTTTTGCAGGGAGTTTTTCGGCCATGAAAAGAAAGCTGTTGGCAACAAGCAAAGTAGAGGTGTATCACATACTATGCCAAATCTAAACCATAGAATAATATCACCTGCTGTTTCATCTGAACGTATTGTGTCTGATGAGCGTCTTGCTTCTTTGGTATCTTCTCAACATCTTGGGGCTGCTGTCAAGCAGTTGGCTCCTACAAATTTGAGAAGTCCATTACCGGAGGCCAAAACTAGCAGCCAGAGTGATACAAGCATGCCATCACCGCAATTAAAACGAGATCTTAGCGGGCATCATAGTGAAGTTGCTGCAAAATGGATGGTTCAAGGTCGTTTGGTTGGGCATATAGTATTTGTTGCAGTTCTAGGTTGTATTGTGTTCACCACTTCCAAGATAATGGGGAGACGGAATGGGAAATTGAATGAGTACAGGTTGGCCAACAAAGAGACTAGTTGGACAACATGTTCTTCTCAGCGGGATTGCTTTGGGAATGGTGGCATGACCTATAGCTTTGCTTCGGGCATGAAACAGTTGTTGTCAAGTTTGAAAATGAGTATCGGTAATCATCCAAGCTTGGGAAACGAGAAACACTCATGCGTCACCGCTAGTCTATCATCCCCTATGCCTGTGGTCTACAATAGAGTAATGCCAGTGGAAGAAGCCGAAGCTCTTGTAAGAGAGTGGCAAGTTATTAAGGCTGAAGCCCTAGGACCTGATCATCAAATTCATTTGCTTTTTGACATTCTTGATGAACCCATGCTGCTTGAGGTAGGACTCTGCACATTTTGACAGTTAGTATTGCAACTTTAGTTGCTTTGATAATTTCACTGGGATGTATGTGCCCCTGAATCCTTTATCAACTACCAAAATTTAAAAAAAAAGGAATCTGAATTTACAAAGGGATTCTCTGTTCTATGGTTTTATTAATGATTCATAGCCTGATTATTTGCAGACCAGAATTCTCAGTTCCATGAATCTATTAGTGGGCATGACTAATACTATACCTTGATATGCTTGATGGATCATTGCTTGCCTCAACATTGACACCTGCCCCCCTCCCCTCACCCCCTCTGAAGAAAATTGAAATAAGAAAACCTTGCCCAAGCACATCTCAAACATCTGTTTAATGACTTCCTCTCTTGTTACAATTGTATAATAGTTATCCTGTCATGTACTTGATAGGGAGGGTGATAGAGATCAGAGACTATGCTCTACCCTGGACCCTGTTAATGTTTCTTCAACCAGCTGTGTAGAATAATGACTTCCTTTCTTGTTTCAATTGTATAATAGTTATCCCGTCATGTACTTAATAGGGAGGGTGATAGAGATTAGAAACTATGCTCTACCCTGGACCCTGTCAATGTTTCTTCAGCCAGCTGTGTATATTTGGGGGCTGTCTTGATTTTAAGTTTTTAGATATAGGCTACGAATTTGATTTCTAAATTTTGAAACCCCCAAATTATGGTTTACAAATATGGTTGCCAATTTTCATGTCTCCATGGAACTCTTTTTTTTATGAGTAATCATAAATTATGTATCCGTAAAACTCTTCTAGTTAGGAACGTGATAAAGATAGTGCTATATACTTATTTTGTTAATTTGCTCAGAGGTTAGAGAGTAAATATGGATTTGCCTTCTTTTTCTCCATTTGAGTGTATACATGGATTCCCATTTTATTACAGGTTCTCTTTAGCCCTCCCTCCTTTAAAAAGAAAAGACTTTTTTTTTAGTTTGGGTTGTTATTTTTAATGCACTAAGGGATTGTGTATATTCTTGTCGCAGTGGCAATCTTTGGCTGATGCAGCCAAATCCAAATCATGTTTTTGGAGGTTTGTGTTGCTGCAATTGTCCATTTTACGAGCTGACATTTTATCGGACACCATGGGTTCAGAAAAGGCAGAAATTGAGGTTATCCTAGAGGAAGCTGCAGAGCTTGTCGATGGAGATCAGCAAAAGAACCCAAATTATTATAGGTGAGCATATCCTATGTAGTTTGTCTCTTTCTGTAATTCTTTTCTTTGGTGCTGCGTGATCTCTGGGTTAGACTTGCATAAGAACATTCTTTAGTTGGAATATCTTGAGAAATGTCTACACTACTGGAAGCATTTGAGACTGCCTCCATGGCTTGAAAAACACCAAAAGCTACTTGCTTCTCCATGTTCCGTTTTCCCCTCAAGAAAAAAAAATAAGGAATAAAGTGGCAGAATGGACAAGAAGCAGAGGAGGTGGAGGACCCAAGACAAGGAGATGCCCTATATAATGTATCTACTAGGGAATGGCAGAACTTCTGAGCAAATACATAAACAAACAACTAAATATAGGATGCTGAAAATTTTCCATCTTAAATATGACCAGATGCTGAAAATATTCTATATTATATGTGACTGGTCTCAAGAGTAAATTGTTTCCATATAAATGGAAGGTCTAATTGGTGGTGAAATCCCACTGGCAAACTGCATTGTTCTGTGTATTTGTTGAGCAATGGTAATTTCTTTAGTTATTGAAAAGAGGTCCTTAATGAAAGTGAGATAAGAGGGGCTGCCTAAAACTTGTAACATCAGCTGTCTGTATACTTGTGGTTCTGAACTCTGAAGCATCTATGTCCTGGAAATGGGTTCAACATTCGATAGGAATGCGGCTCATTTCTTTCTGCACTGTTATCTGGACATAAAGCATAGACCGGGCAGAGTTATAACTGACCTGTTCATGATTATGAGACCTAGGGTGATTGGTAGGAAATTTGCTTGATCCGAACCCTATTCAATTGGCACATACTAGACAGATAATAATTTTACCTTCTTATATTAGTTGCATTTCCTTTACAGAGCTTTATTGGAGAACAATGCCCGGCTTGCATATGACCTGAACCCAAATGAGCCTACCTGAAGTAACTTTACTGAATATTCTGTCAAAACTTTTTCAACTAGATCCAAAATTAGGTGCTAGTGCAACCTAAATAAGCTGCTTCCAAGTCTTCAAAAGCTAGAACTGAGAGCATCAAATTAAGCATGAATGCAAATACTCTTTGTTCAATTTTTGATCATGGTTGGTGGGGTATGCGGGTAATGTGACGTAAATTTAATGTTTAATTTGTGGATTTGGATGTAGCTCCTACAGAATCAAGTATCTTCTGAGGCGAGAAGGTGATGGACGGTGGAAGTTCTACCAAGCCGATGTAGATACTCCGTCTTGATTTCCATGTTGGTCACCGGAGCATAGTTCTGTAGGTTAGAGCCATATTCTTTGGTAAATGAAGTAGTCTTGTCCACTTGAGGAGGCTTGAGGGAAACGTGTAGAAGACGAGCTGATAGTGAATGCTGCAGCTTTCTATCCCCCTTCTTTCAATTTCATTATTTATTCTTTTTTTCTTTTTCCTTTTTCTTGAGTGGTTGGGGGGGTGGAGTTTTAGGGCATGATTTCTAGTGATAGGAAAATCTGCTGCTTGTGCAAACTCCTGGCAAGTAAATAAATTGAAATCAGATTATTCTTTGTACTGTTCAGAAAGATTTGCTGCTAAAATGATATTTCTTCTTCCTTGATAGTTGAGTAAGATTTTTCTACTGAACAGAGAGATTTGCCAATTTGAACGTCAAAGTCCTAAGAAAAAAAGGAAAAAGAGCAGTCAGTTGAAAATTATAGAGTTATTGGACGCCAATAATCCTACATTTGGCATTTGGTGCCCTTAGACGTCAATGATATCACCTTCCAAATTGGAATGTCAATAATTTTAACATTTGGAAGTCTTGAACACCAATAATCTCAATTTTTAAATTAGATGTTAATAATTCTGGTATTGGCTCTATTTTGACCTCCTCCCACACAGGCTCTAAGATTAAAAATCATAAGAAAGTTGCGGTAGACAATAGGTTAATATTTAGTCGACAATAATTATTTATTGAACAATATGTTAAATTCTAATGGACGAATTCTAAGTTATTATTTAGCCAACAACAAAGTAATTTTTAATAAATAATTGAACTATTTTTAGTGAGAGGAACACTTCTTAAAACTGTCTTATGTGAGATATATATATCATTTTTTATTTAGTTCGTGAAACATGATTATTTACCGATATCCGTCCTTATCTGTTTTAGTGTAACACAATCTATAATCAAATTACTTCACACAAAATGATATTCCCGTCGTCTCATATTATTATCCCTCTTTCTTTTTTAAATGTCCCCACAACATAATCGTTTAAAATTTTCTATCATATAAAACGATAGAAATGATAGCATTAAATGATACTTTTTAAAAATTTATATTATCTAGACGAGACAAATTATATACAATATAGGGAGTAAATGTTTATAGTTACTTTACCACGCACTAGACAATTGTGGGCTACAAGTAGTAACAGATCTAGACTTCGGGGGATGGGATGGGATGGGATGGGATGCGGGAGATTTCACTCTCTGGAGCACTATGCTCCATATTCCTTATAACTTATTCAAATTGTCTCTTCCTTCAAACAATTTACAAAAAATAAAAAATATTTTAAAACTTTTGTGACAGCATGGACAGTGTTATTTTTATTGGGATCAACGGAATTTATTTGATTATAGTAACTTTCTAAGGTAATAAGAGGTATAATTTATATCGTTTTATTTTGTATTATTCTCCATAAACTTTGTGGCATTTCTCTTTTATTTATATCGTTTTATTTTTCTATTTACTTGATTGCTCGGGTATAATTTATTGCATCCAACCATTCTAATTTCTAAATATACTATAATTTAGATTTTGAATTTTTGCTCACTTAATTAGATAGATTATATCATCATGAAAATCAGAGAATATATATCAAACTGTATATAATTGGTTGAAACCCAACTTATATTAGCCTTTGTACCATATATATATGTGTGTATATTCATGTATATCTATATATAATGATAACAAAAATGACGACTATTCAACAACAATAACAAAACACTTGTTGTTTAATGTAGTAAAACAAACGTTGGATAAATACATGTAGGAGTTCGTTGTAGCCTCATTTTCTTTTTTGTTTTTTATTGGTAAGTTGACCCAATTGTTTGGACCTCCTATCTTAAAAAATTCAATAGATTGATTGAATCAGAAAGGGGGAACAATATTAAACCCAAACTACCAGCACAACACACAAATTCCTCAAAGAGGAAATTTGTGGCCCTCAAATTCGAACATGGTGGGAGCTTGGTCGGAGGGCCGCTCAGACAACTGTAGCCCCATACTTGGCTTGTTCTATTACATTACGATTGAACAGAAAGAAGAGAAGAGGAGATTGATCAGTAGCTAGCAACCAATTAATATCATCTTAGAGTGTTAATTAGGTTCCATGAACAATCAAATTATTTTTAATAGCAGTAGGTAGTATTAATTACTTAGGGTTGGATCAGTTGTATGTGCTTTTCATATTGTGTTAAAACAAATGGCAACTTGCTAGGTATGCTTTTATTTGATAGATTTAAAAGCATGGAATCTACATCTATATAAACTTTGATGTGTAATCACTCTTCTCCAACCATAAGGCATATATACATTAATATTTATCCTAGTTTTATGTTGACTTTAGATGGGAAAAATTAGATAATTAAGCTCACTATTTTTTTTAAGTGTGTACCATCCAAATGGACCCTTATTTCAGGAGATAATTATAGTTAGGCTTAAAAGTTTAAAGGGGATAGAGATATCAAGCTCAAATTTAGAGCCCAGGTCCATAATTTACCTAACTCCTTTGCATAACTTGAAAGGAAATTCTATATCTTAAAGTTCTATCTTAAAGTTCGAACACCGGTAGAGATGGTGGAAGTGTAGAGTACTTGACATTAGACCCAACACTCACTTGTAAGTCACCAATGACTTTAAGCCAAAACATGCTATATATTATTTTTCAAGTTGTCATATTTTTAGCTTATCAATAGTTCTGAATACACTTATAAAATGGACACCAAATTAACACCGATGTGATATGATTCAATCATATTAAAGACATCACCATAAAAACAGGGAGTTTTAAAAATTAAAATTAAAATCAATATTTGTATTTTTGTGTATATTTTATTGGTAATAAATGTACTTTTTCTTAACTCATAGGAAACCAAAAATTACACTGTAATTAGTTCTATATATCATTAATCATTTTCAATTTCAACCCTCCATACACAATACATACATTAAACAAATGCTACTTACTCTTGCAATCTACATCCTTGAAGAATACAAAGACAATCTTAAAATCCATGTAAAAAAACCTATAATAGTGATCCTCATACATACAAACCATGACAAATAGGAAATGAGATAAGAATATGCTTGGCATACTAATAAAACCAACTTCGATCTATCAGAACTAGTTTTTTATATAATTTTATGATCTAGGAGTAAGAGTGTCACATCAAATCTTTCTATACCCTGTTTAAGACTGCTCGTACTTTTCTTACTCGAGCCCTGTGACCTATTTTTATTGGTTCTTTTTTCTCTTTTGCTTTAATTTGTACTTTTTCTTTCTTTTTGTTTTAAAATAAAAGTTATATGTTGTAGTATGGGTGCATAACAATATTTTATTTGGTAAACTTAAGGTGATAAACCTTGTATGTTAGAAGTAAAGATTTATGAGAGAGAAAAATATTAGTATTTGAATCATGTGTCATTGTTATGCTCCCACCTTAGGAGTCAAAAATTTGCTTACCCATTGTGGATGCTCTTAAACAATTATAGAAATGCCGACAGTACTTTTACTTTATTGAATTTAGATAATTTGACGGAAAATGTCATTAATTAAGCAAAGATAAGTTTCTCAGCCGTTACAATGTGAAAGATAAACCAAGCCTTTTTCTAAACATGTACATAAGGATGCTTTAACGATCATGGCATCTCAAGGCTCAATCACAATAGTGATGCAAAGGGTTTGTTTTGTTTTGTATTTTTTCTCCTTTTGTTGGCGCGGAGGGGGTTGTTTTGTGAATTGTTGCTTTTGATATTGCATGAAATATGAGCCAATGTTCACTTAAGAGAGAAAGCTTGAGTTCGTAGTGAAGCTTCCACTCAATAGATCTTCATTTGCCACAATGAAACTTCAAGTTACTTGATGGAAAAAAGGCATTGTGATCTCAAGATCTTGCTCCAAATCAAGCATCCATCAATTCATGTTTTTCTTACTCTCATATGTATGGCCTAGTTGCCAATTATTAGGCGCAACGTTCTTAAATACCTTCTTCTTACCATCGCTAGTGGTCACTTGAAACGATAAACTTTGGCCCTCGAGATTTGACCAAGTTTGCCGGTTCGACCCCAATTCCTCGACATTTGTGTCCAACTTGAATTTGAGCCCTTGATGTTCATGCCAACAACGTCACCGTCGCCACCAACATTGTAAACCAAAACCATCAACCAATATGGATTCCCTTTAAGCTCAAACTTGACACCTCCTTTTCTAAGACACTTTACCTTCCTATAAGCAACAGTACGACCCCACCTTTATACTCTGCAATCTTTAGGAACATCTTCATTGATAAATCAAAGTGTTTTCGCGGTGTATTGCACCAAGCATAAGGGTCATCCTGGTACCATGGAGGGCAAAAGTTGGTGGCGGTAACTCGAACCGAACTCGTTGTGACAAGTCTTGTTAGACGAACCTCAAATTTCAATTATGTAAAAATAAGGACAAAGGAATTCAAAATCGAACCTGCACCATCTTTGCACCATTCCGAGTCTTTGCACCTTATTTCATAACAAGCTCCACAAGAAGCTCCATCTTTAAAGAGTGCAGTGCTTAATGCTGTGGTTGCCAAACCATATCCTTGCTTAAATAGATCTCCATATCCACAAGCACCATCTGCATTTACAAGTAAAATGCAAACAATTATAAGTTTCAAACATAGATGATTTAATGTCTTTGTTTCGATCTCCTTATGCTATCATATTTTCTGTTAGATTTATCCTAAAAAATAATCCAATATATCTTAATGTTTTTATTATGGTTCTCTCATACTAATCCTATGTTCAAAGACAAAGTCTGTGAATTTAGCCATTGTAGAAAACTTAGAAAATAAAAAATATATATAATACTTTTATTTCCAAGATAACTTCATTGCTTTCTAAGAATATTTAATTCCCAAATTTAGTAAGTATATACGCAAGTGTAGAACTCTTATGCACTTTTTACAAAATCCTCTAAAAATCAATTTGTTTTGAGTCTAAATTCTCTATTAACTAAACATATGAATTCATATTTCCACTAACCTTGATGACGGACTTTATTTTTTCTATTTTTGATATATTCTAGCATTCTTACTCACAATATGAAATCAATTGTTTATAATTTTGAGTACTTTAATAGTAAATCCATACCCCACATATAAATAAAACCCAATTTGTTATTGATCCGGATATTTTCCAAACAATTTCATCTTATCCGCCGCGTCACTAGCTAGTTACGCTAATAAGTCTGACGATGGAGGGACAAGTCTAAACCCACTCTCAGCGAGTAACTTACTACTTTACCCCCATTAAATTCCTGTATAAATAATCACATACCCCACCATCATATCATGGGCTCACAACACAAATTTCAACACTTTCCTCTCTTGGAAAATCTCACAATTCCCTAAAAGCCTTACTCGGTAAGCAAACCCCAAATCCCAAGAAGTTCCCCTTTGCGCATATCGAGAAAAATCTTCCTCGATTCACTCACTCGGTTTTGTATATTAACTTGACTGTAGGAGGGGCGTTTCCCAATATCCACCCCGGGCCTCGCCTTTTACAGGGTCTACAGCTGCCAAGTGGAATCCATCCGACCAAGCCACGCCCTCGCAACCGTACTATCAAATCCTCTCTTCCTCCGAATCATCATCCACATCATCACACCCTTTTTCCTCCGAAAATAGTTATAAACGATTAAATCATATTGAACTAACGACATCAAAGGGTAAGACGATATAAACATAACAATAAAAAGATACGTAATCGTCTATGTGAGGAAAACTTATGAAGAGCAATAGAAAGAGACTCACACATGGTTTCTCGGCCTCCAAGGTCTCCATAAAATGTTGCATGGCCATCATTCCAACCATGATTTCCATTTGAGCCTTCAACAACAAAATAACATAATCGCAACAACATTACCATTATTACATAAAGATTGGTGGATGAAAATCTTGGGTTTTCCATTTTCAAAAAGGGTTTAGTAGAATTTAGTTGTGAAGAAAATGGCCTCTTGATTTTGAAGGCTTTAAATAGAAAACAATTTCACACGGATAAGGCATGTTAAGAATCAGTCAGCAAGTAAAGAGCAAAATTATCCGAGGGAAAAAATATTTTGTGCAAACCTCCTATCTTTTCTCGCTTTTACTAGAACAGATTTTCTGCCTAGAATTGTGGTCAACGTGATCAGATTTTTAAGGAAATTATTACTCAAATTTTTTTTGGAAGACATAATATGGAGAAAATCTTTCAAATCCCTTCGATAATTGCACTTGTAAGATGATATGTTTTTCCTTTCAATGAAAGTGGTTCACTAAAACTTTTTTTGCACTTTTTAGTGTTGAGAATGTATAGGGGGTTGAATGTCGTCGGTCACTATACTATAGTAGTTGTTATGATATGTATCCTTCCTCGGGCCGTGTAAATTTCTTATTAAGCTGTTCTAACTTCTAAAATTGGACAACTCTATTTGGAAAATTTATTTGCACATTAATGTCCTTTAATTGTTGTATTTAAAATGATCGATTTTCCGTACTCTAATATCTCTAAGTTCAATCTAAATATTAATTTCAAGATCCCGACCATCACTTGTACATATGTATAACAACAACAATAATAACGGAGTAGGGACTTATTGCATGTGACATAATTAAATGAATAAACTATAACTAAGTTTTGCTTCAAAATTAATATTATCATTTGCACCTCAAAAAATAAATATTGAGAGAAACTATTCATCAATTTAAAAATGTAGTGAACTTTTGCATAGAGTTGTGAAATTAATCTATACAGTATTGCAAGACAAATAAAATCCTCAATAACATTAAACTATATTGCCTTAATGCATCTCATATCCCCCAAACAACAGTACAATATATATTTAGTTTTTTCCTATTTGTTTTTCTATAAAAAAAATTAAATTTTTCCTCAAATGGCTGACCAAATTAATTTTTTAAAGGTAAAATAGGGGGTCGTTATATTAAATCAAGTTCGGTTAGCCTGGAAATACTAGGTGGAAAATTAGAGAACCAGTAGGAATTCAATCACCCGTAAGAGGTGATTTAGCAAGCAAATGAGCAACAGTGTTTTTAAGGATAGCATCGATCGAAACCCTTCGTCTAGTGGCATTTTGAAGTCATGAAATAACATCCAATGTATTTAGTATCGGTTATAGTTAAACTGATATGATTTCTAAAGGAGTATAATAAATATATTTACACGCTGAAACTAAAAATACAGTTAGAGTGAGTCATGAATGCCGCCATAAAAATAAAGAAGTGTTTGTTTGGTTGGAGAGTTGCAAAATTGTGAAACACCATTTGAAAGTTAAAACTGGATTTGAAATAGGGCATGAGCTTCTGGTTGTGACCACCAAAAGGGCCATCTTCAATGCACCATTGTGAATTTACACGCAATTTCAAATCCAGGCTATGGAATAGCTCCACAAATTGGCCATCTTCACAAAGGATACTACTTAATGTTATGGTTTCTAAAGCATATCCTTGCTTGAATACATCATATCCACATGTACTTTCTACACTAATGTAACAATAGTAAATTTAAAACAATGTGAAAAAATAATCTCCTCTCGGGAAAAAAAAAGTTTCGGAATCTTTGCGATGACATGTACGAGTTACTTTTATTAGATTTTATTTGTGTATGTTAGTGTACTTATTATATTTTGGAATACTTTTTGGTATTATCATATTCTTGTATCCTTCAATACATATATTAATGTAAAAAGGGGAGAAAGGAACCAAAAAAAGGGGAGAATTATAATTATAAAATATATAGTTTTTATCTTTTAATTTTTTAACCTTCATAATTTTACTAAATATTTAAGATTTTATTTTTATTTATTTTTATATTATATGATAACTTTTTTAAAAATATTATTTATATTTTGATTATTTTTCTATTATTTTAATATGAAAATTCACCTTCATTTGTTTTATTTCATATTTTTTTCAATAAAGTCATCATTATTGTCCTACTTTATCTCTTTTTTTCTAATTATATGACAATTAGGATGACTTTATCAAATATATATATATATATAAAATGATGCAAATGAAGATGAATTTTGTTATTAAAATAAGAAAAAATAATCAAAATACAGATATTATTTTTAAAAAAATATTAAATAATAAAAAATAAAAAAATCCTAAAATTTTAGTAAAATTATAAAGGACATAAAATAAAAAATTAAAAGAAAAAAACTACACATCTTATAATTATTATCTTCAAAGACAAGGGCATTTTCATAAATTTAGGGGTTTCAAATCGTTTTTTGACAAAGGTGAAGGGAGATAAAAATTATTACGAAAATTTGGGAGTTTAAAAAATCAAAGCCAAAAATTCAGAGACAGTATATGTAGATATCTCATAATAAAGGGGGAAAGGAACCCAAAAAACAACTATACATTGACCGCTATTTAATTTAGAGTAAGTTTGTTAGGAAACTTTGATGACCATTTAAAGGGATTTATACCTCATAGGAGCGACATGTACCAATCTCACACTTGATCCCCTCCACCCCTATAAATTTTTAAATACACCTAAGAGCTTATATTCATAGGTGTCATATCATTATCAAATATACTAAATATACCATGCATGCAAATTCTTAAGATAAATTTTTTTTGCCAAATATCCTAATGCTAAACAAATTTCAGCCATCGATAATTTCGGCCAGCTTATGTTTGTTGCAGGCAGGTGGTTATCCATTTTTTCAATAATTTCTTTTATTTCATCATAAAATTCATTTTATATATATATTTTTAAAACACTATCACATATCATCACAAAATTTAGTTTCTATTTTTTAGATATTCTCACATATCACATTTTTTAGTTCCTTCAATAAAGTTAAGTTTGATCCTATAGTTATACAAATTATTTTATCTTATCACAAAATTCAATCTCTATTTATTACAATTTGTTCACTGTAAATATAATCTTTTGTTCATGGGATAATGTTTATTTGTTCACAAAATATGACCATCTACTGATTAGGAGCATTAATTTATTCATTGGATCGTGTTTATTTGTTCGCTGTTAGAAGACTTTGTTTATGTAATGATGTTTTAAATGTTCATTGGAATATGATCATTTGTTAATAAAGAGCATATGATGTATTCATTGGATTATGTCCTTTTATTCATTGTGAATAAAAGAGTGTAACTTTTATTTTTTATAGGAATATGACTATTTATTATTGAGCATATGATTTCTTCATGTGAATACCTTTATTTGTTCACTCGTGATTAGAAGATTTGTTCATATGATAAGATTTATTCTTTGATTGTGCTTTCTTATGAAATTCCTTCAATTTGCTAAGAATTGATTGCTTTTTTGCCAACAACGTTTGCACCTTATCACAATCTTCCTCAATTTATACCAAATTGTTTGTCCGGTTAATTGTAGATGCTTCATGGTTGGCGAGTTCAATTTCGGATGTCTCACAATTTGTATTGGAGGTTGTTTGCCTCCTACAATTGAACACTTAGATATTATTGTGATGAACAAAGAAATTTTATTGTGATGAACAAGTATAACTTGAAACAAGTGGACAAACAACTATTATGTTGATGAACAATATAACAAACGATAATAAACAAATAACTATATATGGATGAACAATTAACTAAAGACAATGAACAACCCACTATTATATAGATGAAAAATATAACTTATGATAATTGACAAATACTCCTTAAATGGATGAACAATATAAATCATCGGGACAATGAACAAACAAGCATTATATTGTTGAACAATATAACCTATGATATTAAACAAATGACCAATATTGACAGTAGCCTAGGAGGCAAATTCTAACATGTAAAATTGTTATTGATGAACAATATTGACATTAGCCGAGGACAAAGAACTTTTATATTGATAAACGAGTATAACTGGAAATAATGAACAAACAATTATTATATTGATGAGCAATATAATCGATGACAATAAATAAACAAGCGTAACGCCCCAACTTCCAACCCATTATTAACTAACCAAAATTTGCGCATTAACCACATGACCTAAAGTGACGAAAATTAAGATCGGGGTTGAGGCATTACTGCCGTCCCTAGATACTAGAGACAAGGTTAAAACATTTAATTAATTTCTTTTTTCGTACGACATAAACAATAATATGAAAATTATGTTTATATAAACAATAACTTGGATGACTCTATTTCCATATCTAGAGTTCATATGTAACCCAAAAACTTAAATTCATTCTAGCACAACCAATTGTGGCACAAGAGATTCAAGAGGGGTGTTCAACAGGTCATGGTCCAACCTTGTCGGGTCCCTTCTCGTCGATTCCTCCACCTCCCAGTCTTCCTGTTTAACCCTTGTCTATTTCTCTTTTCCTAAAACAAAATTTTAAAAAATAGGAAAAACTAAAAGTGAGCGATTGGCTCAATACGTTACCCTTGTACTCGTGAAAACATTTTTGTGAACCGGTGAGCGCGCGCTTTCAAAAATTCATTTAAAATATATCATTTAAGCAAAAGCTCCATTTTCTGTTTCCTGTAAACTTTTCGGTTAAAATTTTCGATTTCGTAAATATTTTAGCTTCCGGCTAACACCGGGTCCGATACGATTAATTCCGCTAGCGGACAATTAAGAACGAGTTAACGATGAATCGATCAACGATTAACGATTAACGATTAACGATTAATTGGGTCCTAAAATGTTAGGTCGTATTAAAACAAATACGGTAAAGCTTTTCATAACAATTAAAATTTAATTATTTTGGAAGGGTACAAGCAATAACGTACCTCGGTTGGAAAATTGTTTCGAATTAATTTTTGATTTGCTTCGCTTTCGACGTTTCCGATAACCTTCGTTTGCAAATAAAAATTTACCCCTTTTACTTTAATATAGTCATTATATGTATAGATGTATATTTCCTCATACCCTTTTTATCAAAATTATTATCCAATTCTTGAATTTGTTTTCCGAAAATAAACACACACACATATATATATATATATTTTCTTTAACTTTATTTCTCCAATTAAATATCCCCAATTCCATAAAATATAAATATATTAATTCTTTCCTTCTTTGTATCTATTTATTTCCATTATGAATAATTAAATTTAGTTTTTTTAAAAAAGAGTTATTACCTTAGTAGTAATTTAGGTGTTGACAAAAAGGAGTGAGGGAGGACAATTGGTGGCTGGCCGGATATAGGTGGCCGGAGTCCGGTGGTCGGCGGCGGGCGGTAGGTGGCAGCCTGCAAGCGGTTCGTGGGCTGGAGGCTGGGCAGTGCAAGAGAGTATTTCGGGCTTGGGGCTTTCTTCAGCTCTCCCTTACTTTTGTGTTTTCTCGATCCGATCCAACAGCTCCCTCCCCCTCCCTTCGTTTATAATGGGCTCTTGCAACCTATATCTTATCCTCTTCCACCCCTATCATTTCCATGGGATTTGGGCTTATCCAAAGCATTAATATTTTTTACATATGGTTAATTTTTTTTATCATACATTTGTTACCAATTTATTTGTCTGTAAAATTGTTGCTGTGTTTTTTAAATTTTATTTACTTATCTATTTTATTGTTATTATTATTATAATAAATAATCCGTTTCGAAATTGAATTTCGGAGTAAATAATCGTACTTATATTTATTGATAAATGCGCGTTTGCATATATTATAAATATTTAAGTGTGAATTGATATTTCTAAGTCAATTAACCGACAAATTCATTCACATTTATCATTTCCATTTTGATATTTATGCGCGGCTCATCGCTTCTTAAATATTGAAACCGTAAAATGCAATAATTAGATACAATTAAATTTTGGGGCCTTACAACAACTATTATGTGGATAGACAATTGAACCGAGGAAAGTGATTGTTTGTGTTGGCGTTTGTTCATTAATTGCCCTAATTTTTGTTGTGCTAATCTTGGCTTAATTTTTACTTCGAGGATGAACGAATTCACCGCCGATGACAACTAGGGCAGTAGAGAGAGAGATTGCGTGTTGTGAGGGAGAATATTGAGCAATCATGAACCAAAAGTAATCTTGATTAAATATTATTCGTGGATGAATGAAATCCAAATCTTCGATGAAACAAACTCGACGACGGGTAAGGGGCTATAGATAGAGAGATTGAGCTTTGTGAGAGTGAGAAGAAAGCAGCTTGCAAACAATCGAAAATCAGCTTGGTAGAGAAAGCGAATTTGAGCAATGTAAGGGAGACCGAGAGGCGCGAAGTGCAATTGGAGAGGGAGTGGGAGAGAGTATAAATGAAAAGAATACTAATGTTATTCAATTTTTAGGTAATTAACCGTAAAAGTATTTTAATAATTCAAAAAAAAAAACCACGCATTGAGTTCTTTTTCCATATGAACGTAGGGGATTGGGATTTAAAAAGGCAGCTCATGGGGTTTTTTTTTAAAAATTATTATAATCCTTTTCACGGTTAACTAGCTAGAAATTGAGCCACGTTAAAACTCTCCGATTTATGATCTCTCGCACTCTTTTTCCAATTTAGTTTATGTTTTCACTATCTCCCGCTCTCTCACAACACTCCTGCTACCCCCTTTCTTTCTCCACTGGCTGATTTCTAGGCTAATTCTAGTTGTTTCCACACCATAGAATTCTCGCACCACCGTGAGTATAATAACCGAAAATCTTGACCTTTGTTCTCTACCGCCCCATGTCTCTCTCATTCTCTTACTCCGGTTGGAGTCTTACCAAATTTTGGTCGCCTCCAGGCAATCACTTCCACCGAATTCTCACACCACCACCCAAGCCATCATAAGATTTGTTCATTTAATGGTATTTGGCTTAATTGTTCGATTGAAGTTAGAGCTGGTGTATTAAGTAACTCCATGAAGTTTCAATTCATCAATTTTTTAATTGGAAAATTAGTCTTTCTTTTTGCGTTTTTTCCTTCTCTCGATTTTTTGGAGATTTTGTAATGAACAAATTTTGGGTCAATGGTTGTTTGTTCATTGTCCTAAGTTATATTGTTTGACAATACAATAGTTATTTTTTTATTGTCCTAACTTATATTGTTCAACAATATAATAGTTGTTTGTTCATTGTCCTTAGTTATTGTTTGTGTTCATTGTTCTTAATTATATCATTTATCAATATAATAGTTGTTGTGTTCATTGTCATAAGTTATATTGTTCATCAATATAAGAGTTCTTTGTTGATCACAATAATTTCTAATTGTTCAATTGTAGTAGAAAAAAAACTTCAAACACAAATTGTGAGGCATCTTAAATTGAACTCGCCAACCAAGAAGTATCAAATGAAAAATCCAAGCGAGACAATTTTCGAAAATGACGTAATCGGTGAACAATTTAGTATTGATTGATGAACAATAACGTATGGACTAATGAACCAAAAAATCAGAAAAAGTTAACAACATCGAAAAAATTAACAATATCGAAAAATAACATAACCAGTGAATGATTTAGTATGGATTAATGAACAATCTCATATGTACTAATGAACGAAAAACATTAGAAAAAATTAACAATCGAAAAAATTAATTGTATCGGAAACAACATAATTTCTCGAAAGAAGGTTCTTAGTGAGTTAACACACTCTCGGACTTTATTCAATTTAGATTTAACTTACAACCTTGCAGTAGAAATGAAAAAAAGGAAGAAACCAAACCCAAACCCAAACCCAATTTTTTTCACATTTAACGAGGTGAAAGCAAAGACCGAGATTGGGCGGCGGCGGTGAGGATCCACAATCGAAAAGTTAGAGCGAGGTGGATCGTGACCAAGGTGGATGATTTGCAAGCTAGAGTTCTCAGTAAGTAATTTATTAGCCGTTTTCTCTAATAAATTTAATATTAAGTAATTATGATATTGAATTTTGAATTTGGATAATTCTAAACCTAATTCATTAAAGGCGGAACCCTAGAGAGGTTAAGGGTGTCCACACCCTTCACCCAAAAAAAAAAAAACTTAAAAAATAACTATATTTGACCAAATACTATAAAATTATATGTTTTTAAAAGGGAAGTAAAATAGAATTGTGGACAAATCATGGACTCACCATCTTATAATTTAAGTTTTGTAAGACCGTCATATTCAAAATTCACCTTTTGATTTACTATTCGGCAAAAAAAATAAAGAAAAAGGAAAAGAATCCAATTCCAAAAAGAAGACGTTGCTTAAAAATCGAAAAACATCGCTCATTTCATTTTGCCGATTCCTTTCCCCAGACAACTCCAACCTCTGCCCCCTCGCTCCGCCATCAATGGCGAGCGCCGCCGTCTCTGCAGCTCCCACACGGCCGGAAGTATTCTCTCTCCTAATGTTCTATACCTGATTTTCTGCTCCCGCGGTCTCCTCTCTGCCTCTGCCTCTGTGTCTGCCCTCGCTCTCTACTCCCTCGTTCTCAGCTCTCAGCTCTCTCTCTCTCTCTCTCTCTCTCTCTCTCTCTCTCTCTGCTCTGTCAAGCCTGCTCTCTCTCTCTCTCTTTGCTCTCAACCACACGGCGCTTTCTCCTGCTCAACGCTTCTTCTCGATCTCCGTCGGGCTCATCTCTCTCTCTAGTCAACCACAACGGCGCTTCTCGATCTCCGGCCGGCAGTCCACCCACACGGCGGCGACTCACCTCAGCCTCAATTTAAGTACTAGGTTTTAGAATTCAGGTACACCCTTCACTTTCATACTTTAAATTTATAAATTTTATTGCAAAATCTGTACATTATTGTATTTTTTTCTTCTAATTGTTCCTTTACTCATGTCCTCAACATCATTGTCTCGGCTCGGCTATTTGTTTTGCTATTTGGTTGTTAGTATTTTCAATTAATTGGTTTCGGTGTTAGTAATTTCAATTTAATTGGTTTGCTATTTGGTTTGGTTACTTAGGTGATTTGTGTGATTGTGATTTGTGTGGTTGTGTGTGATTGTGTTTTTGGGATTTGTGTTGAATTTTTTCAAATTTTTTTGTTCTTTGTCCAGTTTAATATGGGTCAATACAATTCTATTTTACGATACTAACTGAAATATGTTGTGAATGGTGTGATTGTGTTTTTGGGGTTTGTGCTGAATTTTTCTTTTTTTTTTTTTGTCTAGTTTAATGTGTGTACACCCTTGTTTTAAATTCTTGGCTCCGCTAATGTAATTGATGGTATTATACCTAATTTCACTAATTAGAAATTTGCCCTTTGAATTTAATGTTTATGGGTTATTTACTTAGTATTTGGCTTGAGTGAGTGATGGACGTGCTGGGAATGGGAATGGACGCAAATGAGAGGTTATATGATCTTGTATGCTGAAGGTGTACTTGTGGCAAATATAGGAAGCTACATGGGCGGTGTGGATTTGTGGCATAATGAGGATGAAAATTTTGATAATTTTGATCCCAGTCTATGCATGATAAGTAATTGCATGGTTTGAAGGGAGCTTGAACAGTTCTCTCTTAATGGCTAAAATCTCTCCCGAAGGTTTGCTCTCGGGAAGCTAAGTCGCCCTAGAGGGGGTGAATAGGGTGATGAGGAAATTTGCTTGAGTTAAACACTAGATATGACTCCGAGGAGAGTGTGAGTCAAGAATGAACTCAAAAAACCCCGACTCATAATTAAGTGGAAGATGAAGATACAAATTGGACAGAACTTTAACTCGTCCGAGTCTAGATTGGACTCGGAAAAGCATCAACTCGAAGTTACGTGGAAACCCTCCCGGGGTAGAAAACCACTGAGACCGTGCTAATCCAAGCACAAAGTCAAATCCGCTATTTTGAATCCACAAAATACGAGTAGAATGACTCAACCAGAGTTGCTCCCTTAGACAACTCCTTACAAGTTTTTCCTAGACTCGAAATTCCCTTATCCGAGTTAGTACTTCCTAACCGAGATAACCTTTACAAATAGGGACAACTCGAGCTGAGTTAACCCTTACGGCTCAAGTAAAGGGACCTTACTTAGAAAGTAAGAATAAGTGTTTGTAACAGATTACAAGACCTTACAACTCAAAGAATATTAAATACAGAGTTGGAGTTGTAAGTAGAAGATTGAGTGTGAATACAAAGACTTTTGCTTGTTCATGTATTGACGGTTGGTTCAGCCAATCTTCAAGTCTTGAGAGTTGGCTTCCATTTATAGATGCCCAAGCAAATTAGCCGTTGTGATCATCTTTTGACTCGGAAGTCTTTTGTGACCGTTGTAATGGATTTTCCGAGTCACACAAAAATATCCGTTGAAGTGTGAACGTTGGGCAATGACTTTTGACTCTTTTGGAGGTCCCAATTCACTGGTGGTGTCTTAAAAAGTAAGGTAGAAACCACCGTTAAGCTTAGCGTTGCAGATTTCCGGTTTTGGAAATAGACAACCCGGACACGATGTCCGGGCCTTGGTCGAAGTGGAAAAATCCTTGTCCGCTGGTGATTTGACGTTTTGAAGCCGGATACTTTTGTAATTCAAAAATAGGATAGCCTCGTTTGAATAACCTAAAAAAGTAAATCAATTTGGTTCTCAAAGTATAAAATACTTTGGTCCAAGATTAGACACAGATGATAAATTAATTAAGATAATTAAGTGCGTAATTATCTTAGTCGAAAAGGACTTGGAATTTTCTAAGTCTAATATCCATGAGACTCAAAATCCATTTGAGTCAATCTAAAAGAAAATCAAGTCAAATAAAGAATGACAGAGTAGACAGACTTGATTTAAACAAAGCAAAAATTCAAACAAAATATGCTGATTTAGAAGAATGAATTATCAAGGTAATTCTTAACACGAAGTCGAATATGAGTTTATGCAAAATAGAACAAGTGTTCGGACAAGTGATATATCCGAGTGTTGTCCGAGTGACTCGTAATAGTGTGTAGAAAGGCATGTAAGAATATACTTTCTAAGTCAGTCGAAGCGGATGAAAACGAATACAATAGATTCTCGTAACACTCGTAAAAGATGCTATATCACTCGGAAAAGTTTCTAAGACTATAGAATGACTTGAAATCAAAACCTTATGAGGGCTGAAGTCTTGCACCTGATTCTTTGATGGAGCTCTGAATGATGTATATGTAAAGTCCGAGTCTTCATCTCCCCATAAGTGGAGATTTTCTCGCGAGACAATGATCATGACGCGATGTAAATTTACTAAATTGTGATGGTGGTTGAATTTTTGCCCACTCGCTAAATTTCGTTGAGATGAGGTTGCATTGCTTCATTTTTCTAGTCCATTCAGTCATTCACAGCTGCCAAATAAACCACAGCCTATTCTTTGGATAATTCGAGTGGTTTATGGCTATGATTTCTTCTGTTCATCTATATTTACGCACCGAGTAGTTTGAGCCATGTTGCTTATTTTTATAGTAGCCCTAGAAAAGTTGATTTTGGCTTTTTCAAGCACAATGGTTAAGTTAAACACAGGCTTCTAAGGCAATAGGTTGTTGATTAATCCTAATTGTGATTCTCCCGGATCTGTCCATATTACGATAGTTGAAAAGGCAAGTTGGACTAAAGCAAAATGTCTCTCTAATCTTCCTTTATTTCCTTTCTATGAGTAGTAGGTAGTCCACGTTTTTAAATCGGAACCATTCCCTGTACAATTTTTGTAATTAAGGGGTAAGGTCGTTACACTAGACCCCCTCCCCTAAACTTTGCTTCATGGTTAGATTTCAAGGTATGGATTTGGATTTGGATTTGGAATTGGTTTCTCCTCAAATGCTAATTCTTGACTGATTTGGATGTTTGGATTATGATTTCAACAGACATTTGGCCGATGTTCTTGCATTTGAAAGATATTTACAATTATATACAAGCATTTTTAATGCAACCTCAAATATTTTTTTAAATGATTATGTCAATGTGGTGCAGGTGGGGCTTTCTCGAGCACAAAGGCTTGCACAAGGACAAACAATCAAGATTCAGCTATTGGTCGCCATTACCTGTTCGGATAGATGGAGAGCCATGGTTTCAAGAACCTTGTACATTGCACATATCTCATCATGGCCAGGTGCTGTTTTGCCTAAATCTACTTCCCCGTCATTTCTTTTTCTCATTTACTAAACCATGCTTTCCCTTATGAAGTAGCCACTGAGAAAAATAAAAATAAAAAATAAAATTTTGTTCACCGTAAGGGTCCCGCTCCTCTTCAAGGAGGAGAAAAGGAGGAGAAAAGCCTGTTGCAAAATATAATTCACATAGCTTTTTAGTATGTCTCCACCATGATTTTGATGCCATCCAGCCTATTGTGAATATCGGTTACTAGGTTGATAAAATGAAGAGTTCTAGCAGCAATAAGAAATTCAAAGAACAAGGCTTAGAGCTGAAGATAGGGAAAACCAGCATTTTAGCTTTGGACACCTTGACTAAATGAGGTCTTGATCTTCCAACATGTCCTAGTTATTGAAAAACTATCAAATGGGTGCATATAACTAATTTTGTCCGTGCAATGATAATACAATCGAAACTAACGTAGTGAATCTCATTGACGCTTGGATTTTGAATGTGATTCGCCTCAAAATTACTGGGATGGAAGGAATGCATGCATATGACTGTGTGGATTGTTGTCGATGATTGGATGTTCATGAGGTTCATGAGAACTTGTTCTGCTTTTTGTGAATTTATCTTATGCTTCTATGGATATATATTCTTAGAACTACTTCTTTTTCTGGTTTGGGGAGGGGAGGGGTTAGGATTATTTGGAAATCTTAAAATTAACAAGCAACTTCATCCTGCCTTTCTATTTGATGCTATTTGTATTTAGCTAAAGGATCTCCACTGGGTGATAGTCAAACGGAACACTTGGTCCTCCAATGGAATAGGTCATTACATTTGTTTATGGCCTAGCTAAACACTTCATTCTTGATTGAGATTTGTTTATTGGCGATCAGACTATTAGTTTTTAAAATGTAGATTTTTCTTTGCCCAAGTTTATTTTTTAAGAAGCTCAATTTAATCTCTTATATTGGTGTCAATTGTAATTGTTTGGTGGTTTAACCGATGTTTGAATTGTTTAGAGTTTTCCTAGTATCACGTAAAAACATGGATTAAGCTTCATTCCCCTCCTACTCTCTTCCTCTTTTCCTTCTTTCTTTTGTGACATTAGGCTTTATTTGCTTCAAATTTCATAGCATAATCCTCTCAATTTGGCCTCAACTGGGATTGTAAATTTTTTATATGTAGATGATATAGAGAGTCAGCATTGATATCTAGTTGAGTTGACTAAAAACAAAGGAAAAGTAGAGGCAGAAAGCGAGAGAAGAATGGAGATACTATTGTAAATTGTTTGTCTAATCATAGATCTGATTTTCATGTGTTTTCCTTGCCATGTTGGAAGGTTTCTTTGCTGCATTTATGATAGTTTAGACTTTAGACGATTCTGCAAGTGCGAAAGAGAGCTCATTTAAATATCTTATGATAGCTTTGTTGTTTGATGGTGGGTTTTAATTTTTCTTTCTCTGTTTTTGTGTGATAGGTGGATCTTTGTGTCTAGACCGTCTCTGTGAAGAGTCTCCAAGAACCTGATTTGTTCACATTGAAGTCCCATTTATCTCGGCTAGAAAATGTGGAAATTCAGAAGAGGCTGTAGCCTTCTATTGAATAAATCTCTTTTTCTTAGCCTTAGCATTAATCTTAATTCCAGTTGCTTTGGGAGGATCCAAGGTACAGGTTCAATTGTTGATGTCAACTCGAGACATATTGCCGAAAATGTTAGATACCCTTTTAGCTACAGTAGCCAAATTCCCTTTCTTTATTCCACTAGCTCAATTTATTCAAATGCAGATGCCCTTGTAACTGGTATTGAAAATGAGGACCCTTCAGGGAATAATGATGAGATTGAGTGCAAGCAATCCGATATTAGGAGTGAGAAACCTAATCATGATGTTGCGGTCATTGTGGAAACATTGAGGGGCATAGTAAGCAATGGCAACCCATCTGAGTTTGAGCAGTCAGCTGGTAAAATGGTGATTAGTGGTGCTGATGTGACACACAAACTCAACCAATGTGGTGTTACCCTCACATCAGAGCTTGTGGTAGAGGTCCTTTCTAGGACCCGTAATGATTGGGAAGTAGCATTCACATTTTTCCTGTGGGCTGGCAAACAGCTTGGATATGCACATATGATGAGAGAATACCATTCAATGATATCCATCCTGGCCAAAAGGAGGAAATTTGACACTGCTTGGTATTTGATTGATGAGATGAGACAGCGGGGCATTGTAAATCCTAACACTCTTTTGATTATGATTCGGAGGTACTGTGCGGTTCATGATGTTCCAAGTGCTATAAACACTTTCCATGCTTTTAAACGGTTTAATCTTCATCTTGGAATGGAAGAATTTCATAAGCTTCTTTCTGCTCTTACTCGATATAAGAATGTGCAGGAGGCTGAGGATTTACTCTTTAGTAACAAAAGCACATATCCATTTAACACTAAGAGCTTTAACATAATCCTGAATGGATGGTGTAATGTCATAGGTAATCCGCGTGAGGCAAACAGATTCTGGAGGTTGATGACTGATCAAGGAATTAAACTTGATGTTGTTTCATATTCAAGCATTATATCGAGCTGCTCAAAGTCAAATCGGCTGAAGGAAGTGCTCAGGTTGTTTGAACAGATGAAGGAAATGAATATCGATCCAGATAGGAAGGTCTATAATGTGGTGATGCATGCTCTTGCTAAGGGAGGCCATGCAATAGAAGCTTTCAATCTTCTGCGGACCATGAAAGATAAGGGCATCACTCCTAATGCTGTCACTTATAACTCATTGATTAAGCCGTTATGTAAGGATAGAAAGAGGGATGAGGCACAAAGTGTATTCGGTGAAATGCTAAGTCAGGGCTTGCGACCTACTATTCGAACTTTCCACGCTTTCTTGCATATCCAGAAGACAGAAGAAGAGATATTCAGGCTGTTAGATAAAATGAAGGAATTGGATTGTCACCCAAATAAAGATACTTATCTGTTGTTAATCAGGAAGTTTTGCCGACGGCGTCAGCTGGATAATGTGTTTAAGCTATGGAATGAGATGACAGAGCATGGTTGGAATGATGATGAAGCTTCTTATATAACCTTGATTCATGGGCTTTTTTTGAATGGAAATCTGGAAGAAGCACACAAAATATATTCAGAAATGAAGGAGAAATCTCTGCTTCCAGATGCGAAGACAGAGGAATTGATCCAGACGTGGTTGTCTAATAAGCAAATGGCAGAGTGACCAACAACAATTTCAGAAAGTGGTTGCTGAATAATGGTCCTGTCTCCTGGAAAGGAGGAGGTCTCTGTTCACTCATTTGTAAATTTCATGAAGAAATTGATGCTCTAAACTAAACAACTTGAATTATGAGAAGTTGTAGAAACAATTGCTGCTGTTTTCTTTTTGGTACTAGTAAACTTTCATGCCACATATGGTGAATGCTTTGTAGTTGCCATAGGAAGATTGGCATAGTAGTTGGCAAGATACATTGTCGTTTTCTCCAGGGTTTCATGACTTGAGTGACTGTTTGGAGCTTCCCTTAGAGAACACTTCCTAAAGGGTGCACAGAAGTCTTTAGATTACCCTAGTGAAATCAGCACTTGTCAACTAGAATGATGCAATGCTGTACAAAGATCATTCAATTAGCCTGGGGTGTTGATAATAATTGTATTCGAGCTTCATGATCTACCATCCAAAGTCAATGTTAGTCATGGTGGATATGAAAGTGGTTTATGTGTTGAGAAGTGGGCTTCGATTGTGACGGTAAGTTTCCATTGTTTATCTGTATAAAGTTCCAAACTACTTTTTCGTGCGCATTTTGTGTGAACAACCACCCTCCTAATTAAGACCAAAAAACAAAATCTCAAAGTTTCTGGAATATGATTTCTCCAGCTTCTGGATGCTTGCCAATGTTAATATTGCATGGGCTTCAAAAACTGATGCTATGCAACTGCTTACCCTAAATGTAGATATGTAAAAGGTATTGATTTTATGAGCTTTTGGGCTCATATAGCATCATTAATATTATATATTCCTCGTCCTCAAATTCTTCCCTGCAAATAATCTAACTGTGAAACTTTGCATTCCCGTCATACATTACTGGATTCTACTTTGATAGATTGTAATTACTATTTCTTGGAGTAGGAATTGATTTCTTATGCAAGGTCTGTACAACTCCTTGGAAAAAGTATGGGTTTCTGAATGTGGGTCCTGATTCAATTAATTTAATATTATAATCTTTTAAGGTATACTGGGTGCATTTCTAGAAATTGCTATGTAGGATATTGTAAATAACATCCCACAATAGCAAGAAACCCCCGCTCCTCTCCCGCTCCAAAAAGAAAACCCGGGCCAAAACTTCTAATGAAGTAGGGCTTGGGGAGATCATCTCACAACCTTAATCTTGACAAGGAGAGAGGTTTTTTAACAACAAAAGGTATGCACCTGTTTCAGAGAATTTGAATTCTGAATTGACTACTTGTCACTAAGTGTTCAATTAGCCTGAAACTAAAACTGCTTCTCGATATGCAAGACTGTTAGTTGCTAATGCTTGTTCACTCAAAAGGCATATTCAATTTTTGCTGGATGTGTATCATGTGATCACTTATTAATGCAGAGATGTGGAAATTGCGGATGTCCTCACTATGGTACCTGCAATGAATAATGCTATAAATGCAGTTTTGCTGGGGATATGCAAAGACTTGGCTGCTAGATCTGTAGACTCTAATCCTTCTGAAGAAAGAGAGGATTCAACTACACAGAAAGTCAGCTTTTGCTCATGCATATCTACTCAGTTTCTATGCATCTGGTTATGGATTTATCTTTATAGTGAACATGAATTTTGGGAAGAAGAATGTCAATAAACGAAATAGCTCGAGCGAAAAGGAATTTTCACCTCTTTCAATTTGGTAGAGAGGGCCCCTTTCAATTATCGTTGTAACAGAGAATTAGTATCTCTGAAGTGGGCTAGTTTGGAGGAAATTAGTGGAGAGGGACCCTTAGATAAAGGAGATCCCTGTAACTGCAAGAGCAGATGGAAGTTTAGCAACTGGGACACATTTTGAGGAATGATTTATTATGCAGTTCGAGATGGTGTTGATAAAGTTTTATGGTCATCCGTAAGGTCCTTCACTAGAGTTTGGCTGAAAGAAGTCCCTCAGAAAGTGGAAATTCTGTTATATACAGGAAAGTTTTATGGTAATCCTTGGGAAGTTCAACATCAGGGACAACATTATATACAGGAAAGGTATGTTCAAACACACTTGAACTTCTGCGCATTCTGCGATACATAACCCAAGGCATTCGATCTCTTGTGCTTTTTGTGTGAACAATGAAAATTCATGGCTAGTTTACTTCATAAGCTCGGGCCTTGGAAGACGGAGATTGTCATCCCAATCAACCTCAAATCCCAATTTGGATGCTGGAATTTGCAGAAATGTTTGTAATTCAGATGTCAGAGGCAGACAGATAAACAGGAGTTATGGGCAAGCTGTCAATGGCATTACTTAGAAGCAGAAGCAGATAGATGAAGTCATGGTGGATTAATAAGGACAATATTTGCTCATTCATGGGACTATGTTCCTACTTTTGTGTCTTAAGGATAATTATTTGATTATTCATAGGAGATAGGTTCATATCTTGTATAACGCAAAATACATTTTATGTATAAAAATTTGTTTTCATGCATGTAAAGAAATGTATTAAAAAATTATAAGCTAATAAATCTTTGTAAAAAATCAATCTAGCTTCATCTAAACATTTGTATGGAGAAAGTAGTATATTTGAAAATTCACGGCAATTGCTATATATACTCAATATAAAATAGTTTTAATAATCAAAATAAAATAAATTGCATTTATTTATTTTTTTCAACAAGCCTTCTTAAGCTTTGGAACAATGAAGTGGTGCATCTCGAATCTTGAAGCCAACATGGTTAATATTCTCAATGATTCATCTAACCATATGTGATATTTTGACATACTGATACATGAGATTGTCGTGTTTTTGTAATGTTAATAAAATACTAAATTAGCACCAATAGGTACAACTCGTCACTCGTCTAGTCCCTCGCAACAACTCAAATTGATTCTAAAAATGGATATAGAGACAACCATGGAATAGCACCTGGAAGATGAGCAAGAGACACCTTAGTGTTGGTTTATACAATGATTCTTGGGGGAATTTTTAAATTGATTCTGAAAATGGATATAGAGACAACCATGGAATAGCACCTGGAAGATGAGCAAGACACACCTTAGTGTTGGTTTATACAATGATTCTTGGGGGAATTTTGTTCGTCTGCCTTGTTTGCTATACTAAAGTATTTGAGGCCCTTAGAGTGCATATCACAATTGTTTTGGATGTGCCTGTGACTATACCCCTGTAAGTAGGGGTGAGCATGGTTCGGTTCAGGGATTATGGTTCGGTTAATCGGATTTTTCGCTTTGGAAAAATGTGAACCGAAACAACGAATCGAGATAAACCGGTTAATCGGATCGGATATCAATTAACCGGGTTTTTCAATTCGGTTCACCGGGTAACCGGAACCTTAACTAAAGTGTCTTAATGTTCATCTTTTTTATAGTTTTTGAGGTGTAGCATATATATACAATAGGAAAATGAGTATGTTTTTTTAATGTGTAATAGGAATATCTAATTGGAACACGAACATATATGACCATTTAAAAAAAAAAAGATTTTCTATCAAAAAAATTGAAGATTAATAAAACTTAAGGACTTAGGCTATCCACAATGGTTGTATCTCATGGAGAGTTGCTCCAAGTGCCACATAAGCAAGTAAGTTGCTCCCTTTTGTTGTCTATTGTCAATGGTAACAACTCACATGAGTTGCTTCAATAATAATTTATATTATAAATGGGTCCTACATGAAATATTTTATGAATATAATTGTTGTATTAATAAATTAATTTTAGATTATATTAATAATGAAATAATATGACCGTTGTTACATAATTATTAAAAAATATAACCGTTACAAATGAGTTAAATTTCATCAAATTATAGCCATTAATAACCGTTACACACAAACAAAAACAAAAAAAGCCTCTAAAAATAAAAAATTAAAAAACCAAACGAAAATAAAAAAAACACAAAAGCAGACAACTTGCAGCGTGTGGGGCACGCTGCTCCGGCCACCCACCGCCTTACGCTTGCATGAGGCACACGAGCCGACACGGCTTAGTTGGACTATGCCTCACGCGCACGGTTCCCCCTTTTTCCCCTCCACCGGGTGCTTCATGGAGTATCTCCAGCTCAGCCGCACCACCCCCTTTTTTTTATTTCTTTTTCCTCCAACTAGGAGCAACTCCCATGAGATACAACCATTAGAGATAGCCTTAAGCTCGCTGCACTCCCCCCATGCCACTTCCCTCCCCCAACTCCACTCCCCCTCCCCTGTGCCACCCCCTAAGTCATAACCTCCCCCAAAATTGTACACAATGTTTTACACATTCAACTTACTCGTTTCACAAAAAGAATTAAAAAATTATCGGGTTGGTTCGATTAACAAGCGATTTTAAAATCGTGAACCGTAATCGGAACCGAATATCGGTTAACCGGTTCGATTAACCGAAAAATCGATTAGGTTTTGCCAATTTTTTGGTTCGATTTATCGGTTCGGGTGTTTTTGCTCACCCCTTACCGTAAGCAAAGTTTGTGTACCCCCTTTGTTCAACTTCTTGTAGATAATGTTTGTATGTAATGACAATGACTTTCTTAGTTTCATTTCCTACAGCTATCTAGGTTCCGATCCTTAGGGTTTTACATTTGATTTGATTATTGTTGTGTAAATTGTTTAGACAGTCTATATCACAGCTGAAAATGTCGGTTGTTTGTAACTTCAAACTGTTAATATTAATAATAGGTGTTATGTGAGACTGTCTTACGTAAAAATTATTGTGATATGAAAACTTTATGGTGACTTCAAATACATATAGGTGACTGATAATTCATTTAGGGGTTAATTTAATGAAAGTCACTTTTTTATGAATTATTATTCACCCTAGAAATAAGAATAAGAAGTCGCTCTAATATAAGTTATTAATCATATTAAAATGTTTAAAAAGTCACCCTTAACGAAATTTATCTAATAATAACGTTTATTTAAGACGGTTTTATATAAAAATTGTGGGTTAATATTATTGTTACTTTTTTTCAAGAATAAAATAAAATAAAATAAATTTAATATAATATAATGGTATTGAAAGCTTTATTTCATGTTACTCGAACTAATGTGGTGTTTGGTTGGATGTAATGAAATAGAGGTGTAATGTAATCAATTATGTAATATAATTAGATATGCAATGTAATGGGACAACAATTACATTACCATGTTTGGTTATATAAAAAGTGTAATGTAATCACAATGGTAATGGATTATTTTAAGGACAAAAGTTAGCAATTAAATTATTGTAGTGGAGATAAATGCTATTTAAATAAAAATTTGGGTTACATATTTAGATTTGAGCTTTTTAAAATATTTTCTATCAAATAATCAAGTTTTATTGTAAATATCAACTATATTATTCTAATAACAAAAATATAGTAATAAAGATAAATATTATCCACACGAAAATATTTTAAATTCAAAATCATATTTGAATTTTTTTAATCTTTTATATCATATTTCCTAATTTTAAATTTTTTGGTGGCAAAAAGATCAATTGGATTATTCTAATGGTAATAAATGTTTGTCGTGGTGAAGATAAATGTTATCCACATAACAAAATTTTAAACTCTAAATTTATATTTGAGCTTTTTTCAATCTCTTCTATCATATAATTAAGTTTTGAATTTTTTTCATGGATAAAAAATACAAACTAAAATTATTTTATTTATGATAAATATTTATTGAATTAAAGATAAGTGTTAACAAGTAAAAAATTTTGATCTAAAAAATTTAATGTAAGCTTCTTTTACCTTTTTAATTGAATACTTAAATTTTAAATCCAAAATATTAAAGTTAAAATTTTCTCTTAATAACTTAACGATCATATCATATATTAAGATAATAGAAGAAAAAAAATTAAGTTTCTTATCAAATAGATACATTTTTTACTTGCCAAGGAGGAGAGAAAAAATGCATATGGAATTGAGAGGGGAGGGGGAGAATTATTGGAAGTATGTTAAAATTTGATCATAATGATGGATGTAATTATGATTGTTTAATAAATGTTCTAAGTAATTGTAATTGCATAGGTAGAGGTTAATGTGATTACAATGTAATTTTGATTACATTACAAAGTTGTAACCAAATATGATAATGTAATCACCATTACCAATTTGATTGCATTACCACTTTGATTACATTCAACCAAACAAGCCCTAAGTTAAACATTTTTTTGTTAGGGGTTAGACATGACTAATTTTTTTATTCATAGAATCCTGGGTTAAACTTAAACATGTCAACCGGATAGCCCATTTCAGTCGACCCGGGTACCCAGAGAGAGAGAGAGGCTTTTAAAGCCAAAACCCTAGACGCGAACTACAGCCTTGTCCCTCCGCCCTGTTTAGCCGCTTGCTGCTCAAGCACGAGAGAGAGATGGCGACGGGAAGAACAGTGAAGGATGTGTCCCCTCATGAGTTCGTCAAAGCCTATGCCGCTCATCTCAAGCGCTCCGGCAAGGTCTCTCTCTAATGTTCTGCTTAACTGAAAATTTGTCGTTGGATAGCTTTCGTTCTGAATTTAGGTTTTGATTCTTGTCAATTTTTTGAGTTTGATTTCGTTGCTGATACGGATCTTAAGAATCAATTTCTCTGATTGTTTATTTGCGCATTGCTTTTGTTGTTATTATGTGTATTGTGTCAATCTTCAAGAATGAGCCTTCGTTTTCCTTTTAGATTTGTTTGACAGTTCATGCTTTATCTCTATTTGGGCCTAAATGCTTGTTCAGATTCTTGTATGAGCCATTTTGGAGATCTTTGTTGCTATTTGGTCAGAATTTGAAGTGTCTAATTGTAATCTGAGTAACCCAATTTCTTACATAGTCTACTTTCGAAGAAAACAACCCCCCTCAAAAAAAAAAAAAAAGAAGAAACATGTGAAAGTGTTATCATCGTGATTGTTTCATAGTATTGTCTTATTGTATTTTTTTTTTTTTGGATCTTTCTTCCCTGAATCTGATTTTAGTTACATGCAGTTACCACTAAATAGTGTGTTTTTGGTGTGTGTTTTCTTTCTCTCTTATAGATAGAGCTTCCAGAATGGACTGATATTGTGAAGACTGGAAGATTCAAGGAGCTTGCTCCATATGACCCCGACTGGTATTATATCAGAGCTGGTTAGTCCATATTCTTTATGTTGTTCTTTGTTTACGCACCCCTCTATTTATTGAAAGGTTGTGTGTCCGTATCATTGATATTATTGCTATGCATATCTGGAATCTAAGTCGAGATCACACGCTTTGCATACACATAACTCATAGCTTGTTGATTTAAAGTACTCTGGATAAGGTGGCATATTTGGTTATGGGGAGAACTGTAATAAAAATTTGTGAACAATTGACTCACATAATTGGCTATATTTCATTATGGAAGGATAGTACATAGTCATGATCTAATTCAATGTGCTCCAAGTATTTGCCCTTGTGTCATGATCTAATTCAATGTGCTCCAAGTATTTGCCCTTGTGTCTAATTCTATTTTATTACTTAGTTGTATTGCTGTGAAAATTTTTTTCTCACTTAATGGCAGCTTCTATGGCAAGGAAAATCTACTTGAGGGGTGGACTTGGAGTTGGTGGCTTTAGGAGGATCTATGGAGGGAGCAAGAGAAATGGCAGCTGCCCTCCCCACTTCTGTAAGAGCAGTGGTTCTGTTGCCCGACACATTCTGCAGCAATTGCAGAACATGAGCATCGTTGAGATTGATCCCAAGGGGTGAGTCTTTTGTTTTCATTTGGGTTTATCTTTCCTTAATGCTGTGAGTAGTTGAGTACCATAGTAGCGTTTTGGTCGATTGCAACACCTCCCCCCAGCATGCACACGCACACAAACACGCGGAAAAATGAAATTTGGCAAATGCACTTGTTGAATGTTTTGCCTCTGTGGTATTAACTATGAAAAATGAAGTATTGTGTTGTGCCACTTGTGCTTGCTGTTGTTTGCTGTATGCTGTAGCATGGTTCTTTTGGGTAACAAGTTGGAGATTAAATTTGAAGGATTTTAGTCCCTGAATTCTGATGTTGTGTGCTTGGTTAGCATTCTTTGTAAAGCGTCAGTAGTGGCTATATATGAATGGGTGGTCGTGAATCTACCTTTGTTTGGAATAATTTAATGAATGGGTAAAGGGTAAGGAGAACCGTTCATGACTTTTTTTGGTTCTCTCAAAATTTAGGTGATTGGGGGGTGAAGAGATATATTCATCATAATTTCCCTCTTGAAGATACCCTAGTGATAATTACCTGTTTTTCCTTCCTCGTTTCCCTTGCATCCAATTAATTCCCCCCTCTCTGTCCGTGAACTAACTGATGGGGTTCTACTGTATTTGTACATAGTATATCATGTGTACTCATGATAAATGTGTTGACTAATTTTATATTGTGCTTTGCAGTGGAAGGAGAATCACATCTAGTGGCCAGCGAGATCTTGATCAAGTTGCTGGTACAATCAGTGTTGCCTTCTAAGAAGCTGATTCACTGTTCTTTGCTCATGCATCAAATTCTCATTTGGGATTGTTCTTTCTACCCTTCTAGAGCTTAAATGGAGTAGGTGTAGAGCGAAGAGAAGTCAGTGCTTCTTTTTTTTGTGGCATATGTTGAGACTTGGTTTTTCATTAGTTGTGCTTAGTTTCCTTTTGGACAAGCCAAGATTTTGGAGTATAATTCACAAATTATTCCTCGATTTTTGTTATATCATATTATGGATCAAGGAGGAGATTTGCTTGCTTTCATGTGTGAGGTTCAACCCGCATTATTATCAAATTTGAATGTCCTTGGACATTTTGCTACATTCGCAATCGGAGCAACGAATAGAAGACAATTAATGAAGCATCTGCTGATCCCTTGAAGTAAATTAACAAATATAGTAGTTTCTGTATTTAGATAAAAGCACGTTTACTTCAAATTTTCAAAAATAATTTAACATTGTTGCTTTAATACAGGTTGCTATGGCTATTGGGTGATTAGGTGTTGCCTATTTTTTCTTCATTGTGTTAACTGGCCAGCCTAGCGGCCTCGTTAACGTTTAAACTTAGGTTTTTTTTTAAATCTCTTGCTCCCCCATAGATTCTTTTCGGAGCACTTTTTTTCTCTCTATTCCACTCGGCTATAAAGATTTGACAAGTTAAGTGAAATAGAAGGGAAAGAAATTTTGTTAACTCGACCAAACCGTGATTAAACTAGGATTTTTGAGTTGATATAAAAGTACATTTTCCCCTCTTTCACTTCATTCATCCAGTCTCTTGCCCCTCTCACTCGTTGCTTTGTGTTATTCCGATATCGCCCCCTTGTCTCGCTCATTCGTTCCGGACCTAATTCTAGATCTTTTGACTCTCGTGTCTTGGTCCAGTGGTGCCTTACTCGCCATGGTGGTTGTGGTGTGGTTGCACGAAAATTGAGACAAGGAGATAAATAGTGAATTTCAAGTCTCAATTTCCTATTCTACGCTTGCTTATTTGAGTTCATACTCGTACTAATTGACAAGATCTGTGCTTAATGAGTAAGAGAATAGAGAATTGAAATTATGACTCGACTCGTTCATGTTTCTATTTGAATGGTTAATTCGTGTTTGGGTCATTTAGGTTGTTGTGTAAGTTGTGAGTGTGAGCATATGAATTGTGCTAGATATTAAAATATTATTTGTGATTCTATCTGGTTGACGTCGGTCCAAACCGGTCAATGGTCAATCAGAGTTAACCAGTCCGACCCCAAGTTAAACGGTTAGGCCGATTGACCCACTCCCTTGACCGGATGGAGGGATCAAGCCGATTCTAGTGATATAGTACATGGCCCCTCTCATATAAATTTAAGCATCATTTTTACGATTTGTACGCCTTTATCAAACAAAACTAAACCATATGTTTATATATGATTATGTTCTCCCCTTATTTATGTATAAATAAATGTTATATATGATATACCTAGGAGCCTCAAGGGGAGAGTGGACAACAACTATGGCAAAGAAAGCAATACCACAAGCTTAAGATGAACTCGGAGTATGGCAATCTTGGGAGATTTGTGGAGGGGGAAACATAGAGAGGTGGGAAGCTAAAAATTGGTGGGTAGGCGGAAGAAATGATGTGGTTTGTGAGGGGAAAAGATGAGAAGCAAGGGAAGCCCAAAATCACCTAAACCACAAGGAAGTCTCGGTTACACTTTGTTAGAAGTTTGAGAGGAGGGGAAAAGGGAGGGAGGATTTATGGGTTGAAACTTTTGATGGGTACAGAAAATGGGTTAGGTAAGACGAGGGGAAAGTTTGGGAGTGAGGAGACGAGTGAGTAAAAAGAAGGGGTGTTTTGAAGCCACCCTAAACTTGGACAAGAAAAGTAAAAGACAGATATGCTAAACCAAACCAAGGTAAGAATATCTCACTTTGAAAAGATTTAGTACTCCTCGAATAGGGATAAGAATCACCACCTAAGAGAAGGTATTTGAGGTATAATATATCACCATCCCAAGCTAGTCGAGAGTGAAAATAAGTAAGGATGACTAAGATTACCAAGTATAAGTCACACCACTTTGGGAATCTTAAGGCTCTTATTCTAATTTAGGGATAAGGCTCACCACCCTAAGTAAGACTAAGACTCACTTAAGCACTATTTCGTTTAGCCAAAACTAAGATAAGCAAATAAAGGATTCAAAGGAAGGAGTTAAGTTCAACTCTCGTTCACAAATAACAACAATTTGATTTTTACAAAGTAATACTTATGTATTTTATATTACCTTGATTCCTAAGTCTAAAATATTTAATCTAATAAACTTAAAACCTTACAAGATCATCTTACGATCGGAGAAAATAAAGCTGGAAGTAAGGAAGGGGACCATAAAAAACAAGATAAAAGGAGAAGTATTTTGGTGACAAGGACAACCAACATGTCGTTGTCACTCGCTTTTATTGCTAATGACCCAAATTCAAGCGGCTATGACTCTTTTCAAAAAGCTCTAATTTGAGTACAAAATATATGGTTGGAAAGGTTAGGAATCAACTTTTCAACCATATGTGAATCGTTGACATTGGACTTTTGGAGCAAAAGTTATTGTTGAAACAATCATCAAAGGGCTTGAAAACAACTTACTTTTGCAATAATACTTCTTCATTTATTCTCTCTGCTTAATCTCAAAAGACATATAATATCCCAACATACTAGTCATGTTAAGGGCCTTCCTTGAAAAATTTGGGATCCAAACTCCTCATGATTGACTGGTGAGGCTCCTCCCCTTCTGACGCTTGCAATTTTTTGGTTATTGCCAAAGACCTAACTAAATTATGGGATGAATGAATCCCCCTTGGGATATGTTGTCCATGGTGGGCTGGCCTCCATCAGTATCATATTTGACTCCTATACTTCAATCTCAATAACGCTTTAGTACAACATCAAATTTTATCAAGTACTCCTTTAATAATCGAAGCAAACAATTAAATAATTATTTTATAAGTATAGGAGATAAATCAACATATGTTTTTCAAATAAGTATAATATAAAAATGAAAAATCATAGGAAAGTACTTCAAATATGAAAAGACAAGACAATAAATACTCATGTGTTTTAAAGTAAAATTAAAAATTACTTTTGAGGTTTCTTTTTTTTTTTTTTTTTAAATATATAAGTAGAACTAAGGCAGGTGTTTTACTATTGGGGAAGGTTGAGTTCATCTCCTTCTTAAAAGTAAAATATGGTAAAATGTTCATTACTTTGACTACTGTTAATTACGTTAAATCTTTTATACCTTTATTAATTTTTTTAACAAATTTTTTAATTAATAAGAAATAGTTTCATTAGAAAATAAGATATTTTCCATAATTCTTTTCTTTTCTTTCATATATTTTTCCTCAAAGGCATGAACTTTTAGGTGGAACGTCGGTGGAAAAAAAAAAAAATCTAACTTAATTCTAAAAAATTGGTGGCAGAAAAACAATAGACAAAATCACGTGCATAAGGCGTGGTATGAAACACCTGAAGAAATGGGAGCCAGTTTAGCGCGTGACACATGTCCAAGTAGTGGGACGAGACTAAATAGTGGGACGCTTTGAAACTTTTTTAATGACTTGACAAATCTCCGATCGCCACGTGTCTCCGAGCTAAGGAGATTCGTATCTGAGTATTTCGTCCGCATTGTCTAGAAAAAACCCCAACTTCATGGAATCTTTCCTTTTCTCTCTCCTCGCTCGAGGCAAAAAAAAAAAAATCAAATTAAAAAGGAAATATTCAAAAATTGAATGAAATTCGAAGAACAGCAACAATCTTCGAGAAGACAAAGGAAAATTAATTTTTTTTGGGTGCTTGTAATTGATTCCAAAATTGTCTCCGCCCCTTTTTTTTGTCAAAAAGTGGAAATTCGATTCGCCGTCTCGTGTAGTCTCTCTCTAGGGTTTGCTATCGATTTTCTCATTGGGGATTGAATTCGCGCTTTGGTAAGTATTTTTTCTACTATTTTTGGTTAATTTGATGTTAAATTCGTCCATGAAATTGTACTCTCTTTCTCCGTCGAATTTGTCGCTGTTTTTGACTGGTTTTAGCTTCTGTGTGATGATTTCGTATTGTTTTTCTTTTTCTTCATCTTCAAATTTGGTCTGGTTGGATGTGTGGCGTAGTGATTCTGTTGTTTCTGAACTTGCAATGTCATATTACATTGAATTTAGCAGTTCTAAGGTATGTAGATGGTGGAAAAGGCCTGGGCGGCCATGGAAATCTCGAAGTTTCCGGCTTTAGATAACTGTTAGTGATATTAGCATTATACTGACGCGGAGTGTATTGAAAAATAGGAGCTTTGGGCGGGCAATCTTGTCTTGGATCAACAAGTTTGATACTAGCATACCCTGAAAGGTGGGAGCCTTGTAAGAGGCAATCTACTATGTCATAATCTCAGCATTGTAAATTTTTGTATTGTTGATCATTTTAATGTCTGCGAATAAGGTTTCGTGATGTTTGATCTTCCTGCTAAAGTTACCGTGTTTCATGCACCCATTTGCGGTTGATCTTCTGCTTGTCGGATTGTTTATATCTACATTGCCTCACCTTGGTGCCTCTTAGTTATTTCCGTAGTGATGTGGTGGTCATAACTTGTGGATATGTAGTTATCATGATTCAAATTTCTACCGTAAATATTCGGAGTACTTGCTTTGCCATTGGCTCGAACCTTTATGGGAAGATTGGCATGATGACTTGAGGACAATCCATAGAAATGATGAACCTGAAGGGCTTAAAGAACTTTCAGTATGAGTGAGAGACGGTTAAAATACGTGTGTATGAGCTCTTGTACAAATAACTAGTGTTATTTTATGTGTGTAGAAAACGAGTGTTCAGAGAGTAATACGTGTTGCGTTTTCATTTTTTTTTTTTTTTGAATTATTGGATTAAAATAAACTGTATATTGAGAGGTTTGGACGATTATATACCATACTATAAACCTTGACATCTGATTGGAAGTATTTCTAAACCATACCACTTACTTTTGGGCAACTTTAAACTAAACTATGGTATGGAATTGTCCAAAAATAAGTGGTATGGTTTAGAAGTACAGTGCATCGACATCCACTGTATGATATATAAGTCCAAGCCTCCTAAAGCACAGTTTATTTTAATTCAGTAACCTTTTTTTTCCTGTATTTTGGGGGGGACTGTAGTATAATTTATGTTCCAAGCCAACCATCTTAATCAAACCAAGATGAGAATGACCTCAAGGCGGCAAGAAAGAGAATGACCCTGTAAATATAAGTCATTTGAGGCATATTTTTAGGCAGGGAGATTGAATGGGCGGCGAAGGAAAGAATGCCCCTCTACGATGACAACACTCAATGTGGGGCTCACGTTTGTAGGGTTTGAGGAGATACGAATGTTGACAACCTTACCCTCACAAGCAAGACTGCCCCTCTGTGGTGGAAAAGAAAGAAAACGGGTGCTGGAACACTGAAACACCTTACATCATGCAATTGACATCATTGGCACCTCACCTTGTCATCTCTAATCTCTGTATGAACTGCATCCTCTCTAGAGTTCATGGGCAGCAGCAGCAGTGACAGCAGGGAAAGCTTCTCTTGATCTTTGTTTGTTTCCCTTATTGTCCCAGTGAACCAGTGGGTTGTGCTCAAAGTCTACTATCTCCCATGAATACCTGTCAATTGCAACTGTTTTGAGTAGTAGTGTGTTGTGAGCGAAGGCAGTTCTGATTCAGCCAGGCTCATGATCTGTGAAGCCCACAAAAGGAACTGAGGAAACAGGTGGTGCCTAGCTGGCTCAGCTTGGACCTGGTTCTGATTAGTTAACTTTGCTGGATACAGGCTTGTCCAGTGGTTCTCTCCCCCCGGCAGAAGTACGAGAAACTGACCAATATGAAGTCCCAGAAACACCATGTACAGGCCAATAAGTTATTGAAACCTTGTCCAAGCAAGCTATGCATGGTGCAAAATTGTGTCTAGGCCTGCACACTATCCTGATTTCTTTTCTTTGAGTGCCTGTTAGTGTTAGTGTAATATTTTGGGTGCGCTATGCTCGACACTGAATTGTTTTTTGGTTTCGTGTCAATGAATGATGTTATAGATTTTTGTTTCCATTTTTTATTTTTGCTGCAGCTAGAAAATAAAGTGAATTTTACCAATGCTCATATGTTCCTTTTTTTTTTTTAAAAAAAAATTTGTATTCTTGCAGGCTTTTCTATATCTTTCCTGTCCTTTGCTGTGGTGAAGATTTTGGCCTTTTGGAAGAGCTCGTGCAGGTAGCAAGTAGGAACACGTGTCAGAAAAATCCTGAAGTAGAATTTTCAACGAAGAGAAACTCTCTGTTTCAGGGAGCTGTGATGGGGCCAATATGCTCAGTATAGCATTACTGTATGCTGGACTTGGCGTGGGCTGAAATGTGAATGGAGCATTATGATATGCCACGTCAATCATAGTGTAGCATTGGATTTTGCTGCTTTTTTTCTGTTCTTGTTTATTTGTAATAGATGAGCTGTGAATAAGAAAAAGAGTTGAACTTGTCTATAAGAGACAAGGAAGGTAATTTTCTGTTTATCTGTCTTCATGTTGCAAAAGGTTAAATTCTGAAGAATGGATGATCTTCCTGAGTTGGTGGTCAATAAGAATCCATCTGATGGGCCAGAGTCGCGTTTGTTTATCTTTTCATGCTTTATTGCTGGGCTTGTTGGGATCTTGACTATAGCGTTTACAGCTTTCCAATGGAGAAGAAATATCAACTTGACTTGGATGAAAGCCATAGCTAGGTCCAAGAAAAATCCAAAGGCAAAGAATAAAATTCCTGAAGCTTCCCATACTTGGGTTTTGGAGTCTGTAACTCGAGGAAAGAATGTGAATTGCTGTGTATGCTTGAAATCTTTGTCTCCTTCACAAGCTCTTGGACCAATGGTGGCTTCCGACAGTTCTATTTATCGCTGCAGCATATGTGGAGCAGCTTCTCATATTGATTGCTCCTCGCATGCACACAGGGATTGCAAGTGTGTCTCGATGATTGGGTATGAGCATGTTGTGCATCAATGGGCTGTGCGGTGGATAGAGATCACTGATCAGAGTGATGAAAATTCTTTCTGTAGCTACTGTGAAGAGCCTTGTAGTGCCTCTTTTCTTGGTGGATCTCCTTTATGGTCTTGCCTATGGTGCCAGAGGCTGGTTCATGTTGATTGCCATGCCAGCATGTCTAATGAGACTGGTGATGTATGTGATCTTGGTCCTTTGAGAAGGTTGATTTTATCTCCGCTGTTTGTCAAGGAATTGAGTGGTGCATCTTCAGGTGGAATTTTGAGCTCAATTACTCAGGGTGCCAATGAAATTGCTTCCACTGTACGAGGACATATTAGAAGTCAAAGTAAAAAGCATAAACAAAGGAATGGGTTCTCAGTTGATAAAACTAGTGGTAGTGGTGCTGTTGACTTGATAGATAACACTTCAGGTATGAGCCAAGCAGTTAATGGCTCCCATAATGAGGAGGAACACTGTAATGGTGGCACAGGAGATCCGGATTCAAGTAGTGATCTGGATAAGCATATGGATTCAAAACCTGATTTCAGAAGAAGCTCATCAATCAATCAGAAGGATGATTCTCAGGTAGTTCGGAAACAGAAATATGCAATTCTTGATTTGCCCGCTGATGCAAGACCACTCTTGGTGTTCATCAATAAGAAGAGTGGGGCACAGCAGGGGGACACACTCCGACTGCGCTTAAACATACTCCTGAATCCTGTTCAGGTCAGACTGTTCGTTGTACCCTTTTGAATTCAACTTTCCTTTTTTTTGAAAGATTGTTCAATCAATGCTCACTGAATTAACTTTCTCAGTCTGAATGGCTTTTGCCGAAGTCTCTCCCCATTCTCTTTGGTTGCAAAGAAAGAATTTCTTGAAGAGTTTCTTGTTTAGGCATAAAACCAGAATTCAATTCACTTCAAAGGAGAGTGGATGATAATTCCTGTGATTCCTTTCAGACCTTTGTGATCTATATTGTCACTTTTTTCAACATACAGTATAAGTGCGGAATCTCATTCCTTATGCCATTTGAGGGAGCCTTTGATAGCTGCTCCCAAAAAGTAGTAAATGTTGATTTTTGCTGGCATGCTGGTCATTTTGTTACAAGAAGAAAGCTGAAGTGGTTTATATTCACATCTAGGTATCCCACCAGTTGTTGATAGAAAGGGAGGCTGAAACAATTGGTTTACTTCAATGGTGCTTCCCCTCGTGGAAGCATTACTATATTCTTCTAGTAGATTCTTGTTGACAAGAATGCGCAATTTACGAGTTAAGATCGTGTTGGAGCTTTGGGGTTAACAAGTAGATGAGGAGTCCAGTAAAAATGCAAAATGTGATTGTTCAAGGAAGAGAACAATGGGTACAGGGGTTCTGTACAAATCCTGATGGAACTTATAATTCTATGTTGGAATGCAAGGGAATGACAAGGGTTGTAATTGTGGAAAATGTTATTTGTAGGTCTTTATATACTAAAGAAAGAAAGCATTTATCAATTCCTGACAAACATAACTCAGTGATGTTTGCAGATAGGTGTTCCCTCGGTCTTTCGTGACGGCTGCTTATGATGTGGTTTGATGTTTTAGGGGAACATGTAACTTGCTCAATTTTAGGTGAAAGCCAATTGGTGTACGTCATGCTATCAGAAAGCTTGATGACTAGGCAAATTGTTCACTTTTGACTAACAAAGGAAGCAGAAAAAGGATTTTCCAATGTTTGTATGGCTTTGATTTGTGTGCTGTATCTCTTTTTGGTTGTATGGTTTAGTTGGTTCGTTTTAGATCTTTATCTTCTGTAGATAGTATTTGCTTCTCAAAAGACAAATATAGATTGTTGCTGTAGTCTGTAGATAACAGTAAGACGCTGTTCCATGACTCCCTCGTCTACACCCCGTCCACCAAAAATGGAAAACATGCACATACAAGAACACATGCGCACCCCTCTCCTAAAATTTTTTAAAAAGAAAAAGAAAGGCAGGAACCAAAATCAAAGCTACAAGATATAAGTGTGAAAACTAAGGTTACTGGATCCCTATTTTTCCCCTTGGGTGTGGTTGAGTATAATATAACGCAGTAGTGCTATTGGGGTGATTGGGCTGTGCTAATTACCTTCCCTTCTCATTAGTTCTTAACCGAAAAATAAAATAAAATAAAATTCAATGCTAATGTTATAATAGTTCTTGTCTGCAGATTTTTGAGTTGAGCCCATCAGAAGGACCTGAGGTTGGTTTATACATGTTTCGAAAGGTGCCTCACTTTAGGGTTCTTGTATGTGGTGGAGATGGGACCATTGGATGGGTTCTGAATGCCATAGACAAGCAAAGTTTTGTTTCTCCTCCCCCAGTTGCAATTCTTCCTGCTGGAACAGGAAATGATCTTGCAAGAGTTCTATCTTGGGGTAGTGGATTAGGCTCTATTGAGAGACAAGGAGGCCTTTACGCTGTTCTGCATGACATAGAGCATGCTGCAGTGACCATTCTTGACCGTTGGAAGGTAGCAATATTGAATCAGCAGGGAAAACAACTTCAACCTCCAAGATTTATGAACAACTATCTGGGTATGGAAAAGCTGAGTTCCATAGCATCTCTTGATCTTCTTCTTCCTCTATGGTTGTGGATGTTGCTTCATATCTTTTATTTGCATGTGCTTTAATCTATGTAGTAAATGTCTACACACTGCTGTGGCTTCTTAAGATTGATTGCCATTGGGAAGTGATGAACTTTGTGTATGGTTATAATCTGATTTTGTTGCTTAAGTTCTGTAGATAAACTGTTTTTGTTATTGCCTTTTGTTTTGGAGATTCATGATCTTCTTTGAGCAAAGAGAAGTGTGCATGATAAATTCATTTCCATTGCCTGTACAAGTTTGGCTTCGATCATTACAACTCTTGAATAACTGGATTTTGTCCTGGTTAGTTGACTAGAAAATGGGGTCCGAGATATTGTTCCTGTCCTAAAGACGTTGGTGTATGTTTGATTCTGAGGTCTAAGGTTACTTTGATTATTTTGTTTGATAGTATGTTCTCATAACATCAAAATAATCTTGTCACATTTGTCTTGAAAAATATTTTCGCAAGATGGTATTTTTGTAACTCTTGCTATGTTACGATGTGTAAAATAATGGTGAATGTTCAACCTTATAGGCCATAAAAAGTCGAATTTATCAACCCATATGGATGAAGGGATTGTGGAGTTGATCTATTTGTGTAAATTGCTCTTCAAAGTTCCTATTTCCTTGCTAAAATCACGTGCTTAAAATTTATGCTTGTCAAAGTTCTCACTCTTCTCACATCACCCATTTAAACTCCTAATTTTTTGGTGGCTTTTTGAATTTTCTCATTGATTCTGGTTACGAGGAGACCATTTTAAAGGAGATGGGGATAATTCTAGATCTAGTATTTATTATGATTCTTTTTTTTGCCCCGGGGAGCCTTTTTTACCTGTCATTTGTCATTCTCCCTTTCTATGTCTTGATAATTGTTCTACTCATATAGCATTGGATCAAATAACTCATGGTAATCGCTCAATGGCATTACAGGAGTTGGTTGTGATGCAAAAGTTGCTCTAGATATTCATAACATGAGGGAAGAAAATCCTGAAAAATTCTACAGTCAGGTAACTGACCTTGTGTTATGTCATTTTCCTTATTGATTTAATAATTCGTAATTTCATACGTGATTATGACGTGGATAAGTTTGAGAATATGGACTTCCTCCAACAGTTTAAGTTTATTGTAAGGCATTGAACAGCTTCGCAAATCTATGTTTGTATGTGTCACAATTGATGTTAATGTCTTCTCATTAAAAATGGGTGTATATGCTGCTTTCGTTCTCTGGAAACTTTGGCTTCTCTTTTGGATTGTGACAACAAATTTTTCCTATTAATTATGATGTTCCATTAGGAGGTAGTAAAATCAGGTAAGCATTTTGGGATTGGGACTCTATGGCTGCAAAAATTTCTTAAATATTGGATGACGAGGTGATTCAAACAATAAGAGGAGGCAGGGGCAAAATAAAGGATTATGACATAAGATTATTTACAGTTTTTAATTGTCCAAATTTTGTAATTTAAATTACTATGAGTTTAAGATATGTGAACTTACTCTGTGATTCCTTGGATCACTATCAGATTCTTCATGTAGGTAACCTCCTGGGTGTTTTTACGGCATCGTTTGGGTGATGTGGTTTCAGAAGAATGATAAAATTTCCTAGAAAAGGACTGCTGGCGGCAATTTCTAGTGCAATTGGGGAAGGGAGGTGTGGTGTGGGGTTGTGGTAGCAGTTGGCAACTACAGTGACCTTGGAAACTAGGGAAAATATTTAAGGTGTCACACATACACCCCCAACGGCGCGTGGGGGGGATAGAGAGAAGATTATGGTATTTTTTTTACCTTCTTGAAAATCTATGTAACAGCAGGCAATAGCTTTGAGTTGGAGGTGGAGTTTCTTTTTCCTTTCTCTTTATTTTGAAGGAGGGCTTTCTTGAGGAGTCTAGGGCTCATTCCTTTAATTGTGTGATTTAAGGTGATTGAGCTGAAAAAGTACAAGTACTGTTTCTAGTATCCCCTAAGTGGCATAAATTTGGTATAAAGATTGGAATAACATAGTTGTTGAAATTCGTATAACATCCTTTTTTTTCCTTCCTGCAGCCAAAGGGTGTTCGTCTTTGGTATACTTAGCTTTTCATCAAGCAATACTTTTACAAACCATACATATTACTGGATGATAACCATCTTTACATGCTCTATGTGGTTATTCTGTGAGTTAGTTTTAGGATATGCCTTCATCTAGTTGGTTGACAGCTTTTAATTTTTCCTTGAAGTTTATGAACAAAGTTCTTTATGCTAAAGAAGGGGCAAAGATTATCATGGACAGAACGTTTGCAGATTTTCCTTGGCAAGTTCGAGTAGAGGTTGATGGTGTTGAGATCGAAGTCCCTGAGGTGAGTTCTTGTATGTATATTGACCTTTTGTCTTAAAAAAATTACTTTTATTTTAGATTTGGGTTCTTCAAGCTGTCTCTTGATAAATTATGGTGGCTTTGTGTCTATCCTTTTCATCTCCAAGTGTTTGCTGAAGTTTCTTAGTTTAGTTCATTCCCCTTTTTCACATTTGCATGAATTTATATTGTGGATTTAAAATGAAGTGAGTTGGTGAATGTATTTTCTTTTTTTGGTTTTGAATAGCTACTTTTATGTTAGATTTCGGTTTTTCAAGTTGTCTCTTGATAAATTACGGTGGCTTTGTGTCGACCCTTTTCATCTCTAAGTGTTTGCTGAAGTTTATAAGTTGGAGTTGTAGTTCACTTCCCATTTTCACATTTGCATGGATTCAAAATGTGGGATATACCTTAATATAAGTTTCGAAGTTTTTAAGTTAGAGTTACTTTGTAGGGATTATTATATTATAGGAAGGTGTGAAAGACTACCAATGTAGTAAAAAACTGAGGCCATGTACTGGATAGGTTTTTATAATTGCTATGAATTTGGTAATTGGGTTTGGAACCCTCATTAGAGCAATCCTATGAACTGAGACTGTCCCTGTAAATTTGGATTGACTTTTTTGCAATGACTGCCAAACACTTGTCATTAGGGCTTGGAACCCTCATTGGAGCAATCCTGTGAACTGAGATTGTCCCTGTAAATTTTGGATTGACTTTTCTGCACTGACTGCCAAAAACTTATCATTCATTTTAAAGTTTTTGGATGCCAATAGTTTCACCTTTGAGGGTCTTGGACAAGAATATCTAACTTTTAGAGTCGGTGTCTAGCATGCCAACCTTTACGGGTATTTATTTTTAACGTATTCTGCAGAGTCAATGACGCTTTGACTTCATAATTTGATAATGTGGTAGCTTATTATCATGTGTGAATGGTATATTTCTCTTTGCTTTTTGACACCACTATCCACTTATAATAACTACTAAGTAAGCTGCCTCTTCATAACTTCCTAGATTTCGAGGGGTATTTGTTTTATTTTTACCACCATTGAGTTATATAAACATTTTTATTTACCTAATTTGAGATGTGATAACTTGCTTATCTCACGTGGATAGTGTATTAGCGTTCATTTTCTCAGCATTATCATCCTCTGGTGCTAAGTAAGTTACCATGTAATCAAACTGGCAAGTCAAAGTGTTGTTTACTCGAAGTTGGTATAGTGCAGATAAATACCCTGTAATGTCGGCCAAAAGTTGGATTATTATATTCGTCCAAATCCCCAAAGATGGGGTTGTTAGTGTCCAAAACCCTTTATTTTCTTTTTTCTTTATATTTTAGTAATGACGTTTGAAATTAGGAATCAAAATTAGTCCTAGCTGTTGAAGTATTAGATTCCTTTTGCATCCAATTCTGCTTTTCATTTTTTTTTCATTTTTTTGAAGGTTGTTTAATTGGCAGTGGTTGGGCCAAATTTTGTTCTTGTTATCAGAGGAGCCTCTGCAAAATTCCATAAAACAACTAACCAGTCAGCAATAAGTGAAAGACATTAGCTATTGTTCTGTTGCTGTACAAATTATCAGTGTGTCAGACTTCAACTTTTTTGTTTGTTTGTTTGTTTGTGTGTTGGTTTTTTGTTTTTTGCACATAATCATGACAAATGAATACCCTGATTGGATGTTATTAGGACATCGGGGTGGTTATCTTTTTAAACCTTCGATGATTGCTAATTTGCTATCGTTTTATCTGCTCACACAGTTGTGTACTGTTGCTTCTAGGATGCTGAGGGTGTACTTGTAGCAAATATTGGAAGCTACATGGGCGGTGTGGATTTGTGGCATAATGAAGATGAAAATTTTGATAATTTTGATCCCCAGTCTATGCATGATAAGGTTTTGGAAGTTGTTAGTGTCTCGGGAACATGGCATCTGGGGAAGCTCCAGGTAAAGTGGTAACCTTATTTCAGGGTGCTATTGCTGCTATTCAGATCCAATTCTTCCTAGTGTTTTTGTAAATGAAGTTTAAGAAAGCTAAAAATGCTGTTAATGCCTAGCTTTTTTTTTTTGCTGTGGGCCTGTGGCCTGTGACTGGTGGCAAGTGAGAATTTGTGGTTCTTGGACTTCCTTTGTGTCAAAACTATGCCCACAAATGGGCATTCAAAAGGGGATAGATAGAAAGAATTATACAGGATTCTGTAATCGTTGTTTAGGTAATAATAACATGGTTTGAAGGGAGCTTGAACAGTTCTCTCTTAATGGATAAAATCTCTCCACATATGTGGAGACCTTCTGCGAGACAATGATCATGATACGATGTAAATTCACTAAATTGTGACAGTGGTTGAATCTTTTGGCCACTCTGCTAAATTTCGTTGAGATGAGGTTGCATTGCTTCATTTTTCTAGTCCATTCAGGCATTCACTGCTGGCCAGATAAAGCATAGCTATTCTTTGGATAATTTAGTGATTTATGGCAATGATTTCTTCTGTTCATCTATGTCTAATGCATTGAGTAGTTTGAGCCATGTTGCTTATTCTTATAGTAGCCCTGGAAAAGATGATTTTGGCTTTTTCAGCAGAATGGTTGAGTTGCACACAGACTTCTAAGTCAACAGGTTGTTGATTAATCCTAATTGTTATTCTCCCAGATCTGTCCATATTAGGATAGTTGAAAAGGGCAAGTTCAGACTATTTTTTTAGCTTTGATAACAATGGACTAAAGCAACGTGCCTCTCTAAACTTCCTTTGTTTCCTTTTTAGAGTAGTAGGTAGTCAACGGTTTTTAAATCTAGGGTCCTGTGGAATCATTCCCTGTACAATTTTTATAATTCAGGGGTGAGGCTGCTACACTAGAACCCCTCCCCTAAAACCCTGCTTCCCAGTTGGGATTTCAGGGTATGGAATTGGATTTGGAATTGGTTTCTTCCAAATGATAATTCTTGACTGATTTGGATGTTTGGATTATGATTTCAGCAGCATTTGGCTGATCTTTCTTGCATTTGAAAGATATTTACAATTGTAGACAAGCATTTGAATATCCTTTATGCAGTTTCAAATATTTTTTTAAATGATTATGTCAATGTGGTGCAGGTGGGGCTTTCTCGAGCACAAAGGCTTGCACAAGGACAAACAATCAAGATTCAACTATTGGCTGCATTACCTGTTCAGATAGATGGAGAGCCATGGTTTCAAGAACCTTGTACATTACACATATCTCATCACGGCCAGGTGCTGTTTTGCCTAAATCTACTTCCCCATCATTTCTTTTTCTCATTTACTAAACCATGTTTTCCCTTATGAAGCAGCCATTGAGAAAAAAAAATAAAATTAAAACTGTGTTCACTGTAAGGATCCTTCTCCTCTTTAAGGAGGAGAAAAGCCTGTTGCAAAATATAATTCACATAGCTTTTTAGTATGTCTCCACCAGGATGTTCCATCTGTGGTATCAAAGCTGTCTTGATACCATGGTTTTGATGCCATCCAGCTATTGTGAATATCACTTACTTGACTAAGGCTGATAGAATGAAGAGTTCTAACAGCAATAAGAAATTCAAAGAGCAAGGCTGATAGAGCTCTAACATAGTGGAGCTGAAGATAGGGAAAAACCATCATTTTAGCTTTGGACACCTTGACTAAATGAGGTCTTGATCTCCTAACATGTCCTAGTAGTAACAACTGGAAAACTATCAACTGGGTGCGTATAACTAATTTTGTGCTTGCAATGATGATATAGCTGAAACTACCCTAGTGAATCTCATTGACGCTTGGGAGCCTAGATGTAAGTAAACCTTACTCTTGACAAGTATAGAGGTTGATTCGGAGGGATAATTTCATATTTTTAATGTAACGAATAACTTTTGCATTGTTAATGCCAGCTGAATTAGATAGTGAGAACATTTCCTCAAGTTACAATCTTAGTTGTAAAAAGCTCAAGGCACACAAAAGCGCAAAGGGTCGTAGGGCCCGGGGCACGGACTTTGAGGTGAAGGCGCGGACTTTTTAGACGGGATGCACTAAAAATGCTTGAAAATCAATACCAAGCAATATTTTTGATCGAATATGCTAGGTGATGACATCAAATAAGTGATTAGATATCATTGTACTACGAAAAATACTACAAAGAGTCTTAGATTGTGATAACACAATGAATGTGCTACGATTTTAACCAAAACAGCAAGCAAAAAAAGAAAATAGCACAAATTGAAAAAAATGGTGCAATTTACGCACTTACTCATTGACTAACAAAGACAGAGACAAGAGAAGGGGGGAGACAGAAAGAGAGAGAGAGAGAGAGATAGAGAGAGAGTGAAATAGCAAAAAATAGAAAAAAGCCCACTAAGGCAAGCAAAGCGCACAAGGCAACTACGCCCTGGCTGAGGCACAGACTTGCGCGCCTCAGAGGGCTTTTGGAGGGGCTGGGCTTCGCCCCTTGCAAGGCGCAAGGGGTGGGCTTTGGGCTTTTCTCCGCCTAGGCGCTCCTAGGGCGCGCTTTTTAGTTACAATACAATTGCCAAACTCCGTTCTTAGGATAAAAGGACAATCAACTAGGATTACACTATGTTCTCTTTCAAATATGCCATTTGTGATTCCTTAGGATTTTGAAAGGACACTCCACTATGATTGTACTAGGTCGTCTCTCAAATGTGCTATATATGATTTCAACAGAACAGATCATTTCATGAACAAAGAAGTCCAAGCATTATGTTAAGATCCTCATAGAGTCATACCTTCCTTATAATTTTGCAGGCATTCATGTTAAGGAGGGCAACCGAAGAACCCCTAGGTCATGCTGCTGCAATTGTGACCGATGTTTTGGAGGATGCAGAATCCAACCGCATTATCAATGCTGCACAAAAGCGAGCTCTTCTGCAAGAAATGGCATTACGGCTGTCCACTTAAATCAGATGTCCTTCATATTTGATGGGTGGTGGGTCTGTAACAATGTTGAAATTTTGGATGTGTATAGCTGGCATTGTAAGTTCATAGATTTTTCAGTTTTTCTAGGAAATGTGTGGTTGTGCAGGATCCTTCATATAGAGTTTTTGAGGGAAGATTTTCTCACCTTCCTCAATTGCTTATCAGTTTTGATGTCTCAGGTATGCTTTTTATGGCATCAATCTGTATTGCACTGCACTCCTGGGTGCAAGTAGTCTCAAGAACCACATGACATATTTTATCCACTTGTATTTGTCATATGGGCAAGTATTAATATGTAGGATTGAAAGGGTATGCAGTGTGTACAAAAATCTCGTAAATCTTCGAGTAATGACAACTTGAAGATGATTATATGCAAGTTACCAATCAGCTGATTCGTTCCTTGAAATGTGTATGCTTCCCATTTTGTAGATATCTCCAGTTATTCTTTGCAATAGCTTAGATGCATTACAAAACACTCAATTTACTTATTGCAGTGATTCTACATAACCGACTATGGAATGGTCTCCAATTCCAAGATAGACATTCTCTAAGATTACAGTTTTTAGGGACTAACGTGACATACAACTGCTATTCCTATTATGGGGATTGATTTTGCAGTGTTTCAAGAAATTTAGATATAAACAACTTTATCCTTACTAGTATTTCTGTTAGCAACGGCAGCAGATGAATTGGTTTTGATACGCTCACATTAAAAAAATCAAAAAACATATTATTGGGTTGAAAGCTTTTGAAACAAAAAAAAAAAAGAATAATCAAATATTAAAATCAAGTAGTCTTAGTGCATTTAATTTAAGGGGTTATAGGTGCTGTTAAGGGGAGGGGAGCTGCCCTGGGAAGTTCGGGGTGGTGACGGGGAATATTAAAAGGCATGGCCGACCTTCAGATCAGTGGGCTTCAACTGTGTCAGAAGGGAGATGAATTCGATGGTGAACCGAGTAGCACGGTGGCTGAAATCTGAATGGGACATGATACGTCGACATGACATCCTTGCAGGAGATACCTGAAGCTATGTTGTTGGAGGCTCATAGGAATGGAGTGATAGATGTTGCTGTTTCTGTTTTTCTGGTGTGTTTCTTTTACTTAGCCCCAAAAAAAGTAGTCTTAGTGCATTCTTACCCTCAAAGAGCAAAGAGTTGTCCAAATAAGGCTATATTTGAAGTCAAAGTCATGAAGTAAGATTTGTTTCTCCTTCTTGACTTTGAACAAAGCACATGCTTGCTTGCTTCAATTTGCAGGTGAATAACATTTAGCCTTTTTAAGTGATTAACAAACAGAATTAGGCATTTCACATACATATATCTATGTATAGTACTTGCAATTTATTATTTACTTTTCTTTTAATTTTACAAGTGTATAACTCATTTACTAAAACTTGCTGAAATAGGATGAATTTGTTGTTCGAGGAAAAAACAAAAGAAAAGATAATAATTATGACTAAATATAAAACATAATGTAAGATGTTTATTGAGTTTTGACCTTAAAAAGAAAATACTCAATAACAAATATTTTTATAATTTTACCAAAATTTTGAGCAATTACAATTGGACAAGTGGTGAAGTATTCACTTTTAAAACAAAAAATTAAAGTTTTAAACTTCACCGCTTACACGGCTTCTCCCTTAGACCAAGTGCATATAAATTTAGGGACATATCGAGTTGGCATGCTTAGATGCTTGTAGAGCTTAAACTCGCCGAGGGAAGAAGTCAATGTGGCTAACCTAAATAAGCAAAGGAAATGAGACATGTATAATTTTGGCTAAATTTAAAAGAAAAGTTTTGTTTTTGAGATTAAACAATTGATGTTGTTAACTTGTACTATTTTGTTATGCTATAGTTGGATTTTTATGGTGAAACTTTTATAAATCATGGTTCGATTTTGAATTCTTTATTTTTGTAATTTTATCTAAAGGTTCATATTTTATGAGAGCATCTTACTTGAGACAAAATATGGAGAAGGGAAGGGGGAATAATGGTAAGGAAAATCTCTCCATACTTCTAAGGCCCCGTTTGATATGTAAAATTGAAATGGAATGAAATCAAGAAATGATATCCGAGGGGTTAGGTATGGAACTTGAATATTCTCTTCAAGTGTTTGGTAAAAAATAGGAATGAAATCAAGTTCCAGTTCTTGTTGTTTAGTTGTTAATTATGGAATAAAATTAAAATTATTTTATTTTTTAAATTATTTTATATCATTGTAAATTATTATTATTATTAAATATTATTATTATTTAAATATTATTATTATTATTAAATATTATTATTATTTAAATATTATTATTATTATTATTATTATTATTATTATTATCGTTTGATTCAATAAAAGTTGAAGAAGCTCGTTAGCATATTTGCTGATATTGAGTCTTATATTTATTTCATTTTTTTAATTAACTATCTAGTAATTTTTTCAATAATTAACAAATTTTATTTATAATTTTTAGTAAACCTATTTTCAAACTGTAATGTTCTATCAAACAATATGAAAAAAATTATATATAATAAATAAATAAATAAATAATAACAAAAAAATACCCCAACCTAATAACAATAATAATAATAATAATAATAATAATAATAATAATAATAATAATAATAATAATAATAATAATATAGCAAATAGGCTAATTTTTCTTTTTTTAATAATTATAAATTGAGCATCGAGGGATTGAGAATTGATTCCCCTTCTATTTGGGGGATTCAAATTTCCTTGTTTTGAGGGAACTTGAAACCTGTAAATTTCAAGTTCCACCTTCAAAATAACTAACCAAACAATCGAAAAAGGAATTTGAAACCCGAGGAATCAAGTTCCATTCAGGTTTGCTTCAACCAAACGGGACCTATTAGGATTGAACCTCAAACTCTTTTATGAAAAAACCGATCATTATAAATGAGTACTGTTTTTATAGAAATTGTAAAATAATAATCATTACGAACAAAAATTATAAGAGAAATACCCACCAATTAGAGATGATTCTTAACATTATGAAGAGAGTATATAACAACATCCCAATTACAGAAACATTAGGAAAGATGGAAAAAAATAAAATAAAATATTTTCAATTTAAGAAAAAAATAAAAAATTTACCATCATTTTAATTATGGCTTCCTTCTTTTATTGCAAAAAGGATAATAATTTTTCTGTTCTGTTTTCAATACAGTAGTACAGTAAAAGATTGTGATGTTAATTAAGTAAATGAATTTAATAGTGGTAAGTACAAATTAGGGCTCATTTGAAAACTTTCCAAATTCTTCCCCAAATTGAACAAGGAAAGCAAGCAACTGACCAAACTTTTCCCCACCCTCCCTCTCTCTCTCTCCTAGCCAATTCTGTGTGTTTATGCAGTGATCTTCACGCTTGATTGTCAACGATTGGTGGGTGGCTGCTGATTTGTGGGCATTGCATAAGGTTAAGGTGCCATCATATCACGCTTCTCTTCCCGTTCTCCCTTTTTCCATATATCATGAATGATGATTGGTGTTTCTTAGCAAAACCGTCACTTTCCCTTCAAATTCTGCAAATTAAGTCGAAATTCATTGGCTTCAATCACACTTTACATCACATTTTTGGCCCCCATGCCATACATCAGCATTCTGTTCTGCACATTCTATCTGTTCTTTTCAAGCTTTCCTTGCCCCCTCCTTAATTTGCCTTGCCTACTTTATTCATTCATTAACTTCTACTTTTTAGTGTCTACATTGGTTTTAGGTTAACCCATTAATTTAGGTTAATTGTTTTTTAGCTTAACTTATTCTCCTTAATTTGTGCAAATAAAAAACAAAACTAATATATGTAGGTTTTGAACACATCTTTGATAGTAATTCTTAAAAATTTTACCGGTTGAGATAATTGACGTCCACTAATTTACGATTATATTATTTATTTCCTTAGCTTTTGTTACTGGTCTTTTGTTTTAGATCTCTCTTGCTGGTTTATGTTGTCTCGTACTTTTGACTTTTTATTGCCTTTTGGTGAATAGTAACCGGTAATTATTATTATTATTGGTTCTTTTTAAGGGCAAAAAGCAATTTCATTTACAAACAACTAGAGTGTTAAATGAAATGTGTTGCCCATTTCGAATTATAGGCGTATCATGTTCGATTTGATGAAATTTTAGATCAAATCTAGTTAGTTGAATTCATTACAAAATATTAGATTATACCTACTTAGACCTAGGTAGAATTTGACTTTGGATCATATGGGTTTGATAATTGGCTAGGGTTACCCCTATAGATTCATCTTAAGATCGGCTCATAGTCCTTGTGGAACATCCATATTGTGAATCCTTAGTCTGTTTAATTGGCTTAATGTAATATTAGGGTTGCTTACTATTGACTTGATACAATGGTCGTTTATTATAATTAAAATATTCAAAGCCTACTTTGGTCCAACCTGAGTATAGACTTGAGAGTGAATTATATGAATTTAATTCTAGTTATTTTTAAGCAGGTAGCATAAAGTTGGGTATCAAATGAATTCAAATGTATGAGGATGTGGGGTCTTTCATTTGGAGTGTATGAATTGTGTTCATTATAGACTTGATTAGGATGCTAAAACTTCATAATAGATTTTAATCCCAAGATTAATTAAACACTCTGTCTGGTACCAAAGTTTTGGAGGGGTAATGATTTCCATTGATCCCTTTTAACCCCACCCATCCACCTCTCATTGACAAAAATTCCTCAAAAAAATATTTTATTCAAAATATGGAGTTTTTTTTTTTTTTTATGGGTTCAAAATATGGAGTTAACTATCAATAATCTTTGCTTAATTTCAACAGTTTTATGTTAGATTTTTATTAAATTGTCAATTTTTTTTCATCGTTATTTAATTATTTTCGTATATATATAATTAATATTAATCTATAAAATTATAAATTCCCTTCAATTGACATGCAATTTTGGTGTAGGGGAAGGGTATAACAATATGTGACTACTCTAAACTTATTCACAATTTGCTACTTTACATTTTTTGAAAAAATATACAAACTCTTAGGCAACTTTAATAAATCACAATTAATAATTAGTAGCCCTGCCCCTAAATATGTAAAACATGATTAGCCACAGTTTTTTTTTTTTTTTTTTTTTTTTGAGATGGGTACTCTCCAAAAATAAATATCTCAAATGTCACTATCATAAAGTACTAAAATTTTGGTGGAACTCAATCAAGCAATTTACTCTTCTCATAAATAGTTGATTGCATAATGCTTTTGTAACCACGTTTATTTTCTGTTTCCTTTAGTACGAAATAGTTTATTTTTTTAAATTTAAATCTAAATTCAAATTCATCTATAAGATTTTCAGCTAGTTAGGTACGAGGTCAAGTTAGATATAGTGACATGACCCTAAATTGAAAAAAAGGCTGGTTTCGTAAAATTTTGAATTCAAAATTAGTGATTGCTCATAAGGCTATAAAAAGGAAACAAATATAGTTTAAAAAGTCATTTATTTTAATCCATTATAATCTTAAGTGCTAAAAGATTAATGAGGTCGTGGCTCAATGTTCATATTGAATACATTAAATTACAAGTTTGATTTTCCATAATTCTTTTATATTATAGTGCCTTTTTCTAGATAGAAAAATTCTGAGTGCTAAAAAGCTGCCAAAATTGTCTGTTTCAATTGTCTACAAAGTGTAAATTGGACAGAATTATGAAACAGTTGTACCCACAGGATCTTTCTTTTTTTTGGGGGGTCCTTTTCTTCTTGTACCCATTAAATATGGTTTGGTGTTAAAGCAATTGAATAAACCTACCTTTCTATGAAGTCAGAATGAATATTTAATTTAAGGAAGGTGAAAAAACAATTAAAGTATGAGAGTCAGTTTGATGTTTGGCCTTTGCCTGTGAAAGTTGATCACTTGTCTGTTACTGAAAGGTGTTTCTGAAAATTTGCAGAACGTTCCAAATTTCTTTAAACAAAAAAATGAAAAATCCCATGTCATAATTTATAAGGGTTAGATCTTGTGATAATACGAAGGTATACATCAGAAAAATAAGGTAAAAGAGTGGTTTGTTGGGGGGTATTTAAGGGGGTCTTTGGTCTCTTGCTACTTCCCAATTTGAGTCTCTTTAACTCTCTTTCCATTCAAACACAAGGGACTCGTCCTGGTTCTTGTCGGTGCTGAAACCTGTTGTGGTTTTACGGAGGATTTTCTTCCTAAGGTAATCAGTTTTAAACAGCTTCCTTGTTGAAATTTAGCTGGAAATTCTAAGTAGATTTCATCAACTGTACCTGTTTTTTTCTACACTGCTGTCTAGTGTGGATCCTGTTTGAGTAGGGTCTTGGAGGATCCAAATTCTGCAATCTTGGTCTTACAAGTGGAGAGGCTTTTTCCAAGAGATCATTAAAAAATTTTGGTAAAAATGTTCTTGTCTTGGTGGGTAATTCTACCTGCTTTTTGTCTATCTCAAAGGTGCATTTTTGAATGCTTTGCTTTTTGTTATGTGGGTTTTGGTGTTTCTGTTAAGTGGATCTAACAAAAAGTGCCTATTTGGTACTTTTATGCCTCTTTGCGAACAGAAATGACCTCTCTCCTTGTAAAGGGTAAGCTTCATACAATTTTCGTGGTCTTCGGTTGGATGGTCCTCATCACTGCTTGCTTTAGAGTTCTGAATTCTTATAGTTTCATCTGCGACGTGATTATGAGCTATTAAGCAGAATTAGCAGTCATTAGCTAGAGCCTTTACATGCAACCTTATCTGTTTTAAAAGATTCCTATCATACATTTTGTAATCTTATGGGCAGTTGTATATGGTCTGACATAGGGGCGTCTCTAGATGTCAGCCTCACCCATTTTTTAAAAGATTGCATGTTTCTGTTTTTTTGGGACCAAATGAAGTTTTAAATATTCATAACGCATTTTAAGCATCAAAAGACCTCCGCCCTATGCTTGATGAGAAATAAAGAGTTGGAGTAAATCTTAATTTTCACTTTCGTGGGTGATTTCATGACTTTTGCTCCATGATCAATTACTTTCCACCTAAATCTTATGCTGTGTTGTTTTCTGCACACTTTTTTACTTCTTTTGTCATCAAATTACAACTGATTGTTGTTACCTCCTGAGGCTGGGCCCTGATTTTTAACACATTTCTTGTCATGACAAAAGTAAGGGGGACAAAAATGGTGAAGATATGCTGCATTGGAGCAGGGTATGTTGGGGGTCCTACAATGGCAGTGATAGCCCTTAAGTGCCCTTCTATTAGGGTAGTTGTGGTGGATATCTCATCCCCAAGGATCGATGCTTGGAACAGTGATCAACTTCCCATCTATGAGCCAGGCCTTGACGATGTGGTCAAGCAATGCAGGGGGAAGAACCTCTTCTTCAGCACTGATGTGGAGAAGCATGTCCGAGAGGCCGATATAGTGTTCGTCTCTGTCAACACCCCCACCAAAACCCAAGGCCTCGGGGCCGGGAAAGCCGCTGACTTGACTTATTGGGAGAGTGCTGCTAGGATGATTGCTGATGTTTCCGACTCTGACAAGATTGTTGTTGAGAAATCCACTGTCCCTGTGAAGACTGCCGAAGCCATTGAGAAGATCCTCACTCACAATAGCAAAGGTATAGCTTGCTTTGTTTTTGTTTATTACTTAATTTCTTGACCTAGCTTGAAGAGGGTAAGACTACCTACTTCTGGATCTTTAGAAACCCTGCTAAGGTTGGAGTCGAACCCAGGGAGGGGGTATATTAATTCCCTAAGCTGCCTCATCATTTGGTTTGGTCATATAAATGCGCAATGTTGAGTCAATGTCACTATGATGTTTAGTTCTAATTCAATTACGAGTCATAACACCTCTTAGATAAGCATGAAAGATGTGCGATTTGAGTTAATTCATTTTGGGTGTGGGTTATGTCATTGATCTTATCTTGATAAGCCATTATATAAGTTAGAGTGAGATGGGTTCTGGTTGATCTGTTTTGTTTCTAGTGTGGGTTGCTATTGATTCATACTATCATTGAACGGGGTATAGTTATGTTTATTTTGGTATTGGGTTCAGATATGAATAACATATTTCGGGTTAGCACAGACTTGGCTGTGGGGTTCACCCCCAGCTTGTCATGTCTGGATCACCTTTGAACAAAATCTTCAAATAAGAATATTCTAACAGTAAAATCACTAGTATTGTCGTGTTGTGTATTATCAGTATTAACCATATGGATCATAACATCAAAAATTAATTCTAAAGTGAAAAAAATGAAATCTTTTCAACAAATCATCACAATCAATTAGTAGTATCTCACCTATTTTAACCTTCTTGTCATAAGAAATCTTTTTCCTTTTTTGACCCCAACCTTTTTTTTTGGCTGTTCCAACAGGAATCAACTTTCAAATCCTGTCAAACCCTGAATTCTTAGCTGAGGGTACCGCGATCCAAGACCTTTTCAACCCAGACAGGGTCCTAATTGGAGGAAGGGAGACCCCAGGGGGCAAAAGGCAGTCCAAGCTCTGAAAGATGTGTATGCCCATTGGGTGCCTGAGGATAGGATCCTTGCCACTAATCTTTGGTCAGCTGAGCTCTCCAAACTTGCTGCCAACGCCTTTTTGGCCCAAAGGATCTCCTCTGTCAATGCCATCTCCGCCCTTTGTGAGGCAACCGGGGCCAATGTCACCCAAGTCTCTCATGCGGTTGGCAAGGACACTAGGATCGGCCCTAAGTTTTTGAATGCTAGTGTTGGTTTTGGAGGGTCATGCTTCCAAAAGGATATCCTCAATTTGGTCTACATTTGCGAGTGCAATGGCTTACATGAGGTTGCAAACTATTGGAAACAAGTGATCAAGATCAATGACTACCAAAAGAACCGGTTTGTGAACCGGGTCGTTTCCTCCATGTTCAACACAGTCTCAGGGAAAAAGATTGCGATTCTTGGCTTCGCTTTTAAGAAGGATACAGGGGATACCAGGGAGACCCCAGCTATCGATGTCTGCAAAGGGTTGTTGGGTGATAAAGCACAACTAACCATATATGACCCCCAAGTGACCGAGGATCAAATCAAGAGGGACTTAGCCATGAGGAAATTTGATTGGGATCATCCAACCCATCTTCAACCTTTGATCTCTAATGCCTCTAAGGAAGCAGCCGTGTGTGGGGATGCTTATGAGGCAGCAAAAGATGCTCATGCGATTTGCATTTTAACCGAGTGGGATGAGTTCAAGAGCTTGGATTATCAGAAGATTTACGAAAACATGAGGAAGCCTGCATTTGTGTTTGATGGTAGAAACGTTGTGGATGTTGACAAGTTGAGGGAGATCGGGTTTATCGTCTACTCCATTGGGAAGCCTTTGGATCCTTGGCTCAAGGACATGCCTGCTGTGGCGTAATTTCCATCTATCTACATTTGAGGCACATTGAAGTGGGGAAAAAAGGCATTGTCATTCTTTAAATTTCTTCAACCTTTCATCATACTTGGTTCTTTTTTTCTTTTTTTTTTTCTTTATCACAAAATACTTGTTTTTTTAGTTTGTTGTTAATGTTTAAGTTACAATTAATGTCAGCATAAACCACAGAAGTTGTGTACTTTGATACTTCTTTTTGTTGAAGAAACTTTATCCTCGGTATTTGGGGGGGTATAAGTTGTTATGTTCTATTTACTGCTAGGTATTAGGTTCCATCCCTTGAATAATCAAATCAAGTGTATAGGGTATCAAGTTCCGTTCTTAAACACCCAACCAAACATCCCCTTAGATGATTCGTTAAGTGCAATTGGAAGCTTTTGTTTTACGTCTAGTCATCTGGAGCTTCTGCTTGATCATCATAGTACTTATAAACATGAATTGAGAACACCCAGAAACATGAACTTAAGAAAAATCAGATTCATCAATACAACTTAAGGAAAAACCTTTTTAAGTTTACTCTGATACTCACCCTAACACACCAAGTCCTTGCCTTGCCACAATATTGGACGTTGAAAATGGGTCATTTTGTGTCTCTGGGTTTGCATCCAAGTTGGTGAGAATCACTTCACGTCCAGAGTTTCTGGGTCCAGTCAGGCTCCATTCGGGTTATTTAAAGTTCAATTCAAATTTGGATCTACCAAATCATTTCGGGCAGGTCAGTTCAAATTCTAGTCAAAATCAGATCATCGTTGTTGACCTGTGTTGGGCTAAAATCATATTGCTTTAGTTTTAATCTTGGGTCTGATACGTACAGACTGAAACCAGATTAACAGCATAGTATTACAAATTTTCATGGTAAAATTTCAACTCAACATCTATGTATTCTGACATTCCTTTCCTGCAATGGACAATCATTTAGTCCTGTTTCTTCTGCAATATAATCAAGAAAAGAACCCTACATCAAACAATTGGGAAATCCATAATCAGTAATTCAGTATATGAACCAAAGCCTTTCCCAACATGACTTTAAAAAATTTGCTGTAATAGGTAGCATAACATACATTGTAATATCACAAAAGCCACAAGATGCTAGAGAGCAATAAAAGCCAAAATATGATCGAGAATGCATCAGTTCTATATCTCGGGAAGACGACCTCCATAGATGACAGTTGCACTTACACACTCTACTGCTTAAATGAACTTCATACTTCCATCATACTTGGAACAGATTACATCAAACTTACAACTTAATTAGTTCCATACACTGTGAGGAACTGAAAAAAAGTGAAACAAATGATCAAGAACACGGAATCATCTAACCTGTCCCCGACTAACAATAGGGTCTAGATGGCAATGATAACCTGGTAACCTGGTATGGATCCAAAATAGATACGGAAGTTGAGGTTCAAGCCGTCTAGTATGATGCATACATAAATGCCAATTTTGACATTTTAATTACATACAACAGCATACCTAGAAGCAGCAGTGGAGCAACTTTCCGGGGTTAACAGCTTCAATCCTGCAGAGAAGAATGTATGCATAAGCATATGATAAGATCCCTCAGGCAACACAAAAATTAAAAGATTACACTAATTGACTGGTACAACCATGCACGAGCCTATACATCTTACAAAATATGAGAAAAATCTAACCAAAACCATAGGCACCAATGCAAATGACATTGTGGGCAATTTCACATACTAATCAGAGATCAGTTAATGTCAAAATTTGTTGACGAGCCTCATGTCAAAATATTGCATCTCTGATTTCTAATCTTGTATGCTCCCTAATTTAACACAACGTACGAAATTCTAAGAATATAAGGAAGAGATCACAGAACTATAACATCAAACTTGGGAAGGGACTTTAACAAACCCACCCCAACTACATCATCATATTTGCAATCATTGGGTGTAAATTTTCCACATCGAAAAGGAATGGAGGACATGAGCCATAAGCATTTAATCTCATTCTGAAAATAGGGCATGGAAAGATACTGGAAGAGCGACCCAGGTGTGCCCTTTTAGTGGGCATCTTTAGACACTTGATCTTCAACTCGTGCCTCCTCATGTTGCAGCTGAATGTCCTTTGCCCTTTGGCATTTTCTTTGTCCTAGCTGCGAAAATAATATGATTTTAGAGAAATGCATTAGAGCTAAGAAAAACTCATCAGTCTTCAAGATTTCTCGACAAAAATGAAAGAGAGGAAGGGATGGGCATACAATCTTCAACTTCCTCGATAAAAAGGGCATGGAAATGGAGACATCACTTGTAATGGTTGGCTGCACAAACTGCTCTTTCTTCAAATGCTGCAAACAACCCATCGAAAATGCTTGGCAACCGAAGCCAATTTAGCAGCAAGGGAGGTGATTTATGAGAATTCATCAATTAAGTCTCCCTCAGGAATGAAGATGACCTCCAATTCATGGATGATAGTTGTGCATACATGCTCTACTTCAAATCATAGTTGCTCAAACTGGAAGCAAAATTAGAACTGTGTTCCACGCACATTGAGGAACTAAAAGAAAGTGAAACAAATGATCAGGAATATGGAATCATCTAACCTGTCACTAACTAACGGTAGGGCCAAGATGGCTGCCTTTTAAAAATGATGGCATGATATCCTAGGGCATTGATTCGATACCTTCAAGAACTACAACAACGACAACCTGGTATGGATCTAAAACAGAGAAAAGTTCGGGGTTGGTTAAGCAGTTTAGTGTGATACATACACAGATGCCAATTGATTACTACATCTCGAACTCCATCATACTTAGAGGCAGTAATCGAATAGCTTTAGGCCCTGTTTGGTTGGTTGGAAAAAATGGAATGGAACTTAAATTCTCTTATTTAAAGTTCCTTTTTAGTTGGTTTGTTGGGGTATTTTAAAGGTCAAACTTAAAATTTAAAGGTTTCAGGGAATTGAACCCCCAATAGGAGGGAGATCAATTCTTCATCTCACAGGAATCGGCTTATGATTATTAAAAAAATAATCTAATATTAAAAATATTTAAATTTTATACCTAAACCCTCAAATATCATTTTCTAATTTAGCTCCATTCCAATTTTTCATACCGAACAGACCTTAATTTCTTTTAATTTGTGTGTGCGCATTTGCGGGAGTGTGTGAATGCTTCAATTTGAGACCTGACAGATGAACGAATTGGGGCAGGATAGAGAGAGAGAGATTGGAACTTGGAAGTTAGGACCAACGTTCAGAAGCCAAATTCTAAAATATGAAAAGAATCTAACTGAAATTTTAGAGAATACACTGAACAAAATTTGTTGATGACCCATTGACCTCATGTTAAAATATCACCTCTGATTACTAACCTCTCCCTAATATAACACAATGTACAAAACTCTATAGAGATTATGGAAAGAAAACAAAACTATAACATCAAACTTGGGAAGGGAGTCTGACAAGCCCATCCTACCTACATCATATTTACAGCCTTTGGGTGTCAATTTTCAGCCTCAAAAAAGAATGGAGGACATGAGCCAAGAACGTTTGATCGATCTCAACCAGAAAATAGGCCACAGAAAGATACTACAGATGCGCTCAAAGAGCAATCCAGATGTGCCCTTTTAATGGGCATCTTTAAACACTCGATTTTCAACTCTGCCTACTCATGCAGCGGCTGAATGTCCTTTGCCCTTTGGCATTTTCTTTGCAGCAGCTGCAAAAACAACACAATTTTTGAGGAATTCATTAAAGATATACTGTCTTGCAAACAAACTCATAGCTCAAGATTTCTCGACAAAAATGAAATAGAGAAAGAAAATGGGCATACAATCTTCAACATCCTTCAACTGGTAGTAGTGAGGGGCAATCTCCACCAGCCACTCTGGTTTCAGCTCCGTCACCTGCACATGGATTGTAGTTAACGTCAATTTTTTTGTTTTTATTTTTTCAAAAAAGCGGGAGAGGGGAAGTTCTTTCAAAACAGAAAATCATAAGATCTTGATACTTGAATCAAAATTACTTTCAACAGAAATATAACAGGAGATGGGAAAAGGATAGACACCTGTCTCATGTACTCCTTTGTTGTCAAAACCAGTTCATGATAGATAACCCATCTTGGTAGGGGCTCCACCTGTTCACCACAATAAAAGCATATTGCTTAGGAAAGAAAACCCCCATATTTCAAATAGTTGTCTGCCAACTTGAGAACAAATCTTACATGTGCCAAAGCAACAAGGTAGTACATGGTCCAAGAGTATATAAATCAATTTTTTTAACAAAGGTAGGCAAATATTTAAGATACGTGGGATCAAAACCTATAACATCGAATATGAAACAGTATGATGTTGGAGGATTTTGTTTCTTTTTACTGTTGAGCAAAATACTTAATTTGAAAGACAGTAGATCTTACTTCTCAGGCAAAGGCAACAGCGAACCAAACAAGAACCAGCAACAGGCTCCTCAAAAAATTGTGACGGGAAAAAACAAAGGAAGAGTACACTACTGATCAAAAAATAAAAGAGTATCGTTTCTGTAGTCAAGTCCAACTAATAGTTGAGTTGAGGGCTTCAGGCCAATCACAGCCCGTACACTAAGATATAATGTCAAAACAAGCCCTCCATCCTTTGATAACTGTTCACCATTCAATAGCATACAGGCAATTTTCAAAGAGAGGGGAAAGAGGAGAAGGGTAACAAGGACAGTTGCAACCAGAAAATAAATCTTACTAATCCACTTTTTGGAACTTGCTAAATAGACACAATTAATTGATCTCATTTGGTGTGTAGACCTGTGCAGTCCAGCCCAACTCTTTCTCCACCCTTTGTGTCTTATAGGAGTATTTGCTTTGGTTATCATAACATTACACCTGTACTCTGCTCTTTACAGCAACTTATATGCCTAGAAGTTCAAATGATTTGATTTACTAAGCATCCTTCTCTTCACTTATATACATCCTTATCAAATGATTTGATTTACTAAATTATTTGACACATTTAGCTTTTAAAGTCATATCCAAGCTCCAGTTTGCAACACAAATAAAAATGGCTATAAACTTAAACGGCTTACCTGTGCTAAACCCGAGCTAGGATGAAGGTAAACAGTCTGGGGATGCTTCACTGTCCTGTACGATCCATTTTTCTGAAGCCTTGCAGAGTGAGGAAAGAAACCTGAAGCAGGAGTTGCAAAAGAAGTCAAAAAAATATCATAGGGGCACCGCACAAGATATGCAAATACTTCAGTTCAACAAAGCCCAAAAACAAGCTGGAAAAAGAAAGTCTGCATAAGAGAACCTGCTGTTATAGACTTTTTATTGCTTCCAAATCATTTAGGCTAGATGTGATTTCAATTTCAACCCTCTCCAATAGCCCTTCAAGCTGATCTCTTATATCCCTTGCCCGCTTCATACTCCTGACCTGCGAAATAGAATTCAAACATTTTACTTGGTAATAACATCATATAGAATCATAAGACCAAAGAAGAGAATCTAACACCAGAACAAATGAACTGCAAGAAACCTTGAATGCAACAAGAATTCAGCTCCTAGTTGTACACCAGAACAAATGAACTGAAGATGGAGAGCTATACCTGAACATAATTCTCATAGCACCACATGGTTCCATAATCGCATGCCTTCCAATCGTTGTAAACCTAATGACAAGGAAGGAGCAAAAGGCATTGAAAGAAAAAAGAATCAGCACACTTTCCCAAAACCAAGATGAACATAGAAAGCAGTCTTGTTAAGGTGCAAGGAAATCATGCCAGGCTGGCAATAAAATAGAATAAATCATGCAATCGCAGCCTCAATCCAAATCTTTTTGATAAAAGAGAGCCCATTAAACCATCACTTCTTTTTCCAGCCTTTTCAGTTAAAACTAGGGGGGCTATAAAACAACCAAATATACTGTAAAGATGTCAGAAACAGAAAATGATCATTGATACTCTTACCTTAAGCAATGCAATATGGTCTCCGACATTTCCTTCATGAAATCTCATCCTTGCAGTGTCTGCATGGACTTGTTTGTCTTTTGGACGGTAAAAAATTGAATTTCCAATAGAAAGCATTGCTGCAATAGTGATTATCTCCTCTGAACATTTGTACTTTTCTGAAGCAACAATCATTTTGGAAAGCATGGGATCAAGTGGAAATTCTGCCATTCTCCTCCCAACTTTAGTCAACTCCCTAGTTTATTGAGAGCACCAAGTGCATATAGCAACTCAAGAGCCTTTAATAATGCTTCAGAAGGAGGTGGGTCCATAAAATCAAAGTTCAACAAGTCATGAATACCAAGACTCTTGAGAGTCAATACGACATTTGCTAGATTTGTTCGCTGAACTTCGGGGACAGTATTATCTTCCAAATCGTGGTAGTAATTATAGGCAGTGTACAACCTGAAGCATTTTCCTGGACCAGTTCGTCCAGAACGACCAGCACGTTGATTTGCTGATGCCTTGGAGATAGGCGTAATCAACAATGATTCCATACCTGTCCGTGGATTATACGACTTCATCTTAACAAACCCAGGGTCTATAACATATTTAATACCATCAATTGTAAGAGATGTCTCAGCAATATTTGTGGCTAACACAACCTTACGTGCACCTTCTGGGGTAGGCTCAAAAATCTTAGCTTGCAGATCAGTTGGGAGGTTGGCATAGATGGGGCATATAATGAGCTCAGCAATCTTTGTCCCCAGGCCTCTTGTCCTATGCTTTAATATTTCCTCTGCTGTTTCAATCTCCTCTTGTCCAGTGAGGAATATCAGAATATCACCAGGAGGTTGTGTGACATGTATTTGCAAGGCAGTAACAATTGCAGCATCCAAATAATCAGCCTCTGGAGCCTTGGTATAGTGTATCTCCACAGGGTAACGCCTCCCGGAATTTTGAATATTGGTGCGGAATCAAAATAATCACTGAACTTCTCAGCATCGAGAGTTGCACTAGAGATAAGTAACTTCAAGTCTGGCCGAAACCGCGCAACATCCTATCAGACAAAAGGCATCCAAGCAGTTAAGAAAAATAGAAAACAAAAGATAAAATGATACCTACATATGTGTGCGTGTGTGTGTGTGTGTCTGCACACATGTGTATTATATATTTGTAAAATTACACGTATGTTAAAAAAAAAAAAGAAAAACCTTCAGTTTGAGTTCCCCTTGACTAAGATTGCATATATCAGCTTGTTTGTCCACAATACCAATACAAGGACAACAATTGACACACACAAGATTTGATGGACTACCAGAAGATGAATAACTTCCACAGCCCACAGGAATACAGATGAACATGATCTATACAAGATTGAACCTACCTTCACCAACCCAAATAGTATGTCAGTTGAGAGTGTCCTTTCATGGGCTTCATCAACCATTATCACACTGGACAAGTAACATATGACATGAGCATCTGAGAATTAAGTTCAAGTTAAACAAGAAAGTTGAATTGAAGTGGCGTGTCACCTGTAGCTAGCAAGGTCGGGCTCGCCAAGGAATTCACGTAGCAGCATTCCGTCTGTCATGTACTTAAGAACAGTCTTATCAGATGTGCAATCTTCAAACCGAATTGAATACCCAACCTGCATTCACGCAGAATATTGATCAAATAATCTTGGTGGCAGGGCCCGTGCATTAAGTATACAGCAGTTATTGTAGGATTGAATCATGTACCAAATGTCAAAGACTGGCATTTTCCCCACAGATGCAACTCGACTTTCTGAGCATTTCAAAAGACAAATTTCGTTCCTTTATTTACTTAAAAGTTTTTACTCGAAGGATACTTATTCATGAAGAATTCACTTAGAATATGCTATCATGTTTCAAACCCAGGTCACAACAATTAAACAAAATGACAAACATCCCTACATGCAGAAACAACATGCTGGAAGATGGCAGTTCATCAGTGCTAAATAAGTGACAGACAATTGAAAAAAGAGGCGAGAATCAAACATCTCGGAATGCAAAACTGTCCTATAAAAGAAAACACTAATTCTAAACAATACACATAATTCCAAATTTGGAATCAACAGTAATGGTATTATAATGTACTCTAATTTCCCTAACACAATCAGCAGAAATTTTTGTCTAAACATATATTGTTCAGTGGAATCCAAATAGCTACATGTAGACCTGTCAATTCGGACGCGCGGGTTAAATACGGGTCGAGTGTATTCGGGTTCGGGTAAAATACGGGTCGGGTGTATGCGGGTGGTTGTATATCGGGTTATACGGGTTTCGGGTCGACCTAACGGGACGCGAGCGCCTTTTTATCAGTTGTTTTCTTTTTTAATTTTAACAATTCAACATATTTTTGGCTTAAAATTGCCCATAATTCAACGAAAAAGTACAGTATTTGTATTTTCTGAAAAATATCAAAAAATATTCAAAACTTTCATTATAATATTTGTGTGAAGACCCTATTGAGTCAGGCGGCTTGACCGCTAAACCCATTTAAATAAGGCTAATAATGGTTTGAATAATAATGACTTGTTATGTTAATGATTCGTTTAAGGTTCCGATGTTTATTTCACATCTTCTATTATAATAAAGAGATTTATATGCATATTTACTACATTTTAAAACAGATGAAGAAAGGGTTGACCTGGATAGGCTCATCCGTCTCATTTTATTTAGTAGAAAAATTTTGACTTTGTTTGAACCCGACCCATTACCCATCCTAGGTGTTATGGTTCAAGTACGATTAAAACGGTTTCAAATAAATGAAAATTAGAGATTTATAATAAACTAAAATTTATTTTAATTAAAACATCAAAATTTTACATCATTTTGGTAATCTTATTTCTAAAAAATAAAAGAATATTATTTAAGATATAGCTAGGTATATTTACTTCACCAAAAATACAACAATATAACTTGTGCATTTTTAGTATTTTAATATATCACACCATTTGAATCCATACATATTTTATTGAAGTTAATTATTTATAATTTATATATATAATATTTTTTATAAGAAAGAAGTTGAGATATGAAATAGTATTAGTGTTCGTTTGTAAAAATGATTGTGATAAATATGTAACTTCCCTCCAAATGATGTGATGTAAGTACTAAAACAGTGATAAAATGAAAGGAAAATCATATAATGATATAAAACATTCAATCAATAAGCCAAAAAGCTAAAATTGCCGTTTTTATAGCCTTGACCCAACAGCTCGAACGGGTTTAGGTCGGGTTTGACCCAGTAATTTACGGGTTTTTCGGGTTCGGTTATTTTCGGGTTTGGGTCGAGAAAATCGTGTCCAAAACCCAAAAATTTCAGGCGGATTCGGGTCGGGTCAGTTTTTGTCAAGTCTAGCTACATGTGTCCAAGAAACAATGAACAGTACAAACTACTTTATCTTCCTATCACTAATCATTCAGGTAAAAGAAAAACTCCCGAAAAAAGAGGCTTTTGTTCAATAGCACCTTCCTTCTTCATCAAGGAAAATAAGTTTCTAGTAAAGAAACGAATGTTATAATGCTACCAAACAGGATAAACCATTCACCAACAAACAGGAAAGGATTACCTCATGTCCCAGTTTTACACCCATTTCTTGAGAAACACGAGCAGCAACACTCATTGCAGCAACCCTCCGTGGCTGAGTGCATCCAACCTGCATCACAGGCAATTGAGCAATCTTTCAGCACTTTTTGATAAAAAGTTTCAGATACATCCAAACCCATCATGCTCCTGCAACATTATTGATAAGCTCAAAGCCAGATTTGCAAAGACAATAGCGACAAAAATAAAAATAGAAGCACCAAGGTACGCCTCTGTAGGACTCCTTTTTTTTTTTTTTGGGGAGGGACAGATTAATTAAAAAGAAACTACATAGATACTGGAGCACAGCTAAAAATACATAAGGGGAAACTCAATAGAAGAACTGAACAACAATACCTTCCCAACTTTTGTGTAACCATCTTCATGAAGATACTGCGGTATCTGAGTCGTCTTTCCAGAACCAGTCTCCCCAACAATTATGAGGACCTAAGAACAGGAATATCTGAAGGATCAATCCAAAGTTCCAAACTAGTACCATAAGGGATAGCAATACCCCATTGTCAGCAGAAAGATAGAACGAAGCTAGAAAACCTGATGATCACGGACAGCTTGCAGCAGCTCTTCTCGATAAGGATACATTGGAAGTGTTTTCCGCTCTTCCTGAGCACAGAGGAGAGAACAGTCAGTTAATGACATTACGTAAAGAGAAAGCCATAATCATCACTTTATTTCCTCCATGAAAACTACTAGTCTTTTGAATTAATATGACACCATGGAGTATCACCCATGTACAAGAGGGGGCTACATGATTTATAACAAAAGCATTTCTTCTATAGTCAAATATCTTCTATAAGGTTTACTCTCAAATTTTAAAATACTGATTTAATAGATGAGTGGATGTGGAATTGTCACCTTCAAATTCATTTATCTATTCCTATATTTCTTATGCTTTTCTGATTTGACATTGTAATTCAAGCATGTCAGTGGTAGCATCAATCACTTTAGCAGCTGAATAGTTTGCCAGTCCTCAACATGTATTCTGCGAAACTATCAACACTCAAACTAAAAAGAAAGATACTACAAACCTGAAGCTTCTCCAAAGCAGACTTTGCCTTGGACTCCTCCAGTGACTCCGTTGACATCTCATCCTCAAACTGCGTTGCAAATTAAAACAGCAAAAGAGAAAAAGAGATAAAAGAGGCAACAAAAATAATTATTTAGTAAGCTGCAGAACACGAGAAATTTGTGATGTGAATCTTAGCGTACTTTGTCTCCCTCCATCACTGATGCCTTAATGAAGTCAATCTGGTCCTCAAAGACAAACCTAGAAATTTAAACAGATATAAGCAATAAGTTGAACATGTAGACATCAGTGATAAAGACAAACATAATCCAAGAAAAGAATAAGCCTTACTCATAGTTATCAGCACTCTGTTTTTTGTCCTTAGAACCAAATTTGATGGTCGCTTTTCCTGCATGAAAGGGGATAAATTTAAAGGATAGGAAGTGAAAACAATGACAAGGCAACTTGCTACACAAAATATCTGACATATTGCCTCACCGATCTGATGTTCCTCCCATGCCTCTTGTTCAGCAAAGGGGTTCATCTTACCACCAGATTCACCACCATCTCTGATGCACACAAAAAAGACATCAAACACAATGAGATGCATGGAAACCAGACTATTATGGCACTTTGTCCATCCGTAAGCCAAAAGTAGGAATGGATGTGACAACTTCTAACAGGCCAACCTATAACGCTGCAAAGCCACAGCAAATCTTTTATCTTGGTTCACGCCTCCTTCCACATCATATGCATCTGGCATTCTATACTGCATTCAAGAAGTGCACGTGCACCCAAGTATCAGAAAGACATTGGTGAGAATCAATATAAAAAAATTTTTAAAAAAGCAGATACATTGGGAAAATGTGAATATGAAATTTGAGAAGGAACAAGAAGCAGGACTTATATTTCCTTAAGTGTAAGTATAGCATGTCAATGTAATCATTTTACATTGTTAACTATAATTTCATCTATTAAAACATCTAAAATAGATTGATGCTTTGTAATCCAAGTAAAATTTGACTGCAACCTTTCTAACCACAATTCCATCACAAAATTATCATTCAATAATTCAAGATAACTGCACTCCCTCCAGTTTAAGACCCAAAAGCTGAGATCAGGATTGGGAAATATAGGTCATACTCCTACAAACAAATAACTGTCTTTGGTTTATGAACAGCTGCTTATGGCTAAGAGAAAATTAAAGCTCAAGAATATCATAACACGAAAATTCTCAAGGTGGAAACCAAGAATAAAAAGGGGAAGCGAGATGCCTGTTTGCATCAGCTGGATGGATGTGTGATTGTGTGAACAACCACAGAAAAACTTGATTCCGTCAAAATAACCTGAGACTATATCAGTATAGCAAAACAAAACTGCTGTTGATGTGTGTGCAGGGCTTCTCTTTTTCAGGAGGAAAAATAAAGTTTGTTTATCCAGAGATTAATACACCTGTTAAGTGACAGCCTGACATGAGAACCTAAAAATTCTCACCAGAACTTCAACATTGCAGCTAATCAACTAAGGGGAAGATGAAAACCGACCTTAGGACAACAATATATCACACAACCAGCCAGCAGAAAGAGGTAACACTCACTTAAGAGGACCAAAGCCATAAATTACCTCGTTTAGCTCACTGGCATCTTCTGTCCGTCGCTTGCTAACAAGTTCGTATAGTTCCTTTTTGTACCTGTAATAATATAAATGTCACGATCAGCTGAGAATTACGGAGATGATGTCCCTGGATGAATAACATGGCATATACAGGAATCCAGGCCGTATGACATACATAGGAGAACAAGTAAGGGATTAAGAGAATCCCAGCTGCGCTTTTTAAAATTATAAAAATCAGAAAGATGGTCTGATCATCACATGTCCCCAGCAGTTATATTGGCAAAAAGAAGAAAGAGTAAGATAGAATTACAACGATGCCACACAAGATACAAGATCAAAACACATGAATAATTTATCACCTTAATTCACGCCGTTCAGCTTCACTCAGCTCGACACCTTCAAATAAATATTGTTCATCTTCTATTTCGTCTCTGCAATAAGAAATATGACAATTGTCAAACAGGGGGAAGCAGTAAAGAGTATAACAAATCTACTACAGTGAAAACTATTTTCAAGTTTTATGCAAAGCCAAAAGCAACCTTGGAGCCATACCTGAGCTCCTCCAATTTCTTTTCCTCTCTTTTCTTTAAGTACTCTTGTCTTGAAACTTTTCTGCAGCAGATGACAAAATAAGACCAACATTAGAGGAGCCGACAATGAACCAACTGCATCAATGAGATAGTTCTGGTGTTAATATTTGTGGATTAACATCAGCTGAGAAAAGATAAGATGTCGGCCTAACATCAATAATGTATATATAAAGTCCACAACTGATGTATCAAATACAGAAGCCACAACTGAAGTATCAAGGAAAACAAAATATTGCAAATAAGCATCAGTAGAAAGAGTTATCATCCCCCTTTTTCTAGAGTAATAAGAGAAAACATATATCCAGACAGAGTAGTCCTGCCAAAGAATGCTTTGGCCAACATAGATACATGTCCCCCTCTCTCTTCTTTTAGCGGGTTCACAATACATGCTTGACATGTGCTGTGTTCCCCATCAAATTCTTCAGCTGAGCTATTGCTCATACCCTAAGAAGTAAAAGCTCCTGAAAGTTTATAAATACAATGACATGCATTCCAACTCCATCTCTGAGTTGGTTTTAGTCTGCAACTCCCAACAGCTAGCAAAACCTGATTTCATAAACACACACATATGCAAGCATGCCCAGAGAAATAGAGAAGAGAGAGATTAGAAAAGCATCCAAGTAAAAGAATTTTAAAAAGTCCAATTGTAGTATATAAATACAGGGGACATCAGAAAGGCAGGTCCTCCAACAAAAATGAATCTAAAACTTAACTAGATTGCATTCTAAACAAATGCACAACATGCTCGAGATGATAACCACACTAAATACTTGACCAGAAGACTAAGCAAGCAACAAACCTTAGAGCTTCAATATCGTCTTCCTCCAAAGCACTGGATCTTCGAATTGCCTCTTCTGCAGTAAGGGAATACATATTCAGCAATTAATAAAGTGATGAACTGCTTTCCGAAAAGTCGACCTATTTTCTACAATATATGTAAATGAGGACCTTTTCTAGCTGTTTCCTACTATATACGCAATTAAGAAGCTTTTCTAACATACCTTCCTCCTTCTTTGACAGTTTTGGCTCCGTAAGCTACAAATTAAACCAGTTCCATCAGCATACCATAAACAAAAATTGTGAGAACAAAAATAGCACAGCAATATAGTAAAAACAAACCAAAAAGCTAGGATCCAAATTTTAATTTCGGTCCGAGTGGCATGTTTCATTGTTTTGAAGTAAATACAAAAACAAAAAAACAAAAAAAACAAAACGGACTCATAGAAGTTGCTTAGGGACAATATAAATATCACAAGGACGGACCTGATCCTCTAGCAAAACCAGAAACCTTCTTATGTACAAAGAAAATAAGGAAACCCATATACAAACAAAGAAGCTTGTACTGTCAAGAAAGAATTCACATAATGGAAACTTTCTGCAGAATTATCAAATAAAATGCACAAAATCAGCCGTGGAAATTGCACAAGCACAATATGAACATCAGTTGATTGTCCACCAAAAGAAAACCTTCTTATGTACCAGGAAAAAGGAAACGCACATACAAACCATACGTCTTATAACATCGAGAAAGAAGTCACATATTTGAAACTAATTGTCCGCGGTAATTGTGCAACACCATGAACAATAAAGTCATTCCCACAAGAAGCAACCGGAACGCAGAATTTAGAGCCAAACTACAAAGTCCAGTCCTCGAGACAAAAATATGATGTTCTCGACATCAATATAATGAAGTACACAGGACACAGCAGATGCATGATACACCTCCCACATCTAAATTAAGATGCTTTGCAGTATTTTTTTTTTTACAAAAAAAAAAGATTGGTTTATTAGAGATTCAAGAGAATGGGATGTTAAGCATGCATACTTGAGAAAGTTAATTATATCCCGCAGAAAATCAACAGAATTAATTACATCAGACATGCTTTGTTACATGTGTGGCACTCGGATTAATTTTACTATCCCAAAAGATAAAAATACCACTGATTAATTTTATGTCTGATGATTGCCATTACACTGGTTATTTAGTGTTAAAAAAGTCACTATACAGTGGCACTTTTTACCTGCAGGTTGCTAATAGATGCTATAGTGACATTTTTAACACTAAATAACAAGTGTATGGCAATCGTTGGACATATTAATCAGTGATATTTTTACTTTTTCGGATAGTATAGTGACATTTTAGTCCGAGAACTTGTCCTATAACAAGAAGGGTTAGTCCTTTTTTCATTCAATCTCAATCTCACATTGTTAATGCATGTCAATAGTATATGGTCTGGATGATAACTGCTATTGCTTTAAGGAGTACAAACTCTCAAGTATAATGATACTAGAGAAACCAGCAAGGTTGCCGGAACCGAACAATCAGTGAACCAGTCAAGGTACTGAGTTGATGGTTCAGCTGGTCGGACCAGTTGAATAGTAATAGACCCATTGATCCAAATTTCATAAAATATAAACAATTTTTTTTTATATTTATATACAAGTAACTGCAATTTTATGATATCTATACATAAGCAATTTCATAAAATTCAAATATTATTATATTCACAGTTGACTGGAGAAAAAAAAACAGCAAAGACTGATGCAACTAGCATTATATTTTCAACTAAACTGATTATCATATAACAATTGTACATCAAAAATTTGCACCCCAAAAAATTGATTGGTTATGTTAATTTCCTATGTTGAACAGGCCACTATTAAAAATATGAGAGAGTATTAACAATAACTTGTGAAAGACGAAGTGGAGAATAAAGTGAAGGGGATGTCTGAAGTTATGGGTTTGATTCTGATTGACTGCAGCAAGTAAAGAAGACGGATGGTAAGCGATCGAACCGGTTCAATCCACCTGTTCAAATGAAAAAACCGCTGGTTGATTTGGGTTTTCACTGGTTCATTTGACATGTGTTATGACAGGTTTTCCATATCCAGTTCATCGTCGATCGGATCGGCCGGTTCTGTACAGTTCTGGTAACCTGGGAAAACAACAATGAACAATCACGGATATAAACAGTTACCTTTCGTGTCCGAGCAGCATCCCGTTCTCTAATATGTCTTTCTAATTCTTCCTTGTCTCTTTGATCACGTAATCTTTCTTCCTCTGACTGCAAATTCAGACAGTAGAATCAACTAAAAGTCAACACATTAGTGAACGTCAAATAATGCATTTATACAAACATTTCAGAAGAAACCAAGTACTTGATTTGTCGAATTTTTAAATAAATGAAGCTGTGTTTCTCAACTTAAGTACTTTCCACACATCGTTGAGCTCTATAAAATAAAATAAAGCACACAAATCACTGAACCTGTAAGTTGGAAAACAATCTCCTAGTCAGTTGCAGCATGAAGACCATCAAGTCACCCAATTTACATATTTAATGAGTTCCTTTTCCAAGGAAAATAAATACTAAATAGATATAACTCCTGTTAAAGCTGTATGCTTCATCCTGAGCAACATTCTCCAGCACTAGCACTTAGCATAATGCATGTAGACTAATGGTAGATGAAACAGTTATACACTCCCGAACTCTATTCAGGGTCCTTTTTCATCCAGACAATTCCAGAACCTTTCTCGCAAAATTCCATTCATCGCTCGTTTCCAAGCATTATTCTTTTCTGGGGTCAATCATGATGTCCATTGTCCAGGACACCATAAGTATAACGTCTAGTTTGTGATGTTATCCTCATACTCTAATAGTCTGTTTGGCACGTCTCGAGGTACCCACAGTAAGAATCATCTCTGCAGTTTTTTTTTTAATAAGAAATAGAAAATATATATTGAACCAAGTGGATGGATGCAAAGCAAGCATACAACACTATATACAGCCAAAATATAGACTATTCACAAAATCTACAAAATCAAAAGAAGATTTGCAAAAATAGCCACTATCCCAAAAGTAGAGTCTCCATAATCTTATCCTTAAAGCACTGAAGAGAAGTCTCCACACCCTAGAAGACTCTCTTGTTTCTCTCGCACCAAATGCTCCAAAAACGCCATGTGGGATAAGCAAGGCTTTCTTCTCTTTAGCTTTTCTCCCAAAGTAGCCTTCCCAAGCCACAAGATGACTCCTAATCAATGTTTTCTTTTTTTGATGAATAATCAAAAAGTATATAAACAACACTACAGAAAAGGGGCAAAACTCATGCCTGGTTTTTCTCTCACTAGAAAATTATGTTTTCATTTTTCCTAACCAGTAGAGGAAAAGCAAAAGTGCAGATTCCTTAGAAAAAGGAACCTATAAATGTACAAATTCCCATCTTGATGAAGACTGTAAATTGTGAAGTAATCTGCACATTGAGCATAGTGACTCATGACCTAAAATTGAGAAAATACCAACTAAAGTATCAGTATCTTCTGTTGCATTCATTGAGCGTCAAACCATGCTAGTACACTCCTTATTCTGCTGTTACAACTTAAACTTCAGCAGTTTAGTTTCATGTTGATTGCTTATATCCTACTAAATTTACGTTTTAGGCATCTAAAACAACAGTGTGGACTAAAAAAATGCACAAATTCCTATCTTTTGAATAACAAAACCTCAGAATAACCTATCATCACATCCATACCTCAGAACCATCATCAATGTCACTGTCGCTGGCAGAGGTTCTTCTTTTCACCCGCCTATCTCCTTCTCTGCTTGGAGCCACCTGCAGCATTGTTAACAGTCAACATAAATATGGCAAGTCAACACATGAATCACTAATCTAGCATCTTACCGTTACAAAGAAAACTGAATCAATCAGTAAAAGAGAATGAACACTATGCCTCATCGTCTTCATCATCATCTTGATTGCCACTCTTTCTCCTGAAGCGTTTCTTGTTGGAATCTGACTTCTTTGACTCAGAAGTTACAGCAATTGGCGCATCATCAGCATCATCATCGGCGTCTAAAAGTTGGTAAGTTTTCTGCTTCCTTGCCAACATCACTGCCTCCCTTTCTTGCTTTTGATAAAGCTGAGGAAAAAGAAACAATATGATCTTAACAACCTTTCAAATACAACCACAACCATCTCCTTTCCTTTTTTCAATTTATTTTCTGACCAATGCTTAATCGAATACACTAGCTAGTTGCAAAGCAATGAAAGATGACATAACATGGAAAAAGGACAAAGGAATTTGGCTCCAGAACCACTATATATGAATAATGAACTCTGGAGAGAACACTAATGGGAAATTTTCAGTTATGATTACAATTGAAATTTTCAGTCATCTTCTACCTCCCATCTGTTGTAAATCAGTAAAGCATGACACTATTCAGATCAAAGGGAATATGCATAAAGTTGCCCCCTCCACCTCCAAAAGAAAAATTAAAGAACAAAACAAAAAACCACAACCTGCCCAAGCAAGAGACTCACTATAGGCCGAAGGTTGATGGTAGAGCTAAGTGCGATTTTCATGTTTCACGAATAACAAGTGTTTTCCAATAGTACCGCCACAACAAACTAGGTGGAATTCCAACTCACAAAATGACATAAAATTCTATAAAAAAATTTATAAAAAAACACTTACATTGACTCCTCCACTCTTCCGAGGCACCCGTGCAAATATCTCTTCGGAAAAGCACGAGTATCACTGGAGGATGGCAAGCCAAAGTCCAAAAGTTTCCCAACAACATCGGCAGGTGAAGAAGCTTGCTTAGCTGGGGGAGGGGGAAGAAAACACCAAAAAACAAAAAACAACCTTTAACATTGAAATCCACAAAAACCCATCTTGGCAAGAACCCCTCCCCACCCACCCACCCAAAACTTTTAAAAGAAAAAGGAAGCGGAATCCAAAGGTAAGAAAATTCAATACTTACTCAAGCCAATGACATACTGGACGACAGTGGGCTGAGAATACCCAAGCAAAGACATCAATTTGTCAGAGACCCATGATTTTAAATTTGCTTCGCTGCCCATTGAAGCTGAGATTGTGCTGCAATCGAATAACAGAAAGAGATTTGATAGAATAATGGAAATGAGAAGCTGAAAATGGAAGTGTTGTACATGATACGGACAAGCATGGGGAAGTACTTAACGCTGATGCACGATAAGACTATAAGAGTAAAGGATGGGTATACTTTAGACATATTTTAGGACAATCAAAGAAGAGATATTCTTTAAACTTTCTAATGTGTTAGGATTATTTTATGTTAGATATCTTATCTTTTTATTGTTTGTTTGATATATTTTAGGTTTCCTAATTCCCTTACGATGTTTAGGTTTCCTAATTCCCTAAGAGCGTTTATCTATTTAAAGCCCCTTTTGTAATGGAGATTACTAGATAATGAATGACAATTGACATTATATTGAGTGAGTTTCTCTGTGTGAGAATTTGGGTTATGTGTGAGTTTAGGACGGATTAGCATCCTAGAACAACTACTGCTTTGTAGGAATTACTCAACGAGCATCCGACATCATACACACAGCTCAGCAATGGAGTAGCAATTGGGTAGCCGCAAAGAGAACAGAATGAGAATAACCCAAGCAAGAATGAGCTATCTACTATCAATGTCAACTATGTTCCAAAACAAGCATGCTCTCTCATCACATCTGATGTCAACGTCTGCACCTGAGGCTCAAGTATCAACCAAAGCATCTCAGCTCCCGTATTTGCAGTCCTATAAAATTTTTTAAAAATATAAAACTAGAATTTGCAAACCTAATATCTCAGTTCCCGTATTTTTCCTGCATTCCATCCAAACAAAATACCCCATTTCCCAATTCCAATTCTCTCTCCTAAACCAAAGCCACCTCTCAAATCCTTCCCAAGCTGCTCACTTTCAGTTACTAAAATCTAACAACTAACACAAACTAAAATTTCGAAATACTTCAGGCAATTGAGGTTAGTATGATTAACTAAAGCTGAATAATTCGTAAATTGTCAACGGCTCAATCCATAAAAGCAATCACCAAGACGCGCTCAAAGTTTGAATGCCTACTGCGTTTCTGCCCAAATCAAACAACCAAGGAGCAAGATAAAATAAAGCTAGAATAAGTATTTAGAGGCTAAATAGAGGCTAAAATTAAAAAGTAATTACCTGGAACTCTAGAAATTGTTAGGGTTTGTGCCTTGAAGTGGCCGAGTAGAATGAGGAGGGCGACGACGGCCAGAACAGATGGCGCGCGGAGATTTAGGTTGTGGTGGTGGAGGCGGAGGTGCTGGGGTGCCGGCGGTGGAGGTGGGAGGGGGTTTTTACTGCTTGTGCGAGAACGACGACGAGTGATTCAAAAAGGGGATGGAAAAAAATTGATGTCTTGAGTGGAAAACAAAAAAAAGGAAGATGGGAGTGGGGGTTAACATGGAGACTCGAACCACCGACCTCGTGCATAAGAGCAAGGGTTTATTTTTTTTTTAAAAAAAAAAAAGAGGCTATGTTTTTTAAAAAGAATGTTATAAGCTTCTTTGCTATTCAACTCATTATACATTAGTAGCATCTGGTTGAGGACCAACTTCTAGGAAAGATTCCCTTTTTCACTATACCTTAATCATCTATACAAAATCGATCGCATTTATTATACTTTGTATTGGAGCTTAAAAACACATTCTATTTCTAATATTTTCCTTAACCATTTTGCTAACTAGTTGTATGTACATTACGAGTCTTCCCTTGAAATAGTCTTTCATTTCTCGTCATGCCATACTTGATTATGAATAAGCTGTCATAATGCTCGTGAACAATAGTTGTTGCACTTTAGGTTATCTATTTTGAAGAAGTTTCCTCTACCAGTTCTTGAGCCTTTTTGGTTGCCATTTGTTTTTCAGCCAACTTCGGGTCTTCGCCCGAATAGTTGATGTATAGTTGCGATTGAAGAATAAGTATTCTTTAGATTCCTTTTAATTCCCGCTATAGGAGGCAAAAAATCGATAGCTAACTATTTGCCGCCACGTGAAAAATTAAATTATTTCTATTCAACCTATTGCAAATTTCCACGTGTAAAATTGGTTTCGAAAGGCCTTTAAAATTAAAATCGAAAGAAATTAAATTCGAGGCCAATTAGAAGTTGTCACGTGTCACCGATGACGTAATAAATAATAAATATTTTTTAAAGAAATAATTACTAAATTATGGGTCCGAGCCCAAAACCCAAATCAAACCTTAACTCCAAAAAGATATAAATAGAAGTCATCTCCTCGTTTTTCCACACACATTCCGCAAAATGTAGAGCTCAAATTGCAAACAACATTCAACTACCAAGTATCAACGATCAAAGTCCGTAACCTGATTCAAAAATCAAAGTCAAGAGTTCAAGTTCAAGACTTTCATCACTTCCATATTAAGAACCACTTTAGCGTTTACCATCTTGCTTTACATCAACGTTCGAAGTCAAGTCACAACGCTCTCGAATCGTTCAAATTATAAGGAGATTGAATCGGAAGATCACATCAATTGTACTTGATACGGGGATTGTACCCCATTCAACAAAAATCAATACAAATTATATTTGTTTCCTAATTTCCATTCTTTATTTATGTTAGACTCGAAATTTGTGTTTACAAATTTTGGCACGCCTGATGGGACATCTCCGCCTCTCATCTTTTTTCCAAACAAATTAGCACTCTACACCTTTGAAAAACACATAGCTCCCAAGAACGTCGTGGCTCAATCTTCAAATAACAAAACTATTGAATCCACTTCTCAATGATCCACCTACACTAGCAATACATACATCTACCGAATGATGACCAAAAGTATGGCAAGAGCCGCTGCCACTCGTTGCTCGTGAAGGAACCAAGTGTAGCTGCACTATTGCAATTACGTTCAATTTGAAACCTTGACTCCAACCTATTCAATGGAGTCAATCAAATTGTGTCGCATGTTAGTTTGAAAAAGAGAGTTGTTCCTGTCTTCAACTTGAAGCGGACGATTCCTCGTGGGATGGTCGAACTCCAAGCTCACACCAACCCTATATTCATGATTTCTAGTGAAGAAGATGACGCATATGCCAATGAGGATTCTACGCCTTCGTTTCCCAAAGACTCGCTATTTTCTCGATCCGAAGCTGAATTCTCTAACACTATCATCATGCCAGTAATGGTGACAGGAGCTATTAACATTGAAGAACAATTGAATAAGATGAAGCAAACACTATCGAGACTTGCTAAAGAGAGTGCGAAAAGGATGCACGAGATCAAGCTTCAAAGTGAGCAAATCGCTAGCTTGACAAAAAGTTGGAGAAAAATTCATCCGAAGCCTCTAGCAACAAAGGGTCCAATGAGGAGTCCAAGCTGCGACAAAGAATCTAAAGATGAACGAAAGGAGACTCCATTGACTTCAATGTCGGTTGAGAAAATCCAAAACTTAATTACAAAGGCGGTTCGGAATCAACTAGGACAAAGGTCTCATAAGTCTCACCTGTACACGAAGCCCTAGACTAAAAGGATTGATGCCCTAAAAATGTCGCATGGCTATCAACCACCGAAGTTCCAACAATTCGATGGTAAAGGCAATCCTAAGCAACGCATTGTGCACTTCATTGAAATCTGCAGCAATGCTGGCACGAAGGGGATAGATTGGTGAAGCAATTTGTTCAAACTCTAAAGGGAATTGCTTTTGACTAGTATACGGACTTGGAGCCAAAATCCATAAACAACTCGGGAGCGAGATGGAACAAGAATTTCTTAACAGATTTTATAGCACCCAACGCGTTGTTATTATGACAAAGTTGACTAATGCAAGGCAGCGAAGAGAGGAACCAGGTTCTCGACTACATTAATCGTCGGGCAGCCCTCAGCCTCGAATGCAAAGATCGATTGTCCGAAGCGTCCGCTGTGGAGGTGTGTTCTCAAGGTATGGAATGTGTTAAGTTGTATTTTGTACGTAATCTTAGTAGTTATTTAGTTTAAAATATATAGTTTATTTTGTCTAAATTATTCTATTTTATCTATTTTTAGGTAATTGTCGAATAAAGCGAAAAAGAGAAGAGAAGACGTTAAAAATGGATTTTTAGCTACCGACAAGCGTTCAAGAAAAGATATAAAGTTGGTCCATAAAAATAATGTGTCATAAAATATTTATTTTATGATATTTTATTTTATGAAGCCTTAATTTGAAGAGGAAAGTGAAGATAATTATACTCCTAAACCCATTAGGACCCCTCCTTAGAGTTGCATGAGAAGAAAGAGACTTAGAAGAGAAGAGGAATCACCATGCAAGGACTCTCACCTCACACCAACCTACTTATACTCATCATCTTCACGGTTGCCCGATGTTGGCTTCTCATCACAATAACCCCCATCACCAACTCTCACCTCTCCACCTACGCCACCCTTTCTCTACTCTTCACATCTTCACCTCTTATTATTATCATCACAATCTCAAATATTCATCTCTCATCCTCACGCCAACATTATCATAATCATCATCGCCACTTATCTTTATCACTAACCCTCCTTATCACCATCATCGTGCTTGAGAAGAAATATTATGGTAGTAGTATTATTATTGTAATTTTTATTTTAAAACTTTATTTTTATTGTTAGTTTAATATTAAAGATGTTATTTTTACGTGTCCTAAATTATATTATGTGTGAGTAGTTTTTATATTTAGTATAATTTACTTGAAACCATGTTAAATTAGTTATTTTGAAACAAAGTTTCGATCTTTATTGTCTTATTGATTAGATCCATGATTTTATGATAATTTGATTTTAATGTTTATAATTTTATGTCTAATTAATTGGAGTGCACACTAATTAGTTTTATATAAATTCATATGATAATTTAAAGGGTTTAAGTACGTAATCGCTTGATCTTTTAGACATAAGTATCACCCTAATTAATCATGGATGGCTCATACCCATCTCTTTTAATTAGGAAATTATCATAGATCCTTTTTAAATCAATTTGCTAGTAGATTGGTTATTAGGTGCTAGATGATGTTTTTCTAATACTTAATGCTCTAATTTGATTAAATTCTAGTGCTAGTGTTAGGGTTATCAATATTAGTAGGGTTTATATTAGGGCTAGGTCTAAATAAACTAATAACTAAGGAAAAACGAGGAAGATCCGCTAATGGTTGTCTTCTATAGTTTAACTCATGGGTAGATCAATTTGTGTGTTAATGATAAAAAATAATTTACATGGTGGATATAAATTATACTAAGTGTTTTTTATAAAATTGATATCTTTGATATTATTTATTTGCTTTTTAGTAGTTTTCTTTAGTTTATTACAAACTGTTATTATTAATTTCGTCATCCCCCTCAAATAACATTCTTTTAGGTTAGTTGTAGGATTTTTATTTTAATTTAATTTTGAGTCTTTATATATTTTAATTTTTAGATTATTTTTCTGTCAGCTTTTATTATTTTTGAGTCAGTTTGTTAGAAATTAGTTTAAAAATAGTTTCTTTCATTATTTTTTGTGTTTTATCTTCTTTTAGGGTTTATATAGATTCCTAGTTTGATATGATTAAATTTTAGAATTTTTGGAAGTGATTTGATAATTTTTCAGATTTAAATCTTGAATTTAATTACGACAGATTTTTAGTTAAATAATTTCATAAATTCGGATTTAAATTTTATTTTTATATTTTTAGAGTCTGGTTAGGTCTAGAAAATTAGTTTTTATATTATAGGTAATTTTAGTATTTATTTCGTAATTAATTTAGTGCATAATTTTACTTATTTAATTTTCTCTTTTAGAATCTGTTTATTTTCTGCCTTAGTTTTCTATTTTACTTATTATAAAAAATATCAAAAAATAGTTTTGGGTTATTATAATTTTTATATTATGTATAAATTATTTATTTATTAGTGCATAATTTTCTGTGATTTATAGCTATTAATTTACTCGTTTATATTTTCTGTTTTGTTTTAAAGAATAGTAAATTTAATTAGATTTAAGCTTGCACATTATTATGTCTTTCCTCATGGATTTGATCCCTACTTCCCTATGTTATATTGTTTATTATAAGTCTAAGTAGTGGTTTAATTTTTAGTTACACAACAAGCTAACAAAATGGGACTTGCTTTATGTTTTGCGAGAGGAGTAAGTTAAGGACTTGCCAAGAATTGGCCACCAAGGCCCACGACATTGAAATGATGATAGCGAGTCATCGCAATAAGTCTTCCTCATCGTACGAATCAAGCAAAGATCAAGGCGAGTACAAGAAGAGTACTAAGTATTCAAAAATAGAGAATGTATATTTCCACCTGGAGACCAGGTGCAAATTTCTAGGAAGCACAAGTCGAGCAAAAGAAGATCATATACTCTAAAGATGTTGTGAAGAAGCATCCCACACTAAAGGAGCTTCAGGAGAAGAAGTACCCATTCCCGGACTCGGACTTGTTAGGAATGTTAGATGATTTGTTAGAGAACAAGGTGATTGAACTTCTTGAACCAAAGCGGCCGGAAGAAGTGGGAAAGACTTCGATTAAAAACATTATTGATACCATAGGGTTATTAGTCACCCTCTTGAGAAGTGTATCACACTCAAGGAGCACATTATGCAGTTGGCCGAAGATGGGAAGATCATATTAGATGTGGATGACACAGCCGAGACCAATTGTACCTCCATGCAACTAGAGAACCCTCCGACTCGGTATCCCAAAATTGAGTTGTTTGCACTTCAATTTGGAAATCTGGAACCAGTGATCTTGCAATTAATGGTACAAGCACTACTTATGAAAGTCAATCCTACTATAGATATTCTAGATGAAGATCAAGAAGGATGGACCCTTGTCACTTGTCGGAGGCCAAGGAGACAAAGTCATGTTCGATCACCACTTGTCCATCGCAAAAAGGACAAAGCGAAGGAAGAATCATAGACATACGAAGAACAAGAAAAGGTTAAAGGTAAGCAAAAAATAGGAAATCCAACATGTTGACTTACTTGAACAAGAGCCACTTGTTCCAATTACCTTAGAGGAGTTATTCCCAACAAATTTCTTTGAGAAAGTCATGGTGAACATGACTTCGTGTTTAGAGCTTGAAGATGAAGAAGAGGTGGAGGACAATGACGATAAAGATGTCCGACCTACCACAAGGTCTTCAATGTTTGATAGGTTGCAATGCTCTACCTTGGAAAGACGCCTTTTCGTGTTCACAAGATTAGGGGAGGCCAAAATCCCAAACCCTCGGTATTCTATAGAATATAAGGAAGTGGGCAATCAAGATCCTCGGTCTTCAGCGAGAATTAACAAAAAGGAACATGTGTTTAAGTCATCTCCCATTCGGCGGAAAGACTCGATGTTCCATCATCTTGGTAATGCAAATGAAGTATAAAGTTCTATCCCTTCTCGCATGAAGCGCGTCTACATACTCGGATGTAAAGACAAATGGCTCGCTGAGAGTAAAAAGACACACAGTGGTCCTTACGGGTCAACGGAGTGACTCTAGTTCTAAAAAGGACGTGCAGCAAGAAGAAGTAACTTCATCCAATTACATGACAGTTTTATAATGTGAAGATTTGGACTCGGAGATAGAGTTTAAGGAAACTTCTCAATCTCTTGAAGATGAAAATCACAAGCTTCGTCTAGCTAAGCTAGAAGACTCGGATGAAAAAGACGTCGGGCTTAACAGAAGTTAAAGTGTTATCACGCGCGCCTAACACGAGCATTCAACAAAAGAAAAAAAGTTCGACCGCGCTCATTTCAAGTAGGAGATCAGGTACTTGTAGTAAGAAGATCGATCGTCATGTCTCATAAGACTGGAAGTGAGTTCAATTCAAAGTGGGATGATCTCTATGTGGTGCAAGAAGTCTACACGAATGGTGCTTACAAGATAATTGATATTGAGGGAGTACGAGTTGTTCCCATAAATGGAAAATTCGTGAAGTTTTGTTATCCTTGAACATTGTCACTTGTAAGCTCTTAAGTAAGAGCCTAAATTGCTCATTCTTTCAAGTTGAAATTAAATGTACTACTCCTGGCTCGCAAGAGTATAAAGTGTGAACGACGAAAAATTCAATAAAATAATTTATTCCCTTCGAGTTTGAACTACGTCCGACTTGATCCTTTAGGGTATTGTATTCCCTTGAGGTACGTAGGCAGCTTAAGAAAAAACTCGAGCGTAGCCGCGCACAAAAAAGTATAACATAAAATAATATTAAAATTCAGGACTCTCAAGTCACACAATTCAAAACTCTCGAGTCACATAAGTTCAAGACTCTCAAGTCACACAAAATACAAGACTCTCGAGTCACATAAATTCAAGACTCTCAAGTCACGTAAACTCAAGACTTTCAAGTCACATAAGTTCAAGACTTTCAAGTAACGTAAACTCAAGAGTCTCAAGTCACACAAATTCAAGACTCTCAAGTTACATAAGTTTAAGACTCACAAGTCACATAAACTCAAGACTCTCAAGTCACACAAGTTCAAAACTCTTAAGTCCAAGTAAACTCAAGACTCTCAAGGCACACAAATTTAAGACTCTCGGGTTACATAAGTTCAAAACTCTCAAGTCACATAAGTTCAAGACTTTCAAGTCACGTAAACTCAAGACTATCAAATCAAATAAAGTGCAAGTCTAAAAGACTCTCTAGTCATTTGAAGTAAAGATTTCCAAGTCACCAAATAGATCCTTTAATCATTGAAAGGAGGTTTAACCCGTTCATGTACCCTAAAGGGGGAAAACATGCAAGGAGTTAACTAAAAGTAAACTCTTCAAATTTGTCATGATGTAAAAAGTTTTAACTCGCTCATGTAACCTAAAAGGGGTAAAACATGCAATAGGTTAACCAAAAATCCAGTCTTCAAAGTCTGCTGTAACGTAAAAGAGGTTTAACCCGTCCATGTACCCTAAAAAGGGTCAAACATGCAATTGGTTAACCAAAAATAAAGTCTTCAAAGTCTGTCATGACGTAAAGGAGGTTTAACTCGTCCATGTACCTTAAAAAGGATAAAACATGCAAGCTGGTTAACCAAAAATTCAAGTCTTCAAATTTGATGTGACATAAAAAAGGTTTAACCCGTTCATGTACCCTAAAAGGGGTCAAACATGCAGCTGGTTAGCCAAAAAAATAAAAAATAAAGTTTTCAAAGTCATTGTGACGTAAAAGAGGTTTAACCCGTCCATGTACCTTAAAAAGGGTAAAAAAATGCAACCATTTAACCAAAAAATCAAGTCTTCAAATTTGTCGTGACGTAAAAAGGTTTAACTCATTCATGTACCCTAAAAAAGGTAAAACATGCAACTGGTTAACCAAAAATCAATTCTTCAAATTTGTCGCGACGTAAAGGAGATTTAACTCTGTTCATATACCCTAAAAAGGTAAAAGCTGCAATAGAGGGCTATAACCAAATAAGTCCAAATATGTGACCTAAGTGATTTCGGCACCATCCCATGTCAAGTTAAAGGGTTCCAATCAAGATGACAATTATTGATGACGCAAGTCAACCACCTTCCAAGTATTCAAGATTCAAGCTGTTCCAATCACTCAAAAAAGGCTCGTGCATGCAGTGACTCTCGAAGGGAGCATTTGTAGGAGGCAAAAATCGGTAGCCAACTGTTTGCCGCCACGTGGAAATTAAATTATTTCTATTCAACCTATTGCAAATTGCCACGTGTAAAATCGATTTCGGAAGACCTTTAAAATTAAAATCGAAAGAAATTAAATTCCGACCAATTAGAAGTCTGTCACATGTCGTTGATGACGTAGTAAATAATAAATATTTCTTTTGAAAAATAATTACTAAATTATGCGCCCGTGCCGAAAACTCAAGTCAAACCCAACCTCCAAAAAGTTATAAATAGAGGTCCTCTCCTCATTTTTCCACACACATTCGAGCATTTGCAAAATTCAAAGCTCATATTGCAAACGAGCATCCGGCTACCAAGCCTAAGAATCAAAGTTTGCAAACAAATTCAAAAAATTAAAGTCAAGAATTCAAGTTCAAGACTTTCATCACTTCCAGATTAATAACCACTCTAACGTTCATTATCCGGCTTTACATCAACATTCGAGATCAAGCCACAACGCACTTGAATCGTTCAAATTACAAGGAGATTAAATAAAAAGATCACATCAATTGTACTTGATACAGAGATTATAGTTTATTCAACAAAAATTAATACAAATTATATTTGTTTCGTAATTTTCTTTCTTTATTTATCTTAGACTCGAAATTTGTGTTTACACCCACATAGACCACATTCATTAGTAATGTCTCGGTATGAATTTAGATAGTCTTTGTCTCATATGTAATCAGTCCTACAACAGAAGTTATAAGATAAATCCTTACTTGGGTTAAACACTCGTCCATGAAGTAGAATTTTCCTCCTTTGTAACCCAAGTATAACAACATACTGATTGTTTTTGATAAATGGAGGGTTGTGTGCCTTAAATTCTGTCTTAAAAATGCTTCTCAAACTACAAAATTTTCCTCCTATACCAGCAAACGTCATTTGCTACTTCATAGTTCCAAAATTTAGAACCTTTGAGATATTATGAATGTATATATTTCAACCACAAATTATTGTGAGAGTTGCATTCCATTTTGCTAAATTTTTCAGCCCCAATCATCCATTTCTCTTCCTTTTACATATGTTCTCCCAACTACAAAAGATATTTTGTTGCTTTTTAAGTCTGAACTTCATAAGAAGTTTCGACAAATTTGATGAACTTTATTCAAAACTTGTTGGAGAATAAGGAAGATGTTTGCTCAACTCCATAAGAAAAAGAGGTCATATTAATATGACTATTTGGGAACTCTCTTAATTGAGGTTTCTTATGTAAAAATTACAGTATGATTGTACGAGATGCATACACATTCGCTGGAGGTATCCAGTAAAAAGTTTATTTTATTTATACACACATAAAAGGTATCATGTAAAATATTATACTTAATTAATATATTTACAAAATCATAAGATTTTTTAAACATAACGTATGTGCCCCTATAACTTATTCGTCTTTTCACATTTTGTAATTGTTATAGTAGGACTTTTTGTTAAAAAGAGATGAGCTATTCCCATTAAGTAAATAGACATTTTGAATTCGATGAATTAATAGAACTTTCAGATAAATTGGATTGCCTCGTAAATTCATTTTCTTGATTATCATATTATTTCAAATAGACCTTAAAGCTATTGCAAACTTAAACATTTATACCTGGTTAGATGAGCCTCCATACCTTTAAAAAAATGCCATTGTTCAATACATATAGTTCCATCATCATCGAGATACCCCCAAATATCTCATCATATATTGAGAAGACTGAGCGGACTCGCCGAGCCCCGGACTCAGCTCAAGTCAAAACTCAATTTGAGCTCTAGCTCTCGAAATACTAAGCGAGCATGAACCATGCAATATCAAAGCTCGGCTCGACTTGGTTTAGTTCAAATATTTCATTTTTTTCCAAAGTGCTTGTGTTGAGTACACAAAAGTACGATTACAAAAATTTCATTCTCACCCCTTTTTATGAACCCAAAGTAAAGACATAGAATTTACTTCAACTATAACTTCGAATTTAGAAACTTTTTAAGAAAAAAACAAATAAAAAAGAATACCGAGCCGTGCAATGTTCATCCAAGTCCGAGCCGAGCCCAAGTTCAATTTTAAAGGTTCAGCGAACTTTAAGGTTGAAAATCTCATTCCAAAAAAGAAAAACCAGATTCATATATTGATGAACATAGACAAAAAATGGACTACTATTATATGGGAAATATGTCGAAATAGCTAGCATTGGAGACAGACAGTTAAGTGATGGCTTCCTGAAGAAAATTAATTTGTTTATTGTTGTGTTTCAACTTCATGGTTATCATCATCATTTATTATTGTTGGGGATCATATCACTCTTTTAACTTTTAGCAATGCTACTTATCCATCAGTGCAGCTGGATTTGCTCTACCAAATTCTGGTTGTAACCCCCTTTATTAGTATATTATCACTTGTATTAACCACCCTTTTCTTCTTTGAAAAAAGAAAATAGCATTTTAGGGGAAAAAGAAAAAGGCTCAACCTTATTGGATCTTTTATTTGTTATGTAACTAGCTCTTTTACCATGAGTTAATTATATTAATTTTATAAATATTAAATATATATTTATTATAAAATTATAGACATTAGCCAACCTTAGTCGACCTTATTTAAGTTGTTGGTATGCAAATAGATTTCAAAATAATAAAAGACGCAACTATTATTTTATTTTTTGAAAATAGTGTCCTACATTTGCCAACCTTCTTTACCTTCTCGATGCTATATTATTACAAAATTTCTAGGTTGACGATGGAGATGAAGAGCATCATTAGGGATTAATCATTTATTGAGTAGTAGTTGATTGCTTCTAAGCTTGTAGAGGAAATTTTTGGTGAAAAAGAACAATGACATATAGTATTTTGCTGGCCAAATACTCAAGACCTAAATTTTTGATGGAAAGAAAAGTAGGGAATTAATCATAATTTCTTTTAATGCCATATGGTGTAAGTTTTATCCTTTTATAAAATAAATAATAAAATCTTAAATAAATATACTCAATAAACATGGCATAGGTAATAGTTTTGGCCAAAATTATTCATCATAATAGCAAAAAATATTAAAGATAATCAATATAATTTTCCCTACTAATTGCTAATTTATTTATTTTTTGCTTGAAAATCGAAAATAGTAATCTACCTTAGGTGAATTTTGAATACTATAATTATCATAATTATTATAATTTATTTAATTTATATAAGTTTTAATATTGAAATTAATAGATATATTATATTATATTTTTTGTAATAGTCAGATTAATTATATAAAATAAATATTATTTTTATTAAGTATTTTTTCAAAAAATTTTAATTTTATAACTATTGAAGTAATAGAATAATCCTTCAAAAAATACATGTAATAAAATATAATATTAATTCTGAATTATAATCGAAATTTATAGGTAATAAAGTATAATTGATTATCATAGTCATTCAAGAGTAGAAATGGACTTCATTTCACTTATAACTAAATTTATAAGTAATAAAGTGGATGTTACAAAAGGTTTTGATAATATAAAACGAAAAGAACCAATGGTGATGTGCCAAATGTCTAGCCCACAACAAAGCAATCGGTTTTAAGTGTATATATATATATATATATATATATAATATAATATAATAATAGGGGATGAGTGGATTAAATCTAGGACATAATGTACATAAAAATTTTAGTGTTAACCACTAAATTAATATCGTATAAAATAATTTAATAGTTAAAAATGAAGGATTATACATGAATATTCTTAGGACAATTAGCCAACCAAAAGAAAACTCTTTGGGCCCTCACAGTTTTTCCTTTTGGGGTTTCTCTTTTTTTGGGGGGTTTGGTTGTTGTAACCTTGTGTTTGAAGAATAGTTCTTGGGTGGTTTTTCTTACGGTGTGTTTGGATTGACGAGAGGGAGGAAGAGAATAGGGGATTGGTAACTTTAATTTCCTTTGTTCGAAAAAAGTAAAAGAATGGAAGAGAGGGAAATATTTCACTCATTTCCTCTCTATTAACACGTTTTCATCTCCCTCCCCTACAAAATGAGGGAAAATAGAATATTTTAAATGTTTTTTCCTCTTTTATTTTTACAATTAATTATTTTTTTTATTTTTATTATTTCTAATTAATTTATAATGATTGAAACTAATTGTATGCTAAAAAATAACCATTTTTTTCAAATAATAATAATAAATTGATATATTAGATTATATAATTTATTATAAACAAGTAAGTAGATATATTTCTTTATTTTTTTATTTTAATTAATATACCTTTCATTCTTAATGACCATTGTATTTAATAATTTTTTAAAACTAAATATAGTTACTAATATGTTTTGAGAAATATGAATAGTCCCAACATTGAATTGAATTAAAATTTCATTAAATTTACCCATTTGGTATCCTACATGACATCTTACGTGATCTCCTACGTGTCGCTCATATATTACTTAGACTCAACTTTTAATATATATGTATACACACACAGAGTAGGGTTATACCCCTTGCTATGCAAGGATATTAATTAATTTTTTTATAATTATTTTTTTATAATTTTTTTATTTTTAATTGATTTATACCAATAAAAACTAATAATAAGTTAAAAGAATATAAGTGCATATATTTTTCTTTAAATAATTAACATAAAAATATTTCTTTTAATTTTTTTATAATTTATTCCGGTAACTTATTGTTATTTATTTATATATTTAACTTATTATTTATCTTTTCTCGCTTTTGCAGCTTGAAACTTTAAAATTCTAATTTATTTTTAAAAAAATATTCATAAGATAAAGACAATATTTTATCTAAATTCATAATATTACACAATATTTTTCATAAAATTAAAATAAATTAGTTTTAGAAATACACACATCCAACATAATAAAACATATGATATGTAATTTTACAAACAAAAAGTCAATCTTTAACTTAATTAAATTAAATGCATGAAAATCTAAACACCCTAATAAAAATTGGGTATAATCAATGTATGATTGATATGTAAGATGCTTATATAGCATTGCAATAACTATCTTACGTTATTGCAATGCCACATGAGTATTCTACATGTCAATCATACATTAATTTACTAACTTTTATGTATATATATGATATATGATACCGCTCTTGCAACTTCAATTTATTTAAGAATCACATAATTAGGTTTCAAAAAAAAAATTCACATCTCAATTGAACATCTATTTTTTTTTCATGGATAGAGTCAATTTGACATTCAAATATGTTATTTAAAATTAACTTCCATATATTCTTTTTTAAAAAAAAAAATAAAGTTTAGAACTTCAAGGTCTAATCTTTTAATTTAGAGGAATCACAAAGGACAAGTACAATACAACTAGAAAAAGAATAATCAAATCTGAAATCTAATATATTCAAGACCTCAATCTTGATCATTAGACTAATACCTCATTTATATAGAGCTTCAAGATCTAATGAATTACCATACTCACTCATGCATTAACCTTTACACTAACATACATCAAAAACTTTTTGATTCTTTGACCCAAGGCATATATTAAGTACTTAAGTAACTTAAAAGAAAGAGAAAGTCACTTGAAGGGGAATAAAAAAAAAAAAGGAAGAAAAATGAGTATGCACTTTGGTTGGATATGTTGCTTGTCAAACTCACTCCAACTCTTAGGAACTTAGTGAAGAGAGTGGTCCACTTTCTCTCCTCCCCAAAAGTTGAAATCTTTCCAATGAGTATGGTTATTTTCAAGAAAACATATAGCATAAGTTGTATGCCAAAGCATAATAACAAGGCAAAGGAGTACAGTTGAGATATTGGTTGTCAAGTATTATGGTAATTGGTAGGTGACTAAACAACCACTCTATATGCACATGCTATCTTTGTGTACAATACTAAACTATCAAAAATGCTTTGCTTCTTCTTCCCTATCTTTTTCTCCCCCTTTCCTCTTTCTCTTTTGATGCTATTTTATTTCTCCTTTTCTTGCCACTTCGATTAAATCTCAGTAGAAATTTAGTGCGATTGATACCGATAAACTAGTTAGTAACTTAAGTCAATCATAATTAATTTGTGTTTTTCTTTGGCCGAGGGGCTAGATCAGCACTAATTGTTTAAATGTATTAAGATTAATTGCTTATATTTCAACTTACTATCTTAGATAATCGGGGTCTCTCTTTTGTGTCAAATAAGAAGGTATTATCGTGTAAGGCAACTATAATAAACTCGTAAACACTCCTAGAAACTTGAAAATCAATCACTACACTCAATGTTAAACCAAGAATGATGTTGTTTGAGATGTGAAAACTAAATTCAATGATCAAACAAAATAATTAAGCATGTTTGCCCCTCAATTTTTGTCCCTTTCTCTAGATGAATATAGAGTGCGAGACTATCAGAATATTGTAGCCCCCCAAAAAAAAAAAAAAGAAAAACAAGGCACAGAGAACCTGCAATGTGAGAGTAACACTTTGCCTTAGCTTCCAAGAAATCTTTTGAGGACAAAAATGGTAAATAATAAGAAATTATGACAATATCACATCATAATATATCTGTACACTCTTGAATTTAGAACTACAATCATATACTATGAATTTTGAACAATTAATTAGAGATTAAACTCAAAAATGGCTCATGATTATTGTGAGAGTTCTCAACCCACCAATAAGGCTTGATCAACCCAACAAGAGAATTAGCTTCTTCTTGAGCTGGAGCAGGAGGAAGATTCAGATCAAGAAAATCTCTGATTTCTGGGTTTGGTGACTTCTCAACCAAATTAATTTCACAGTTGTTGTTATTGGCAGCCAATAAATGAGATCTCTTGTGCCCACCAAGTGCTTGCCCAGATGAGAAAACCCTAAAACAAATTGGACACTCATGTTTTTGAACCATTTTCTTGGGTGATTGTGATGATGATCCAATCCCAATCTCAGTTACCACTTCTTTTTCTACTTGTGGTTGATCCTTATTTGGAGGGAGAAAGTCCTCACCATTGGAGATGTCGTTCAATTCGAGCTTTGAGACAGGGGAAAGTTTCATCCCCAATACCTTCTTGTGGCTAGCTCTATGCCCTCCTAGAGCTTGATAAGAGTGGAACACCTTGTTACAAGTAGTGCACTCGAATTTGCTCCTTTTGTTGTTGATTTTGAAGAGTTCTGCACCCATTTCGATCCCATCGAAACCCGATTCGTGATCACTGCTCTTTTGATCATTAAGGCAAGACCCATATTCAGAAACTTGAAAAGCCTTGATTTTTGATCCATTTCTGACGTGCCCAGAAGCTGAAGTTTCCATCTTCTTCTTGTAATCAAGATCATCAAACCTTCTCTTATTCTGAGTATAATGGATATTTTGATCATTTGAGGTGAATCCATTTGGAGAAACTTCAAATTCTTTCATTTTTGATCCATTTTGGAAGTGCCCAGATGCTTCAGATTTCAAATTCTGACTCTTTCTATTACTATTATTAGAAATATGATCACCATGAACAAAGTCCTTTCCCTGAACTTTCTCTCTCCTAATTCTCTCGCTCTTATCAGCTGCAACAAACGAAGAAAGATCACCCCAGTTCCCAATATCCCTAGAAAGCATGATCAAGCACATTGCAGTGGCAATCTCTTCTTGTTCTGGCTCAACCACCTCAGAAACAGAGGAGTGAGAATTAGTACCACCAACAACAAAGCAGGATTTCCCATTCGGATTCCGAAGCCGATTTCTCTGGTTCGGATCCGACCCGTATTCCGTTTCAGATTCATCAGACCATGGTGAAGAAGAACTGAGCAAGTTAGAATCTTTATAGGTTTTCTTTGGATTCTCTCTCAGCTCATACCTGGGCTTCGACAAACCAGGTTCCTCATTTGGAGCATCACCTGAGTTCTTCTTTTGGATCAAATGAGACCTTATGTGACCCCCAAGCGATCTTCCACAGGGGAAGCTTCTCTTGCAAAAGTTGCATATATGCTTGGAGTTCATATCAAACACAAAAAGAGATCAAAATTGACAGTGTAGAAAGCAAGGAATACGAATAAAACAGAGGAAAACAGGGGGAAGGAAGTACAATTGATGGGATGAGTGAAAGAAAGGGAGAAGTTTGCCTCTTTGAATGAAGAAGAGAGCTAAAAATAGGAAAGAGAAGTTGCTGTCTGAGTTATGGTAAGATCTGAGCTGATGCACAAAAGGAGGAGGAGGAGGAGGAGCTTTTGGAGTTCACATTCACACATTTTCTCTCTCTAACTTCTCTCTAAACACTTGCTAGCCTTGAGGTTGGGGGTAGTTGGTTGAAAGCTTGAAACTTGAGGAAGAGAAATTAATCAAAATTACCACATAATCATAATTAATCAAAGTTTGCTAATCAATCAAGGCTTATACTCTCTCTTTTCTCTCCCATGCTTTCCTCTTTTTATCTTTGCTTCCATGCATGGATTTCTCCCCCACCAAATTTAGTACTTTAGTATAGTAGAACTACAAGCTAGAGAGAGAGGGGGAAGAGAGAGAGCACGTGTACTCAAGTGAGGATACTACGCCAACCAAGGGATCCAAAGGTTGAGGCTTCTTCATAGATGAGGGGCTTCCTAATGGTTAGGAAGAGCCCTACTAAAAACTAATGGTTCTCACTATTCCTTCAATTCTTTGCACTTGGTCTTGCTATCAACGAAGAAGTTCACTTTCACATGTCCTTTTTAATTGCCTATTTGATTTTACCCGACTATTTTGTCATATTAAATAATAATCTCGATATATACTTATATCTAGATTTTTACGTATTATTATAACTTTATTTAGATCATACAATTTATTATTCTATAATTTCAACAGTTTATTATTATATATACATTGAGTCATATAAATTATTTAAGGGTTTTTTTAACTATAAAATATAAAAATATATATATATAAATATAAAATGCATCCGTAGGATTAAAATCAATATCAAAAGAACTAGATTATATGAATATACATCTGAGTTAATAAGAAAGCTTATTTTTTAATTAAAGTAAAGAAAATTAATAATTTGATTTAGTTCATTTGAAGTTTGAGCCACTTTGACATGATGTTCCATTAAGGGATTTTCAAATAAGATGTTTCCTTTTTTTGGAGGACAATTTCATCATTTCTACATTTATTGATATTATAACTTGTTTTATTAGTTATATTATTATAACACAATAGGCTAATTTGACTAGGTGATATAAGACGTTCTACAACCAATTGTTACATATCACAATGGCACATAGTTTGTTTACCCTAAGGTGCAAATCGAGAGTATTATCTTACGCATTAAGTAATATTTCTCTTTCTCTCTCATTCTATCTAAGATCTTTTCGCGTATGACATATCATGAGATAGACGCCTCTATCTAAAGATTTATTTAAGAAAAAGTATGTTAAACGTCAGAACTAAATAAATTATAAGCCACCATCAAATTTAAAAGTCACTTCGAACATATTATTAGTGACATCAACGCCATTAAAAATTACATATCCTCTCCAACGGGGTTCGAACCTCGATGAAGACAATTTCCTTACAAGTTATGTAAAAGAGTTGGGATGAGTTGTATACTTAGGCTTTAAACCCGAGTTTGATATCTCTATCCCCCTAGGCTTTTAAACCCAACCGAGATTAGCTCGAAATAGGGGCTTAGTTGAGTAATTCGTATTTACCATTACAAAAAATAAATAAAAATAAAAAATCACCTATAAAAGATTATATCTTACAATAACTCATATATGAAATAGTCTCACTTAAAAATTTGTGTTCATGATATTATCTTATATGTTAAGTAATGTACATAGCATTTATTATCCATGTCAGATAGATGTTTTGCTGTTAGATTTTTGGGCTTCAAAATATTTTTTATTCCTATTATATTTTAAATCATTGCTAATATTAAAAACCTCTTGAATTTGAATTGAAGCTCAGTTATATGACCTCACAAATTGAGCTATCTACTTATAAAGATAAAATTATAATTTATATACTCTCAGCGAACTCAAAAAAATTCATACTTTTAATGCATGTCTTCTTATAGTATCCTTTCTAATCTACTTATTTTGTTTCAAAATAATCATCACTTTAACTAAGTTTTTTATTTCATAATATCTATCACTTTACGGTTTCAGATGACACATTAGTGCTTAGTAATTTATCTTTATAAATTACTTTTTCTCTCTGTCTTTCATTAACATTTCTCATTTTTAATAAAATAACGAGACAATATAATTCTTTAACTTAAAACTTGTAATATAATTCATGTTTATTTATCCCTAGTCTTGATTTGGTTGTCCTTTTACCTGAAATTGTCTATAGTTTTTAGGGGCTTGGTTTTATTGAGAAATCAAACATTTGATCCCAAGAAGAACCTTCTTTATTTTTTTTAGAAGTCGTCAAAGAGGAGCGTGACAAAATTTCTCTTCATATTACTTTTCCCCTAATTTATGCCGAGGTTTTCAGACACGAACTTTCAAGAGGGAGAATTGAAGTCCTCTTTTATAAAATTCCAACGGGCAAATTCTTCCCCAGTTCCTCAACTTTACTCAGCTCGTGATCTCACCCTTCTCTTCCCACCCCCTCAACCTCCTCTCTCTCTCTCTCTCTCTCTCTCTCTCTCTCTCTATCTATCTATCTATCTCATCTGAGCAGAAGCAACGACAACAACTCTCCGCGTAGGTTCCACTTTGACGGAGTAAGGAAATCCAGATCTATGCCGCCTTATCCCTGTAAGCAGAGATACTGATTTTTGGAGTTGTCGGGTCGGGTTTTTGGAGTGGGTCCGTTTCTGCGAGGACTCTGTGTCACCCCAGTTTCATCTCCATTTTCAGCTGGGATTTCAGGTAAGCAACTCTCTATGTTGCTCTATTTTGGGGTTGAAGATTAGGATTTGCTGAACTGTTTCTAATTTAACTTATTTTCTGTTTTCTATTTTCTATTGTGTTAGTTCATCGTCAATTTTTTGTTTTCTTGCTTTCAGTCGTTAATCCCTTAATTCGAGCATAAGGGTTCTATGTTCTGAGCACTAATCTTGAAGTTTTTCAGTTTTGATTTATTTGCCTTGTTAATTTGAAGTTTTCTGGATTAATTTTGACCCATTTACTTTTGTGGGCAGTTGCCAATTTGGGTGTTTGTCTATTCTTTTCTCTTTTTGTTGGTAATTTCTGAAATGGTACGTACGAGGATCCAACCAAAATTGACCAAGTCTTGCTTCAAGCCGTTGAAGTATTCTTCTTCTCTTTGCTTTCTCATGTTGAGGAAGGTGGGGTTGATTGAACTGTTCTCATTCAAAGTATAAGAATGAGCTCTTGCATCTCATATCTTTCTAGATGAGACCAGGCTCATCTCACAATCATTTTAGAGACTGTCTCATTCAAGACACATTACACGTGAGATTTGTATTTCTTCTCTAAATTTTAGTTCGCCCATAGTTTTCGGGAGTGTTCCCCACCTTGGCTATCCACATTCCAGAAACAAGTGACCCAAAGCCAAAAGTAGACTAAATTTGTGCACTAAGTAGCAATCCGCGTTCTAGACTGAGTGATTGGGGAAGCGTTCTTGGTTAGTCATTTGATCATATCATTATTGATAATGATTTGTCGTAATTTGTATGATTAGTCTATCTCATATAGTTTGCCATTGTTTCATCTTCTTTTGCCCCAGGATACTTGTGGAAATCTTTATAGTCTGTGAACTCTAAAATATAAATATTTCCGTCCATTGTTGCTTACATATCATCCTATTTAGGCAATGGTTGGATTCAAAAACTCACCATTGCATAGGTTTGGTAAGCCTAGTTCTACTGGCCCTAAAATCCCCAGCAAAACAAGCTATAATCCTTTTGATTCCGATGATGAGTCAGATAAGCAGCCCAGCCAGAGACCCATAACAAAACCGTCTTCCAAACCTACATCAATTACACTAAATTCTGGCATGATCAACCCATTTGATGATGATGATGGAGAAGAAAGAGAGAGAGCAGTGGCATCATCTGGCTCTAAGTACACATTGTCATATGCACAGAGAAACAGATATAAGAATGATTTTCGTGACTCGGGAGGAGTGGAGAACCAAAGTGTGGAGGAGTTGGAGAACTATGCCGTGTACAAAGCGGAAGAAACTACCAAGACGGTTAATAATAGTTTGAGGATCGCTGAAGGCATTAGAGAGGATGCTACCAAGACATTGATCACTCTTCATCACCAGGGAGAACAAATCACAAGAACCCATGAGGAGGCTGTAAATATCGATCATCATTTAACTCGGGTATGCTTCTCTTACTCATTTTTTGCTTAATGGCTAGTGAATATAAAAATCCGACCTATCTTCCAATTGACTTATAAACATAGGATAGGACTACCTACGCGATTGCTCTTGCTGTGACATTGTTGTATCTGTGATTCTTGCAATCGTTTTGGCCATTTGTCAGGTTATTTGGATTCAGATTTAGTTATAAGGAGCCACAAGCTAAGTGAACGTTGTTGAATGATTTCAGGGGAAAAGCTTTTAGGAAGTCTTGGAGGGATTTTCTCTAAGCCTTGGAGGCCAAAGTGGACTGCTCCTATAAAAGGACCAACTACACTGAGAGGTTTCTCTCTCTCTCTCTCTCTCTCTAGTCGTGTTATCCAAATTTTGTCACTGATAAACCTCATTTCTTAACAGATGATCCTATTAGGAGCAACAGTAATCACTTGGAGCAGAGGGAGAAGCTGGCTTTGACACCAATACCAAACGGGCATACAAAATCCCGAACTCCTGCCCTTGAACCCACAAATGCATTGCAAAAAGTCGAGGTTTGTGTTGTCTAAATTTTACATATATTGTGTTCCTCGAGCAGTTGCATCCTAGATAGTTCGTTTAGAATGTGCTGTATATCATGATTAAGTATGGAAGTAAGTCTACTATAGAAGATGTATATCATGGGTAGCATGCTTGAATTGCTGTATGGTGATCTTCTCAAGTGATTTACCCCCATCCCCTCTTTTCAAGGCACTTCTTTTGCTGATAATAGTTTGATGGAACAACTAGTTACTTGGACTTTTCATCACCAGTGTCCGACCCCCATGTTACAGCAACATGAGAATAAATACTTAACATCATTCTATATATCAAAAAAAAAAAAAAAAAAAAAAAACTTTGGAACTTTTAGAAAATGGGCAAACTCAGCCATTGACCCGTAGCCATGTTAGACACTTCTAACTAAGTTCAATGAACATAGAGCAAGCACACATATGATCATCTTTACGGCCCTATGTGGTTGCTGTGAAAGCACTAGTTCAGCCTAATCTTTGCTAAATCTTCTCCCGTCTTACATGAATAGGTGGAAAAGATGAAACAAGATGACGTGCTCTCAGACTTGAGCAACCTCTTAGGCGAGTTGAAGGTCATGGCTATTGATATAGGATCTGAGATTGATCGGTTAGTCTTACTTTACCATCCAGTGACTTGACCCCCTCCCCTTCTTTCACGATCGAGGATTTTTGCAAGGGTGCCATTTTCCATCGAGTGTTGGACTTGACTAATTGATTTAAGGTGTGATATCCTCCATTTCCAGGCAAAAAGAAGCATTGGATCCCTTTGATGAGGATGTTCATGTGTTGAACAAGAGATTTGAATGTGCCAATCGACGTGGACAGCAATTGCTTCGCAAGTGAAGATGTGCACATTCCCCTTACTAACTTCTATTTGTATTTGTTGTTTGGCTTTGGAATAAAGTGGATGGTGGAGAAGAGGAAGGATTGAATTTTCGAGATTCTTTTTGTTTCTGTATTTGATTTGCAATTCATCAGTAGTTGGTCTGGTCTACTCTGTATGGAAAGAAAGGGGGAAGAGAAGGGAAAAACACAGTATATATGTCAATAAAGAGGTTTTTGGTTTTCAATTTAACCGATTGCGAAGTCCCAATCCTCCCTAGGGTTTGTATCAGCAGAACAAATTATTAATTTCAGGACATAACATTTCCTAAATTGAAAACCATGACTAAAGGGGCATTACTTCACTAAAAGCTAAACTCATATTCTTCTCAAAAGTTTCGGGTTTAATTTCAGGATGTCTTGCCCGTTCAATTTCAGGATGTCTTGCCTACATCCCTATGCACGGGTTCATCTGCATTTAGGAGTGGTACCAATCCCAAATATCCCGACTCTAACATTACTATAAAACGTAACGGGATGCAATACTTGGTATCGATTGCAAAATCCCACAAACCATATCTAAAGACAAGTTGTGCTATAGTCTCTTGGGTTGAAGGCATGTAAGCTTGGGCATCCCCCATCCTACCTATACTGTCTTAAAGCACCTCATAAGTCACACGCAACCAGCTTCAATACATTTTATATTCGTTTCACTACCAGATAAACAATAACCACTCGTAACTTTAATCATAAATAACCCATAACCGATAAAATGAAAACCCGACAGTAGCTTATAAATGAACGAGTGCATATTTAGAAAACATCAACAAAAATTACAATAAAAATAACAAATATTTAACTCAAAAATCACATTTTCTCGATATGTTACAAGTAAAACATACTCATATAAATATAACGTAGCACTGTTTCATAAGATCAATTGATCACTGAAATTCGTAATCCTCAAATTCCTCCAAAAACATTATTATAACTTGCACTATTCAATTGTCAAATTAACAAAAAAGGGCGAAAAACTTCGATTTAGGGCATCAATCAATCCTCACCTCATTCATTCTGCTTTAGTTTTATCAGCTTCTTCTCCACCTGCTGCTACTTCTTGTCAAGGATGGACTTCAATGGAGGCTGGAAGAGAGAGAAAACCGAGGATTGGCGCTGAATCACTTCGAGCTGAGAGATGCCGTCGGAGAAAGCTGTAGAGCGAGAAAGGGGGTCGGAGAGAGAGGAGTTGTGGCGGAAGGCGTCGAGAGTTCGGCGCTTGGCGTATTCTCTTATGTTGTAGTCGGGAAACCTACGGGCCGCGCGGAGGAGCGAGCGGAGGAGGGAGAATACTTCCGGCCGTGTGGGAGCGGCAGAGGCGGCGGCGCTCGCCATTGATGGCGGAGCGAGGGGGAAGAGGTTAGAGTTGTCAAGGGAAAGGAATCGGCAAAATGAAACGAGCGATGTTTTTCGTTTTTAAGCAACATCTTCTTTTTTGGAATTGGATTCTTTTTCTTTTTCTTTTATTTTTTTGTTGAATAGTAAATCAAAAGGTAAATTTTGAATGTGAGATTTCACAAAACTTAAATTATAAGATGTCCATAATTCTATTAACTCATTCCCCTCTAAAGTAAATTTTATTATGGTTACGTGATTAGTAGTACTGAATTATTGATTGGTAAAAAAAAAATTTTTTATAACACCTCCCTTAAGCACATGCCCTCTAAGCTTGTTTTCGTCATCTTGTTACACGTGTCTCGGGTCCATGAATTTGAAATATTATCACAAGCATTGTTATATCTACGAAAACATACAATATATCTCATACTAAATCGAGGTACTTTATTTTACGGTAAGAATTAGAATCTAAATATTTTATTTTACTTTATTTTAGAAATATATAAAACTAGGCAAGAAGTCAAAAATAAATTTTTTTATAGGATTTTGTACGAATGTGTAAAAATATATATTGAATATAGATAATTATTTAAAATATGTTGGAAATAAGATAAGAAATTCATTAGTACAAATACATAAAAATCTAAGACATTGTGAATAAATAAAAAAAGTGTACAAATTAAATATTTGTCGAAAACAAGTCTAATATTTAAACTTACATACCTTCATAAGTCTAATATTTAAACTTAGTTGACTTTTTGAATTTCTATCAATAATTAGAAGTCGATTAGTAAGGGTGCATGTTCATTTTCACCGGGGGCTGTACTCATGCTCGTAGAATTTTGCATTATTTTGATAATAATGGGCTGAATACAAATTTTCAAGCCTTGTCTTTGAATGAGTGGATTGCTAAAAACGTTAGGAGGGATGAAAGGGACTCTGGTGGACTACTAATTCTTAATGGCTCTTTGGTACTTCTGGAAATGGAGTTGTGCTTTTTGGCCTTGGTAATAGGAATGAAGTACCAAGAAATATACCAAAGACGGTGCAATAGCCTGGCAGGGAACGTCAGTGGAAGAAGAGTGAAATAATTCAGCTAGAAGAGATGTCCTTGTGAGCTGGGAAACCCCACCACCTAGTTGGGTCCTTCTAAACATTGATGGTGCTTCTAAAGGTAACCTCGAGCCAACGGTTGGAAGAGGTGTTGTTAGATGAGATAGAGGGGAGTGGATTACTGGCTTCATAGAAAAATTTGGAATTTGCTCGTCGATCATGTCTGAACTTAAGGCGGTTTGGAGATGCCTTCGTATAGTTCGGAACTTGGGCTTTAATAAGGTTTGGATCAAAATTGACTCTCTAATTGTGGTAGGCATGTTAAGAAGCACTCAAGCTAAAAATACCCAATTCTGGCCTATTGTCAAGCAATGCCAAGGTCTAAATGGATAGCTCAGATTGGGAAGTTAAAATATCTCATTCCTTTCGTGCAACTAATCAAGTTGCGGATAACTTAGCCAATTTAGGTGTCAATAAGGAGGTGGATTTTTACCCCATTCAGTCCTCTTCCAAGTAGTCTTAATGAGTTACTCTTTACAAATAATGTAAGAGTCTTTTAGCCCAGATTTATTAATAGTTAATAATATTTTTTTCAGCTGCATAAAAAAAAAAAACTTTTACTTAGAATTTCTTGTTCCCTATCACTTATCATCTCTATTTTACACTATTTTTAAAAAAATATTTACCACTTACCATTATTTATCTCGTTAAAACAAATAAGTTCTAAGTTACCCTCAAATTGTGAGCCACCATATGCAGTCCATCAGTCATCTTAACAAAATAAAAAAGGATTGTTTCATAAGTATGCCTATAAATCATCTCGTATAATAGTAAGTAATTCTACTGTGTATCTCTTTTTATCTATAAAGATTTGAGATGTTTACTTATATTATTGAGGTTTATATACATAATTTATATTTCAATAATTTATAATGCAATCAACAATGAAAACATTAGGATTATATAACATCAAGGGTTAAAAAAAGGAATATATATAGTATTAAAGTTAGTTTAATTTCCACAAACACTCAACATCTCATAGTATTATTTTTGTGGCAACGAGTTCTTCAATTTCTTTGTTTAGGCTTGCCATTTTACAACATCATTTACGTTGTATTTGAATAGTATTTATAAATGTCATTTTTTAGCAATATCATAAGAGCTCTAGATAGTATTTATAAATACCACTTTAGTAATTTTAGAACTACTTTAGCAATCTCTATAGAGATCTTCATGTATTTTAAGAAATATTTTAATTCTAGTTTTAAATAAACACAAACAGAATAAATCTTTCAAATTTGGAATGTATTGATATAAAAATCATAAATCGAGGCGAGTTCATTGGGGTCGATGATTCGATGTCGGATTATGTCACTTCATTTCCGTCACTGATATTTCTCTGAATTGAAAACGATTCATGGTTTCATACAAGAACTTAGAGTTTCGTAATTGCTAGTGGGAAGTTTTTATTCTTGGATATTAGGATTTTTTAGGTAAAAGAGATAGACCTCAGCCGCAAACCCTTTCGATTTGTTAGGCGATGACGATGCTGAGGATCCCAACGTCTTCATCGTCATCCAAGAACAGAAGGTCGTCACCGCCACTACCATAACCGAGAAGGCTTTGGTTGGTGGTGCCAAGAAGGTCCCGATGGCTAATGCTGCTAAGAGCGCGAAGTTCCCGTCCAAACCTCAAACACCCTCTCAAGCTGGTGAGATTTCCTTTTAATTCTACTTCCATTACTTGAAGGTTATAACACTAATATAAACTTTTGATCTCGTCCCAATAATTAAAGGCTCATGGATAAACACCATAGGATAAGAGAGAGGAGAGCGAAATTGAAGGCTCATGCTTTCGCTCGGACAAAACTCTTGACCTGATCGACTTTTTACTACAATTAAACTAGACAATCGTAGTAATAAGCGATACCTATTACTACTATTGTTCTAGCCAGCGGTAGCAAAAACGATATGTAATTTTTCTTTAGAACCGTAGTACAGATTTAAAAATATTACAAAAATATTACCACCTCATGTTTTTACAACAATTTTTAGTATTACTTATTCGTAATAAAATAAAATTGAATTTTCATAATTTCTTATTCGGGAATTAAAGTGTGAACGGATGTGAAAACATAATAACCATTTGGCAATGGGATATTTATAAGCAAATAGGGTGGCACGATTCTTAATTTTCTTAATTTCATGGGCAAATTTTCAGTGAGAATTGGTTTGTGGACTTACCTTGGTAATGGGCCTTACAAAATTGCGATCTACTATGTTTTTGTGAGCAGATTTATTGAATGGAAAACTTTTTTTAGTACTATTATTTAATTTTAAATATAAAGGTAAATCTATTAATTAAAATCCATGATGTTGCTTCTTAATTTATAGTTCATTTTTTTAATTCGAAAAGACTCTTACCTTTTAATTCAAAAAGAAATTCACCATTCTTAAAACTTTTTTTTTAATATTAGTAAAGCAAACTTATCTAATTTAGTAGAAGTAAAAACTTTACTAGCTTGTCGCTCGAGAGCAGTCATTTTTTGTAATTTATTTTTTTTTAAAGTTGAAACTCATAAATTTCAAGTATCCTGTAAAAATAATTTATAGTTGTAGAAAATTGAGACTATATTATTTATGTCAAAAAAGGAATCCTCCATAAATAGTTTCCTCCTTTCTAAGTTTGGTTATTTAAATGAAAACGGAACCCTTAAGATAGGTGATAAATAATATTCTGATTACCAAGTAAGTGTTACCATACTGATAAACATTTCACACTTTTATCATCTCTATCAATGAGGCAATTTCTCTGCTAGGTGTGCAAATAAGTTGGGATGTGTTGTGAGCTTGGACTTTTTGCCTGGACTTGATATGTTTACTCCTCTCCTATGCGTTTAAGACCAACTAGTATTTACCTCTAAAATAGGGGCCTAGTTGAGTAGCGCACAGTTACCACGCTAATGCTCTGATGGGGACTACCATTTTGCACATTTTGGAAGGTGGGCAGCTTGGAATTACAAATTTTTACTACTCACTACTGCCTCCTATTCAAATGTAAAAGCAGTCAAAATAGTTTTTTTACGAGGCAGTAATTCCCAACAAGTGAATTGACTTTGCAGAAAGACTAATACACGATGTACAAGTAGTAGTCACCATTTGCTTGTATAAATACTCCCTCCCGTCTTGCTGTCCCTTCATCCCATTCCCACCAAAGCATTATCACATCCTCTTCCTTCACAGCAAAGATCATAGCTATAGGCTAGCATGGGTGGGGTTCGCGGACGTGGAGGTGGAGGAGGAAAGAGTGGGGGTGCCGGAGCCGGAGACTCATCTAAAGGAGAAGGAGGTGGCGGTGGCTCTGGCTCTGGCACAATGGTTGCACCGGGGAGTGGAGGGGCAGCTCACATATCTAGGGGTGCATTTGAGAGCAACCCACAAGGTTACTTTTCAGGGCTACATTCGGGTAACAAACAAGGGGACAGTAAGTGATGTCTCAGTTGGCTATTAAGGCTATTATCTAGTAAAGCTACTAAGTTATGAAGCAATATTAAGAATGTTGCTAATGTAGTTGCTCATGGATTCCCTTACCGAAGGAAAATATGTATGCAGGTTCTCCTATATAAATAAAAATATTATTAAGTTACCTTAAATGTGTTACGATTTATATGTTTGGTGTTATCAACGTAACTAATACATAGCAAGTATCATTTTTAGTTGACTGAGATCGGATATCAAATAATGTCCCAAATTTCAAACCATTCGTCTAAATGTTTGTGAAAATTTGGGATTAATTTATATGTTTAACTAATTTTCTTTCTTTTAACGTTACAGGATATAAATGGTTAAATCACAAGGTTAATAGAAATAATAGTAAGTCTTCTATGAGACAGTCTCATGTAAAATTATTATGAGACGTAAATTTTTATAATTACTTTAAACACATAGAGGGTGACTAATAATTCGTTTAGGAATAACTCTAATAAAAGTCACCTCTTAATAAATTATTAGCTACTCCCGAATTAAAAAGTCACTATAGTATAAGTTATTAGTTATATTGAAACATTTAAAAATCATCTCGTCTTACAATAACTCTTATGTGAAACGGTTTCATATAAGAATTTGTATAAAAACAAGGGATAATACATTAGGAAAAGTAATATAAGAGGTGTACTTGACATGGCTCCTATAATTCATGAATACATTTTCTTATGAAAAATTACAATTTCATATATATATATATATATATATATTGTAACGCCCTAAAAAATATTAAGAAAAAAATATTTGATTAATATATGATTTATTCTCTAAGTGACTTAATTTAATAGTTGGTTATACTAAAATTCATAATGTGCTAGTTAGCCTATATATATATATATATATGTATTCATTTACAAATTTGTTAGTTAACGGTTACCTTAGTTGGAAATAATATTAGGAGTAAGCTTAAAAATATTTATTTGGCCTGCTAATTGCTTAGATGAAATAGCACCAAAGCTTGATTAACATTATAAGTTTTAAACATGCAAAACATGCTTATTTCTTCCCAAAATCTGAGCATTTAGGCCAAGAAAAAAAGAAGAAAAATCTGATAGCTTGTACCATTTTCTTGGCCTATTACTGCAACCATCATCCCTAGCCTACTAGCTCCTAGTCCCCCATGCTTCACCATCATTGCACCCATTCTAAATCTGAAGCATGGATCAAAGGTAAGGCACAAACCAAATGGGATGACTCATTTTCTCTGGAAAAGGAAATCCAGAAATTCCAAATAGAGGGGGAGAGAGAAGAGAGAGAGAAAGGAAAGGAAATCAAAGGAGACATTTTGCTTCAACCTCCCTTGGTCCAAGTTTCAACTCCTTCATTTTTAATCACTTTCACTGAGGATAGAGGTAAGAATAAAGGTAGAAAAATTGAAGGAAGGGTAAAGAATACAATCATCAAGGACTTAACACCAATCATGATTAAGGTGGGTTTCCTTATTCTCCCCAATGTATATTACTTGACAACTAAAATGAATTTCATAAGTGTGCTTGTAGACCAACCTTGAATGCTCAAAATTTCAAGAAATTGTTGCATGCATGTGTTTTGGAGTGGTTCATTGATATAAATATGTTAGGAGGATGTTAGAGAGGGAAAAGGAGTAGAAACATGATCATCATCATGTACTTGGTTATGCTTCTCTTTTGTTACTATAATTTCATGCATGAAGGTGGAAGTGTATCAAATATGTTTAAATCTTTGTGAAAATGGTGGTTTTGTTGAGGTTTTGGTTTGACATTTGTTAGAAAATATACTTGGTATAATGCTCTTGTGGATCGATGATCGAAAATGTGTGTTTGCCCAAAACTTTATATGAGAAGTGGGTATCTTGCATATGTATCTTAATGGGTTTTATTGAGCTAACATGATACTTAGAATGCTGAAAAATTTATAAAACGAACCTTTCATAGACATCCCACAAGGATAAAATAGGTAGGAGATAAGAAATGGAGTTGGGGAGCCACTGCCACTCACCACGGGTGCCCCCACAGGCTGTGGGGCAGGCCGTGGTGGCCAACAATGCTTTGATTAACCCAAAATACCCACCACGGGTGCCCCCACAGGCTGTGGGGCAGGCCGTGGTGGCCAACAATGCTTTGATTAACCCAAAATACCCACCACGGGTGCCCCCACAGGCTATGGGGCAGACCGTGGGGGCAAGCACCGATTTAATTGACACAAAATATCCACCGCGGGTGCTCCCACAGGTCGTGGGGTAGCCCGTGACCAGAAGTCTCCACTAACCGTGGGAAGGCCCCTGCTGACCTCTAGAGCCAACCATTGACCTCCACTGGCCGTGGGAAGGTCCGTGGAGACCTGCAAAGCAATTCTGGACTCCCACAACCTGAGGGCTTTGTCCCGTGATACTTGCAAACTTTGTATGTTGTGTCGAGAAGCGAGTCTAAGACTTGAAGTATGACTTTGGGCCTCATGAAACAATTTACTAAATACATATGTGAAAAAATGATAGAGATAACAACCATAACGTTAAATGGGAAGTTGATTCCTTAGGTTTGAAAACTTTATCGGTACAAAATCTAGGAATGCGACATGAGATGATATTCCGCCCTATGGGTAGCGGCTTTCACTCCTGAATCATGAGTTCTTCCGGGTAGTAAACTTGGGTATACGCGTGAGTGGTTCCGAGTCCCAATACCGTGGTACGTTGGGTCGGCTCACAGGCGTCAAAATACGAAATCTAGGAAAGTTATTTATTCCCGCCTGAGGGCAGCGGCTTTCACTCCTAAATCATGAGTCTTCCCGGATAGGAAACTTGAATACACACATGAGTGTTTCCGAATCCCTGTACCGTCGTACATTGGGTCCGCTCACCGGTGTCGAAATACCAAGTCTAGGAAGGTGACACATTCCGACCCACGGGTAGCGGCTTTCACTCCTAGATTACGAGTCCTTTCGGGTAGTAAACTTGGGTATACGTGTGAGTGGTTCCGAATCCTCGTACCGTGGTACGTTGGGTCGACTCACAGGCGTCGAAATACAAAATCTAGGAAGATGACATATTCCAGCCTGAGAGCAGCGGCTTTCACTCCTAGATTACAAGTCCTCCCGGATCGGAAACTCGTACACACGCGTGAGTGGTTCCGAATCCCGATCGTGATACGTTGGGTCGGCTCACAGGCATCATGTGAGTACCAGGGTACCGCTTTTGCCCGGAGAAATTAAAGATGATAAAAATTAAGTTAAGTTCTAGATTGGGAATTGATTGGTCACACTTATGAAGGAAATGTGGTTCACTTGAGTTCTAATGCATTATGGTTTTCCCATTCGATTAAGGGTGGAGTAAGGTAAGATTATTTTTATGATACGAATTGATTACTAATATTATTGTCATTAAGTATTGATTGCTATTATACTATATATATGTATGCACGCAAAGTTATTTTGGTTTTTGGGAGGCGAATGACTCCCATTGAGCTGTAATTGCTCATTCCCCTACTTTTTCATCTTTTCGGATCCGGAGCAACCGTAAGGTTCCCGGAAAGCTTTGTCATTTTGGAGGTCATTTTGATACTCTTTAGCCACAAGAAACTTTAACGCATTGATTACTCATGTTAAATTGTGTGTGCTTTCGAATATGACGTGTGGAATTTATCCGGTAATCAGGCATGTCTGTAGGTAGAGGTTTGTTGGCATTTATAGACGCTCTAATTCGGCCTCGGTGGGCCCCCACCAAGACTTTGTCGGTGATGTACTTAATTTATGTTGTAGGGTCATGTGAGCCCAAATGTTAGTTTGAAGTCGTATGAGTTTAAAACTCAAAGTAGATTCTCCTTTAAAAAACAGAATGTGTTGGGTGGTTTTCATGGGGTTTAAAAGCATATTTAATTAGCTAGGTTGTTCCCTAATTTAGCCTTAAGAATTCTTAAAGACGATTCTGACGATGTGACGTCCCTAGCAAAGGGCCGGGTGTTACATATATATATTATACTATCGTTATCTAAATTTAATTTATTTTTAACTAAAAATCCTTGCTTGCTATGGTTTTTTCATTAATTTGCAAACCTTAGCCTGTAATTTATAGACCATTTTTACGGAAAAAAAAAGAAGAAAAGTAGCAATCGGGCCCACATGATGCACTACTTTACGGTGGACTCGAGCACACCCTATAATTTTCCAGCCTTTTTTTATCCCTCAATCCCGCTGGAGGAAAAGGCGAAGATAGTCTCTCTCCTCTCCCTCCTTATCCAACTCAATTTGGGCTTCAGCTCCCTCTTCAAGCTTGGTAATTTCCCATTGCTGTTTCATCTTCGTCTTTCAATGGTGTAATTCAATTTGCAGTTTTTCGTTTATTAGATGAATTACCAATCGTTCTTTGGCTTACTCTTTCAATGGATTATGTGCCCAATTCGGAATTCTACTATAACTTGCTGGAGATTGGAAGCTGTTGGTGCTTGTTATGTGTTCGACGAAATGCCTAAATGGCATTTTGTTGAATACATTTGCTCAGCTGTTGGTGCTTAGTGTGGGATATATGTTTGTTTTTGGTCGAATTTAAAATGCCCATTTTACATAGTGTGATTGTTTCCCTCCTGCTGCTTCTAGTTGAGATTGTTCTATGTTCTTTTGAAATGGGGATGTGAATTTTTTTATGTGCGTTGATGTAATGGTTTTTTTATTTTTTATCTTACTGTTACTTGGAATGATGGATGATTAATTTTTATGATTCTGCCTTTTCATATGATTGTCCCAAATTCCAATTATGGAGTGGAGTTTCTTCCACCTATACTTTCAATTACCCTTTTAGTTTCTTTTGTGGGCAGGGGAGCGGGGTGAGAAAGAGGGTAGGTTCGGTATTTGTTGAATAGGGTCTTGGCTTTTTTTCCCCCTTTTGGATGCATATGTTTTAGCATTTTGGGATTCATTTTACTTATTTATGCGCTATGTTTAGTGGTCTCACTCAACAATGGCGGCTTCTTCATCAATGACCTGGAGCATGGCAACGCTAAGGACAGCGTTGCCTTCGGTTCCTTCAGGTGTTATGTCCATATCTGCTGCTTTTAGCCCTTCGAATTCGAAGCCACGCGGTTTGAGGCTATCTTCTAAGCCTCTTCTACCACAGTACACTGGTCTTACTTCTCTCAGCCCTCTGCTCTCAAGGTTTCCCTCTGGATCAGGTACAGTCTCTTTGCATATGATAAATGGGATCTTTATCTTTCTTTAACTTGGTATCGCCATTTTCCTGGTAGGATACATGTTCATTGATCAATTCAACCTGCAGAAAATGAATATTGTGTCATGAAGGCCCATGTAACTAGCTATTTGATATCAGCTTTTGTCACATGTTAGGAATTAGCTAATCTGAAACTTGTTGATGTTTACTTCTTCCTCTTTTTGCCTTATTAAATTGTTAGGGTTTGATTCCTTGTTTTCTTCGCAGTATGTCATATCTCAGTGATTTTAGTTTACTTATTTGTGCTGAAACATACCACAAGAGCACTTTGGAAAGTTGCTTGTGTAATCCCAACCATTAATGTCTAACACAATGATGTGCCTCACCTTTTATTTAATCATGTCAAAATGTGTCTATGCTGGTCTGCTTCTCTAATGCAGTCAAAGTTCAGCAGACAAACGAATTCTCTTGCTTAGCTGAGGCGCATAAAAGTAAACACGGCAGTGAACTGAAAGCTGTAAATTCATGAATGACAGTGCATCAGCATATTTGAAAAATAAAAATGTATAGTTGGCTTTCATCTTTATTTTCAGTGAATTGTGAAGCCTGTAGGACAAGAAACTTAGAGCTTTATAGTTAAACTCTTCACCCTAGTGAAGATGCGGATTTTGAGTCCAGTCCCTTGTACTGTTGTATCGAACCATATCCTCTATAACTGGATGTTTAGGCATTTCTACACCCTTTGGATTTCTCTGCCAGGTACTACAAACACATCCTGAGAGAAGTCTAGAAGGGTACTGTTGAAATGGAGTAGCCAAATGGAAAGGACTTGTCGCACTTTTAAAAAAGGTGTATAATATCCTGATGGGAAGTGGTTTCTTCTGGTTTCCTTCCTCCCCTGATGGTGCATCATATTTGTTTCCTGGGTGAATTTTGCCTCCTCTACCTTGACTCGGTGCTTATTTGAAAATTTCTTCTCTCACAGAGAACTCTGGATTTGACCATCTGTTCAGAATCATTGATAATGGGGGTAGAGTCTTTGCTATGAGACATGGAAGGAAAGTTCCTAAACTTAGCAGGCCCCCAGACCAACGCCGTGCTCTTCTTCGTGGCCTCACAACTCAGCTCCTTAAGCATGGGCGCATTAAGACTACAAGAGCACGTGCAAGTGCTGTCAGGAAGTATGTCGATAAAATGATTACCTTGGCTAAGGAGGGTACACTTCACAAAAGAAGACAGGCACTTGGGTTTATTTATGAGAAGCAGATTGTTCATGCCTTGTTCGCTGAGGTTCAGGACAGGTATGGAGGTAGAAATGGAGGATATACAAGGATCATTAGGACCTTTCCACGAAGAGGGGACAATGCCCCAATGGCGTACATTGAACTTGTTTAGGTACAGTTCTGGTTTATCTGTTATTCTGCTGCTTGTTTTGACTTTGAAAACTATATCTTCTACCAGTAGCACTTTGCTTGGCTTGAGAAACCCATCTTGCACGTAATATTGCAATTTCTTGAATTTTAGCTCATATCAGAAACAATATTTTCTTCTAGATATTTTGGAAACTTTATGTTGTCATTACTTTAAAAAAACAAAAAAAAAAAAAAGAAACTTTATGTTATGATTGCCTCATCATTTTGGTCGTGTTTTAGATCTCTGCATTTGTCGAGTTGGTGATGCAAAACTATAATTCAAACCTTCAAAGCAATGATGTATGCTGTAAGAAAGATTACTATTTAATTACAACCCTTTAAATGTTCTTCTAAATTCGTTCCTTTTGGTGCGATGGGGTGGACTAAACATTGCCACTCAGTTGATGTGCCAGCTTCTGTTGACATCAACTGTGCCCCTTCTATAGATGCTTGATGTGAAGAAGTCATCTGAACATGAAAATTGAGAAATTCAATACTCTTTCGCAGTTTCTCACCTCAAAGTGTATTCCCTAATGTTTCCTCATAGCTAACCTCTCTCAAGCCCCAGCTCCTCTCCTTCCTGGCATCAGAAAGTCAATTCCTGTAACATGTATGCGTTTGTTTTGGAAATTCCTATCACTTGAACACAATAGCAAAAGTGCAAAGCTCGATCAAGGATCAATCATTTTGGGATACTATTGCCGCATACTGTCGTTCAAGTTTTAGCTCTATAGTTTTTCCCTTTTGTCTGATTAGAAATAAAGCTTTTCTCTGAATTGAGTGGGTGACAACAGAAACCAAGGCCAAGTTTTCTCCTTTGTCTAACATATTTGTGATTCTCATTTGAGACTATCTCTTGCATTGTTTTTCTCCTAGTCACAACTGGACCTCCCTGTACTCCACTTTGACCAAATTCATACAGAGTTTATTGGTGGTGTTCTTGTTCTCGTTTCCCTCGACAATCTTGCTGCTTATGGATTTGCAGGTCAAAAATTTTATTGGATTCAATCATGTGTGTCGGCTTAGATTGCACCTTTTAGTTATTGTCTTTACTGATAATAAACAACTTGATCGTATCAGCTGCTAAAAATGTCAAATTTTTTTGCAGGTGACAGATGGTTATTCGGCGATGCAGGCCGGGAAGCTGATTGAATGCACATTACTGAGGATGTTTTCAGAGAAGAGCTTTATTGTTTTTAGGGTTTCATTCATTTCAATTAGTTCTTACGCCATGCTAGAATGTCAGAGGGAAAATTTCATGTGTTTCTTTTTGTACGAGCAACTGAATATGGGCACAATGTGATGGAGATTTTTCAAGAAAGAGAAATACTAGTCACCAGAATCGTTAAATACGGTGTCTTTTTGTTTTTTTTTGGCAAACAAACGGAAATTAAACAACAAACTTACTGTCCCTCACTGCAATGGCTAACGCGTGTACTTGAGAAAAAGCAACCTATCCACTTTCTCTACACAAACAAAGTTGAAACCCCATATCAATGTATGAATTCTTGATCAAAGTGCGATGTTCTCCTTGGATCCCTTAGTTCTATCTAACCCCTTTAGCTCTTTAACCACTGTAATCAAGTCCGTCCAAATACAAATCTAAGAACATCCTAATTTCAACACTGCCTCCAACCCTCCCTCAACAGTTAAATACTCCATCTGCAGTGCGCTAAGTCCAAAGCTTGCTTGTGACCCTTGACCTGCATATCCAACCCCTCTGACCGGATCATCTATGCTGCCTCCCTTCATCGTGTTAATCACATGCCCCATCTATTTCCACAACCCAAGTTCAAGCTCAAACTTGTCGTCACCAAGTGCGTTTCATCATCAGCCCATTCCTGCGCTTCCTTGCTTCCACCCACTTGCTCCTTAACATCATAACCTCCATCAAGACTTCTTACTCACTTCTTTACCTTTTATTTGCATGGGTTATTAAGCATATTAAAATTCAGTGAATATAATAAAAATTGCCAATAATATGCCTAACTTATTTCAAATAAATATTTGAATAACATAAATTACTTAAAATGAAACTTATGAACTATATATAAAATAAAAAGTCTTATTTAAAATAATTTTTGTGGTAATCTTTTGCTTGAAGAGTTGGGTTGTTGATATATTCAAATTTTGGCTACTTATTATGGTTAAAAACAGTACATAAAGCAAACACGTAACTAACTTGCAAACACGTAATTAAAATGAATTGAAGGAAGATCATGGGGTGTTGCAAATTATTAAGATAAACTCAACCCTTTTATTTCAATGACTTATTATATAAGTAAACACGTAACTCCAAAATCTTAACAATGTTATTTATTTTTATTAAAGAATATCAAAATTTATCAATGTAATATGATTGGAATGTTAACATACAATACTACTATTAATAGACTAATCGTACCGTAGAATATAAATTAGCTTGCTAAATCACGAAGTTAATGTATCTTATGACATTATTTATTTTGATACCCACATTATGAAGTATTTAGTGAGAATTTAGTTTTATGAATTTGGAGGGATAATTCAGTTAGAAGTAACAAAGAAAGACATAAAAAGATCTAATTTTTTAGAATAATTTAGATTATCTATACACTATATAATGCCAATCTTTTCAAATTTTGAAATGCTCGCAACCAGAGTGAATTAAGGAGTTTCGTCCAATAAAAAAATAAATAATTTATCATTTAAAAAATAAGTTTCCACTCATCTATGGACTCTAATAATAATAATAATAATAATAATAATAATAATAATAATAATAATAATAATAATAATAATAATCTATACACTATATAATGCCAATCTTTTCAAATTTCAAAATGTCTGCAACCAGAGTTAATTTTCGGAATTTAAAATGATCTCAACCATTAAAATTGTGTAGATAAATTCCAACCGTTGATCTCAATTAATTTATCAATAAAAAAAATAAATCAAATATCCTTTCTCAATCCTTTCGCTAAACTCCAACCGACGTCTTATCACGTCTCTATCCCTTTCGCTTCTCTCTCTTCCACCAAATCCTCGTAGTTGTTCTTCTATCTCTATCTTCACCCCTGTCTCTCTCTCTCTCTCTCCCACCACTTATCATCGGAACCCCTGTCTTTCTCTCTCTCTTCCACCACTTCTCACCGGAATTAATCGGCCTCGGACCGCCATCGTCGTCTCGCGTTGAAATCGAGGCCGCAGTCGTCTCCCATCGTCTCCCAGAATCAACCAGCCACTTCTCACCGGAATCAACCACCCTCGCACCGCCATCGTCGTCTTGCTCGAATCCCGGGCCACGGTCGTCTTCCGGAATCAACCAGCCTCGCACCGCCATCGTCCTCCTCATCCGAAGCCCCACCGTCGTCGTCCACGGTCGCGAGGCCACTGTCGTCTCCTTCCTCTTCGAGTTCCGACGTCCTCTGTCTCTCTCTCTCTCTCACTTTCTCATGTTCGTAATTTGAAAACCACTCGCGTATTCTAATCTTTTGTACGTTTAGTGGGTGTCGGGAACTGTTTTGTCCTTTGCTTTCCGGTACTCGACGAATTGTTTGTGCGAATTCCTCACTTTTTTTCCCCTTTTCCCTTCTCTCTGGACCCGTGCTATTGGATTATTTCTTCGGGGCCTTCAACTTAAGGTTATTAGTACATGCATATTTGGTTTGAATCTAGAACAGATTAGCATTCATCATGATTTTGTTTGACATTTTATTTGGTTTGACTACCACCGATGAGAATGCATATTTGGTTGTAGCATATTGTGGGTAATGGATGATAGAGGATTTGTGAGTTTGAGTTTGTCAAAGACTGTAAAAAGAAAAACCAATTTTACAAGTATGATTCTGAATTTTAAATTTAATCCAGATCAATTTTCTTTGCCTCTAATTATTTCGACTCATGATTAGGGTTGCTTGCTTAAATAAGGAAAAGTTTAGGGCTTTTCTTGACAATTTCGGGTGATTTTGATTGTTGGGTGGGTATCTTTACGAGCTTTTTAGAGTTATGTTGTTAAGATTGCTTTCCGGGTATGATGATTTCTTCTAACTATGGTTGTTAATGAAGTCAATACTCGTTGCTTATATATGTTCATTCATTATTAAATTTGTCGCAAAATATTATTAAATTATCAAATAAGTTTCCTATATATTTGTTTTGATTTCATAGTTTATAATTGTTGAGATGTATAACGCTTAAATAATATGGGTTGTTTTAAGTGTGTGTTTACTGCTTTCGTATCATAGTTACATTTGGGGTTAGAGACCATATTATCGATTTCACCGATAATGCAAATCGAAGCTGAGCTACTTTTGGTTATTGCATTTTGAAGTAATCTTTTCTCCTCCCCCTCCCCCTCCCAAAAAAAAAAAAAAACATAGTTCAAGATCAGTGAGGGTAACAAATAAGAAACTAGGTATTTTTCTATCTTCATTAGAAAGATGTTTTTGTATTGGGTCGGCTGATCAGGGCACTATGCTCCATGTAATTTGATTTGCTTTAACATAATGTGGTGAATTTTAAACCCTTTCTAAACGTATAATTCAATTTGAGACCACACCTCTTGGGGTTTATTTGGTGAGAATAAGACCCCCCCAAAAATAAGTTACATCTGCTTTATTAAAAGATCTATTTAGTTGTTCGTATGTCTTAGATTACGTCAACTATTATTATTTTATAAGATCAAGGTGGTTTTTCTTTTTATATATATAATGGTATTTGAGTGATCTGATCATTAATTTTGTAGGTTAACAATTATATATATATATATATGAATTGTCTATTATATGTTAGATTTCAAATTCACATTCTCTTTTTTAATAAACAAATACTTTACTAATTCATACTTGACTAAGGTTTATTATATTATTCCGTAACTTTTAGATTGCTTCTCATGATCCTCTAAAGTGTTAGATTTTTTGAACCTAAATGCCACTGAGTTTGATTTACCTTTACTGAAAAATGAATAAAAAATTGGACGAGTATTTCCAAGCATTCTCAATTTTTTGTTACAAACGCTTAACCGGAGAAGCTGTAGGCATAATGTCAAGTATTTTCAGGGTCATTTGCAGCAAACCAACAATCTAAGAGAGCAATCTAAGAGAGACTACTACTTGAAACATATCTTAAGAAAGTCTATCATCCCTGTTTCAGTAGTAAATAGACACTAGACACCGAGGACTTTTATGTTACTTATGGAGGCCGAATTTTTGTGAATATGATAATGAACCTTCAAGACTTCACAGAGATATTCTGTGACTAATATAATATCCATAAAGCATGCACCTAGATAATGATAAATCGGACAGACTGTTTTATCCTCGGTTTTATTTCATAATACAACAGATTGTGCTAAGCATAAATGCCATCGATGCATGGAAGAAGTTAGACACTCGTACTCGGAGTAGCAACAAGGCTTATATTCACGGATAGCCTGGAAGGAATGTAGTATCCACGGAGTCTAGAAGGTGAATTGGGGGGGAAGATATGGTTAGAAAGGTTAAGGTGTTGGGCCCTTTTTGAATTCCGGAACAAATTGCTATTATTGTAATTGTTTTTTTTAAATTTTCTTTCCTTATATTTTTCCTTGCTTCATTGTTGCTATTTAAATTACGAAATAGAAAATACTATTTCATTAGTAATTCATGACATTGTAGAAATTACAATGGAAGATATCTATTAAGAATTTTGAAAAGGGCCCGAGACTAGGCTCTCTTCATTGTTTTTGGTAAGATGAAGCCGCATATGAGACTAAGTAGAATTATGTGGACTATCGACTACTCGACCACTCAATCCCATTGAACCCACTGATTCTGAAAGTTCTGCCCTTTTCTTGCATGATTTCATTTGCGAGTCATTAAGGAACAAGGGATCACAATCATACTTTGGGTGTATAGAAAACAGATTTGGTGATTCCCACTTAATTTTTCACATCATTTCATTAGTTAAAACATTCAAATATTGATTTCCAAAGTTGTTCTCTCCTTTCAATTAGAAAAAAGGCAATTAACTTTACATTGAAGTTGGAAAAATGTGATTATACTAAAAAGTTATTGATTTATTGTTTGTTGATTGCTGGAAAAGTTATGTGTTTCTACCATGATATTTAAGCATCGATGGAATTTCTTTGTAAAATCATTTGCTGCTCCCGTGCCTTAAAAATGGAAAATATTGACAAGGGATACTTTGCAAAATAGGGGCTGGGGGTGGTTCTTGGATACTATGTGCTGTATGTGTAACTAGGAGATGGAATTTGTTGGGTAATTAATTTTTTATGCATTGTTGGTTTGACGAGTGTTCTTTGAGGGTTAGCTTTCAATTTCTTGGGCTTTTTATCGGTGATGATAAATGTACAGGACAATATGTGTTGACTTGGGAGGGGTCCTTTAAAGTAATTAATATAGTATTCTTAAAGAAATTATGGTGTTTAATCCATCCACAATTATTGTAATAGTTGTTGTTCATGTGCTGCAGAAATATGCCTTTCCAATTTGTAATGTTGTTTGATTTTGGGTGGAATTTGGTGATTAATGACTACTAATATCATATTTCTTCCTGTATTAGGCTATGCAACAAGGGAAAGATCCCAATTAAATTTGGGATGGGTCTAACCCACTTTAATGTTCCAACCAAGAATAGTAAAGAGAAAATGGTTTCAGGATCCGCGGATAAAGAGATGAAATGCTATGCAACAAGGGAAAGATCCCAATTAAATTTGGGATGGGTCTAACCCACTTCAATGTTCCAACCAAGAATAGTAAAGAGAAAATGGTTTCAGGATCCGGCAGATAAAGAGATGAAATGCTATGCAACAAGGGAAAGATCCCAATTAAATTTGGGATGGGTCTAACCCACTTCAATGTTCCAATCAAGAACAAGTAAAGAGAAAATGGTTTCGGGATCCGCGGATAAAGTGATGAAATTAACGTAAACATTGTAGTATGAAATATAAAGATAGAAATTACACCTTTTTTTATGAATTAAGAATACTACCTTGCTCCTTGATGTAATATTCGAGTTATTATATTTAACTTAAGTCTATAATAGTAATTTGTACAATGTATAGTAGCAAATGGGCTTCAACTTAAAGTTATTATTTGGAATAGTTGTCTAGCAATTTAAACTTATTTATGAATTAATAACCATAATTTATCCTTTGATGTTATCGATATTTGTTTTTTAATGTCGTTATTGATTCTTTAATTTAATATTCGCGTTATTGATTCTTTATCATGCAAAGAAAAGAGCATAACTTTTTCTAATTCTATAATTTGAACAGAAAATTTTGACTTAAGTATAAATTTGTTTTTAAAATTTTGATTAGGTCTGTTTTATCATTCTCGGGCATTATTGGATGTACTCGAATTCAAGTTTCTTCTAAAGTTTTATTTTGATTTCACACGTTTCTTCTTTGGCGGGTAGATTTCAAATTCATATTTTCTTTTTTATCTTAAGTTTATCATTTATATGTTATTATATGTATATATGTATTAATTTTTCAGTCTCTTTATTTGAAATATTTTAAATTTTATAGTTTTTCAATAAATTTGTTTGATATATTAAATTATGTTGTTATGCACCCCTAATTTACATTGAATATGACCATGCCTTATTGTTTTATAATTATATTAATTTTTTATCATTTTATTTTTATTTTTTATTTTTTCTTTGATTATAAATATTAAATTCCACTCCAATAGAAAATTAATAAAAAATATTACTTAACGTGCGTATCGTATTTCTTTTAATCCTCTATAATTAATTTAAAGTTAATGTGCACCTCCAATTTTTATCTGCATATTTCCTTACTAGGACTATAAAAAATATGAAATATTATAGCATATGTGCTTTTTAAAAATTATTATATTTCTCTGTGCATTAGCACGGTGTAACTTTTAAAAAATAATATGTGCTTAAGCTCATTCATATTTTTACATATTATAAAAAATTAAAAATAATATATACATTAAAAATTATTATATTTATCTCGTACATGTATTTATGACGTTGCTATTTTTATTACCGTAATTATTTTTTATAAATATTTTAAGATTTATTACATTACTCCGTGCATAGTACGGGTCCGGACTAGTACAAGAGAAAATTAATCATTAGTCATATCATCATATTTAATAAAATATAGAATAATGGTAAATGCATAAAGTAAATAATAAAAATTATTCCTTATTTAATTGAAATCAAAATTCCATATCAGTAGATTTCGAAGGGGGATCCTTGAAAAAAATATTAGATTAATTGTTTGCTTTGTAATTGGTTCCATCCTGCATACTTAGATCTAAACACACGCCTGACACAATAAAAATTTCAACGAAAAACTCTGAAAAATTCAATTAATAATTTCTCTTTCACTTGGACTCTCTCTTTCCATTGCGGAATACATATTTCTCATTAAAACTTTCCGATACTTAAAATGATGATAAAGATCTTATATAAAATAAATAATTTTAATTAAAATAAATTACTTAAAAATTTATAACGAGTGATTGAATAACGTTAACTATTTAAAATAATTATAAAATAAAACTTATGAATTATATATAAAATAAAAAATCTTAAACATTAAAAATATTAAAGGAGCTTGTATTCCGTAACTCTGAAGATTTTTATAAAATCTATTTTTTATCATCATAAAATCTATATTATATATAAAGTAAAGAGTGTTAAAGTGATGTATAACTTTTAATTTGTCATATTTATTCCTCTTTTACCTCAAATTGTAAGGATAAAATTATCATTATATCATTTAACTTGTAATTATTAAATTTTATCTATTTAATTTTGATAAATATCCTATTCCATTCAGTTATTTCATTGTCTCTCTCCCTTCACCACACACACATTGTCTCTCTTCCATTCCCGACCCCCATAAAAATTATGTTTAATTATTTATTACATTTTTTACTATGTCTTCATTCCAATTTTATGCAATTTTATTGTTCTATCTTCATTAGATATTATCGTAGTTTAATTATGTTATTATAATATTTATCATATATCATGACAATTAAAGTTACATTCAACATAATACATATGGGTAGACTCTATTGCATTTAAGATAAATTTTTTCAAATATAATTTATCAACATTTTAGTATGTTTATTAATTTAGTTATATATATATATAATTTGGTGAATTGGATATTATTCTTAAGGAATATTTAGTAAATCAAAGTAAAGACTAGTTCAATATAATCTACATACCTTCTCAAGGGTGGAGTTACTTTTGGTCTATGGTGTCCCCATTGGTCAAAAATTTGTTAAGATTTATGTGTAAAATTTTTAAAAATTCATAAAATTGTTATAGGAGACACCTATAAAAATAATTAACAGTTACAAAAATTTAAAAATATTTAAAAAAATACCGTTGAATAAAATTTCTAACTTCACAACCGTGTCTTTTAGATGTTTAGTTATACGTAACATTCTTAAATCTTTTAATGTAATATTTAATAAGATTAATCTATACACTATATAATGCTAATCTTTTCAAATTTTGAAATGCTGCAACCAGAGTGAATTAAGGAGTTTCGTCCAATAAAAAAATAAATAATTTATCATTTAAAAAAATAAGTTTCGACTCATCTATGGACTCTAATAATAATAATAATAATAATAATAATAATAATAATAATAATAATAATAATAATAATAATAATAATAATAATATTGGATCTCCTTGCTGAAAAATAAATAAATAATATTATAAAATTATTTAATCTAAATCTAAAAATTAAACAGTAAATAATTAGCCTTATTAATTTTTAAAAATATAAAACATAAAATAAAACCAAATTGAGCAAAAAATTAATAAATAAAAATTACAGAAAATTATATAATGAACTAAATTAAAAATCTGGACAGAATTAAAAACATAAAAACTTTTTAAATTTTTCAGAAAAATTAAACACAATTAAAACAGAAAAACAAAAACATAATCTAAAATAGAAAGTTAAACAAATAATCAATTACACTACAATACATATCAAAATAAATAATTAAATAAACTAGAATATTAAAACTATTTTTTGACCGAAACATACACTAAAATCCTAAAATTAAAATACAAAAATTTAATTTATAAATTTATTAAATTAAAAACTTGATTTAACCTAAATTAGAAAATAAATCAAAAAATAATTAAATTAATCATAAAAACTAAGAAAATTAATACTAAGATATTAATATTCTAACTAAACCCTATAATAATATAAAAAAATAAAATTAACCAAAGAAAACTAATTTAATCCAACTTCTGACAATTTGACTAAAAATAACAAAAATAAGTAGAAAAATAATCTGAAAATTAAAATATATTAGGACTCAAAATAAAATTAATATAAAATTACTGAGATATCTATCCTATTATCAATCAATGTAATTCATTCTCACGTCAATCATTAGTAAAAACCCGTGAAAAATTAAAAAAATATATATTGATGACAAAAAGTATATTGAATGATTTTAAAGAAGGGATGTAATTAAGAGTAATTTTATTTAAGATAAATTATAGAATAATATTTTAGAAAATAATTAAAGGATATTCTATTATTTTTAATGGTGTTAAGGTTAATTTTACCAATACTTTTAACCTAAAAAGTATAATCTATATTATTTCAAATTTTGGTTTGATTTGATTTACATTTGAGAATCACAAGTTACGTTTTTTTTTCCTTTGTGACTTCAAATTGTGACTCGACTGAAATCTAATGAGATAATTATCAAAGTGAACAATATATATTTAATTATATATTTTTGGGTGGATGAATAAGATATTTCATTAGATGAGAAAATTTGTTCTTCCTTTCTACTAAAAAATAAAATATGTATTGTAAAGATGTAACAATAGCTTTTGTCATTGTTTGGTTTATTAATTTGCTAGGAAGATGTGGTTGAGGTGACTAAAGAACATGGTATCGGTTTCAAACTAATTTTTAATTAGTGGCTTTAAGTTTGAAAGTGATTGAATTAGTAAGGGTCGGTCAATTGGAGGAAGTATGTTATGATTAATGTATGAGTTTAACTACTTATCTATGTAATTTTTGTCTAATTTGATTTGTTTGGATCATGAGTTTCTCTATCTTTCCACTTAATTTTTAATTTTGTGTCTATTCTATCATTTTTAAAATACGACATGCATCTACGCTTTTACCATACTTATGTTAAGTGTGAAAATGGTATGAGTTGACAAATATTACACACACTAAATAAGTCGGATGAGAGTCGTCTTTAACCACACACTTATATCCAAAGAAAACACCATCACTCGCCATACTTATATCTATGGACATATTACCCCTTGAGCGAGTTTTTTTTCCTATTACCAGTTTGCGTTTGAAGCAACTTCTACCACTAATATAGACACTTAGGTTGTCACCAGTTAAGCTACAAAATTCTTTTTGAAATTAACTAGGGTTAATTAAAATATATTATTTTTTTACTCTTTATGCCATGTTTTTTCTCTCAAAAGGATGGGGGTTGGGTGACCGCGGTTGCCCTAACATAGATCTGCCTTTGGATTAAAAATACTTAGTTCTTCTTCAAATTAGGGTTATGTTCATTAAGATGAATTTTTTTAGTTTTATTTTATTTTACTTTTCTTTAAACAACATTAAGAAAAAAAGATATAAAGCGGGCACATGTGAAATTTACTCGATTAAGCATAAAATAAGCGAGAAAACGAGATTAGAGTTTGAGATTTGAGGTTTATTTTTTATTTTGATTTTTTCAATATATTGGGCATTGTGCTATAAACGAGAGAAATCGAAAATTTGCATAAAAATATTTCCTTTATGTGTTTAATTTTTATAAAAATTCTTTTCAATTATTTTTTAAAAAATTTCTTTTTGATTGTAAATTTAGTATTTGACTTATATGATTATCATAAATTGTCCAATGCGAAAAAAAATTCTTTTTATGTATTTCAATTATCTCAAAATAAGCTGTCACACTTATTATCCGCCACGCTTATTATCCATGCTAAATAATCATTTTTTCAATAGATGTAAATCACCACTCTTAATATACATGGATATGCCTTAATAGGTTAGTACCACTCTTACAAGAGTGGTTATATTTTTCCACATTATTATGTGTGAAAATGATTTCGAGCAACTCATTTTTGCTTATTTTTACGCCACACTCAATCATGTGTAATTAGATAAGGGTGGAAGCATACCATATGGTGATTGTAACATTTTCGATTATTAATCTCATTTATTAAATGTAGTTATTAAATATTTACTTTTTAGTTCATAACTTATTAAAGAAGTATTACATTACTTCCAGTGCATAAGACGGCTCAAACTAGTTTTATATAATTTGCAAGTAAGTGTAATAAGTCAAAGCTAGTAAAACCCTAACCTAAAACCCTCGCCCTCGTTCTGTCATTAGCCTCCTTGCTCCTGGCGGAGGCAATCCGGACATACCTCATTCACACCTCCCTCATTCACCCCCTCTCCCGGTCTCTGCTCCGGGCTCCCTCTCGCTCGCCGGCTCCCTCTCTGCCGTCGGTGGGCTCTGTCTCTCTGTCTCTCTCTCGCTCTCACTATCCATCTTCGTCGCCGGCTCGTTGTTGCTCTCGCTGTCCGGCTCCCTCTCGCTCTGCCATCGCCGGGCTATTTCTCTTCGGCTCTCACTCTTCAACTTCCGCTCCGGATCGTTCTTGCACTTGATATCGGGCCCGCTTTCGCTCTCCGGCTCCCTCTTGCTCTCCGGCTCTCGCTCTCTCCATCGTTTTTAGGTATGTTCAATTGGACCTGAAAATGGCGCCTCTCTCTCTATCGTTTTTGGTACGTTCAATAGTTTTTGGTATGTCCAATAATTACATCTATGTGAGGCGAAAGGTTCAAATGGCCATAACATCTACAATCCCGAATTGTTGTTCTGTGCCTCTGCCTCTCGCTGGAAATTTCATTCTCCCTCCCCTGTCTTCTCTCCTTCTACCCGAATTTTAGATTTTTCTTTTGTAAATTGTGAGTTTAGATGGAGTTAGATCTGTGGTGTCTTGTGAATATGTAAATGGAGGATAGACAATTTTGTCAAATTATGCTTGGGTGCTTGAATGTCTACAGCTCCTTTACAGATTTTAAACCAAAAAAGAAACTTAATTTACAAATAAATAACTGACGTGAATTGGTAACCAAATTGAAAAAAAGAAAATTGGTGACCAAATCGAAACAAATTTACCAGGTGGCTTGATTCATGCTGGTTTGTTAAGAAGGACATAGTTTAGAGAGAAGAGGGGAAACTGACGGGAGAAGGCGAAGAGAGGAAACTGACATTATGAGAATTTTATCCCTGTAATTTAAGCTAAAAAGGGGTAAACATGGTAAATCAAAATTAATACGACACTATACAATGTGGTAAATCCAAATTTAAGTATGTATTGGTCTTTGTTAAGCTTATCTATTGGATAATTTTGTTATTTATTTAGTTTAACTTTGCAGCTGGGATAGTCCACCATTTTGCATAGCCAAGGATGAGTTTGATATCTCAAAATGCTTTTGTTAAGGATAAAGTAAAGAAAAAGGTTAAGAGGAAGGATGCTGAGGATGATGAACCATCTTTGGTGGAAGGGAGTGAGGATATCCCGAGAATGGATCGTCCGAGATTGTGATAAGTAAAAAGAAGAAGAAAAGGCGCGAGGCTGAGGAAAAACAGTTGCAACTAGAGGAAGAGATGGAAATGAAGGAGTTGGGCAACTTCTTGTTTGGTTCAGTGCATTCTCCGGTTGAATTTGGGAAGGAAGATAGAGATGAAGGAGAAGCTGAGGTTGATGACGATGATGGTGCATTTTTTGTGATGGACCGATCTGGTAGTAGTATTGTGTCTGATGGGGATGCCGGGTTTCAATGGCGAAGTGGCGATGGAGATGACACTAAGCAAAGGAAGCCTGTTTGGGTAGATGAGGAGGAGGAAAAAGCTTCCATTAACATTGCAAAAGTGAATAGGTTGAGGAAACTGAGGAAAGAAGAAGATGAGACATTTATATTGGGTTCATCTTATGTGTCAAGATTGAGAGCTCAGCATGAGAAGCTGAACCCCGGAACTGATTGGGCTCAACTTGATTCAAAGGCAAAAGGGTATGGCTCTGATGAAGAGTCCGAGGTGGAAAATGGGGCAGTGTTGGCTCCTGGATATAAAGGAGCTGAAAATGTCGATGATATTCTTCGAACAAATGAAGAGCTTGTTGTGAAGAGAGGTGTGAAGCTTTTGCCTGGGATGTTGGAGTACTCAGAATTAGTAGAAGCAAATGCAGAAGATCCTTCCAATGCCCCAATAAATTCTGTTGAGTTCCATAGGAATCATCAGTTGCTACTTGCTGGTGGTTTAGACAGAAGGTTGAGATTTTTCCAAATAGATGGCAAGCGGAACAAAATGATGGATGTCATCTTCTTTGAAGATTGCCCTATTAGAAAAGCATCTTTCTTGCCAGATGGCTCCCAAGTTATTGTAGCTGGAAGGAGAAAATTCTTTTATAGTGTTGACATAGTCAAGGGCAGTCTTGATAAAGTTGGGCCATTGACTGGGAGAGAGGAAAAGAGCTTGGAGGTTTTTGAGGTTTCCCCAGATTCTCGTACTATCGCCTTTTTGGGAAATGAAGGTTACATCTTGCTGGTGTCTTCCAAGACAAAGGAGCTAATTGGAACTCTTAAAATGAACGGCACAGTTCGCTCGGTAGCTTTTACTCATGATGGACAGCAGTTGTTGAGCTCCGGTGGTGATGGGCAAGTCTATCACTGGGATTTGAGAACAAGAACTTGCTTGCACAAGGGTGTGGATGAAGGCTCAATCAATGGAACCGCTCTTTGTACTTCACTGGTAGGAAACCTATTCGCAGCAGGCTCTGCTAGTGGTATCGTCAATGTCTACAACCGGGAAGAATTCCTCGGGGAAAGAGGAAACCCCTCAAAGTTCTGGAGAATCTGACAACCGAAGTAGATTGTATGAAGTTCAACCATGATGCCCAGATATTAGCCATCTGTTCGAGAAAACAAAAGAGCAGTCTAAAGCTGGTACACATACCTTCTTTCACAGTCTTTTCTAATTGGCCACCACCCACCAGCAAAAGAGTAAGCTTTCCTTATTGTATGGACTTTAGTCCATCCGGTGGCTTCATGGCTTTTGGAAATGATGTTGGAAAAGTAAAGTTGTACAAATTGCACCATTATCAGCAAGCATAAGGTGTACGGATTTCGATACAACCTCCCTATAATTTTATTATAGGGGTGAGACTTTGTACGTCTGATCCCTTCACACCCTATTCTACGTGGGATTTCAGTGTAATGGTTAAAAAGAGAGATTTTCAGGTCGTTTTAGCAGAACCATAATACTTGGACTTGAAACTTTGGAGGTATTGATACTAAACATTTTGTTCCCTTGTCAGTTATAGTATGAGGTTAAACAAGCTAGGAGCAGTTTTCTTAGCGGTTTGTCTGTCCGTATTTGCTTTTGTAATGGATAAACAAGCTTAAGCTCGAGTTTACTCTGTTTGGCGGAATTTTGATATATTAGCAAGTAATTCTTTCTTCATCTTGTTATGCTTTTGAGTTTTTCCTGAAGAGATGCTAAAGCAACTGTACTCTACTGTAACCAGCGGAGGATGGAATTCCGGGAACTTAGTTTGATATCTTTATTACAGCTCCCGCCCCCTCCCTTTCCACGCGCTAATTGGTGGCGAGACTTTCAAGGTATGAACTTGGATTTAGGTTGTTTGGGGGAGGGGGTTGTTTTTCTAGGTTGATGTTTGAGTAGACATTTCCACTTAACTCAAGTTGTTTTCATCTGTAGCATTCTGCCTGTGTTGGTCATGCCCACATTTGAGATCTATTAATTTGGGGTTTTCTTACGAGACTGGGCAAATAAGAAATCGGGTCGCATTCAAGTCTAATTGATTTTGAGGTGGGTTAGAATAGGTTGGTAGAATTTCTTAGTCAAAATTAATCAAAGTCGGGAATTCCAAGTTGTATCATAAATAATACTCCCTTTGTTTCGTAAAAGTTGTCAAATATAGAGAGTATACAAAAATAAGGAATTCCTGTCTCTAATTACTGTACACATTGAAAATCATCAATAAGTCCTATTATCCAACAATATTTCCAAGAAAATAAAAAACAAAAAGAGACTCTGGATTGAATGATTGTTTTGATCATACTGTCAATTACTCCACTAATTTGGCCAAGCTTTGCCGCCACTAATTTCCCTCCACTAATTACAACTAAATTTGAGCTAAAAAGATTTTACCCAACTTTTGCCCCACTGATTGCCGCGATTGACAGAAAATTGAATGAGTATTTTGACAAAACTCGAATCCTATTCATTATAAATATGGAGGTAAAGTTGTAATCTAACTTATCTACTAATATGAGTATTTTTAAATATTGTAGTTTTATTTTAATAATTGTTGATATTTGCACCTAAAAAATATCAGTAATGTATATTAATAGTATGTAAATTGTAATTTCAAGAAAACAATAAATTATTGTGCAATTTTCATTGACAAGTATTTTGAAACATCAAAAAATAAATATTTTGACAACTTTTACGCAATAGAGGGAGTATAGGTCTACCGTCAAATTTGCCGAACTAACTTCTTGTTGGACTTGCTTTTCAAGAAAATAAAGGAGGTTAGACAACATTTGTTTGTTTCGATCTGATCTAAGTTTATGAGTTAATACCCAATTAACTTCTTGTTGGACTTGCTTTTTAAGAAAATAAAGTAGGTTGGACAACATTTGTTTGTTTCGATCTGATCTAAGTTTATGAGTTAATACCCAATTAACTTCTTGTTGGACTTGCTTTTTAAGAAAATAAAGTAGGTTGGACAACATTTGTTTGTTTCGATTTGATCTAAGTTTATGAGTTTAATACCCTTAAATCACCGAATTATTGGCGGTTACAATCAGTTATCAATTATTACGTTGGAGAATCTATTCGTTCTCACTACGCCAATAGATATAAAACATCTTAATAGATAGATAGACCTTGTCGCTAGAAGAAGTACGTGTAATTGGGTAGCTTTATACAGAACAAGAGTACTTGCTAAATTCAGCAATTCGTCATCAATTAATGCATAAGACAATATATTAATCTTTAAACCAATTGAGAATGACATACCCTAACAAGATCTACAACAAACGATCAACAAACTTCAACTAAACATAAAGATAGAGAAACTGTAACATTTAACTTTATTCATTCCATAACTGGTAGTTACAGAAATTACTATCTATAATTACAGTTGCCCAAAGAAGAGAACCTCTAATTCAGAATCTTGCAACTATAAATGGATAAACAACCAAACTATTCAAAGAATTACAAGTTACATGCTGGAGCATCGAAGTTCGGAAATACTACAAAGGCAATAGACAAGGGAGAGATATATAGAGGAGAATTTACACTGACAAGGACTGGTTCCAAGCTCGGAATGTCTCCGGTGTCTGATATCTCCAATGCCTTTCCGTTCAGCATAATAGTTTGGCTATGTAGGTTCCCGTCTTTTGGGGTTAAGTGGTATTCTTCTCTTTGCAATCTCCCGTCTGAGGCACTGCTTCCTACCCAAGAAACAACCTTTTTGATTCTGTTTATGAAGGAAACTTCTTGGGAATTGGCTTTGTTGGGTGCATGTAAGCCCTTGTTCATTGTGTTCTCCACTTGGGCAATAAAACTCGTCCCATTACTTAGATTGATCAAGAGTAAGGTTATACCAGCCTGTTGGAAGAGGAAAATCGAGAACGATTGATGAGAAAATGGTTACAGACATCCTACTACATTAAATTACTTCGAAACAATTACTTTGTGAGAAGGAAAAACACAGAAAGAATCAGGAAATCCAGGCAACTAAAGGTAGTGCCTAGTTGTTACTTGTAAGTTCATATAAAGTATGTTCCTAAGAGAAAGAAAGTAGTGGAATGCTAATGATCAGATGCATTCTTTTGGACCGAAGGAAAACTAAGGGAATTGGAAGAAACGAAGAGGTGCCGGAAGGAATAGGAAAAACTGGAAGGAACTTGTAGTTTAGAAGAAATTAATTGTAAGACACTTGAAGAAACCTAGAGAATTGGAAAGTACTTTTGAAAGAAATTGGAAAGAACTGGAAGAAACTGCAAAAACTGGAAGGTACAAGAGCCCGTTGGGGGGGTTGACCTAGTTGAAAAGAATAGGCCTTGACAGGGAAAGTACATTTCTGTGCCACAAAACATTGTAAAACTAATAGCTAAAGAATACAATTCAGAAGAGTGTAGAACCGAAGACTGAGGATTAGTTGATCCTTGATAACAATCTAGTGATAAGGAGGATGGAAGACCCAAAACACACACGCACACACACAGAGTAACGAAAGGCTTACCCGTCCTTTTGTGCAATGAGCATATGAGCGCAAATGCGGTGAAGCATTGATATCAACAGGAAGGACCTTTTGTCCCATCAACCGATTAAACAAAAGTGCACTGTATAAAAGAGAAAATTAAACAAGGATCCGTACTTGGTTTTATTGATCAAATCAAATGGAACAAATGCTTCAGCGAATTTGTCACAGCTCTCACCTGTAGAAGTCTGGATTTGGAACAAAAGTTTTTGTATCCAGAAGGCCATAATTCCCACCAATTAGTGTCTGTCGGCAATACACTTTGGTGTTGTATGAAGCAGCCAGTCCCAGTTGATTTAAGTACCTAAACACCGTAATAGAAACAAGACTTGTCAAAATCTTACCTGAATCCAAAAACTAGATTTGGATTCTTTCTTAACATGACTTTTCATAAATTGACCCGAACCCAAATTATAAGGAACCAGTAGAATAGTAAAATGAGACAACCTGTTCTGGTTTGACTGCTTTGGCCAATGTACTCAAATACTAATAATGGGAAGAATAAAATGTTGACTAAAATATATCAGTAGGGCAAGTGAAATTACCAAAAACTGTTGATAAAGCTATCAGAAACAAGATGACCTCCACTGTTATAAGCGCCACCAGCTTCACCGACCCAAGCAGAAGCCCAAGGCCCAAAGTCTCGGATTGTTCCATTAAGATAACTAAATGTATCTGATGTCTTATTCAATTGATATGGATCCAGTATCTTTCTGGAAAGGTTGGGATCATTACCTGAAATGTACAGAGGAAATATCATAAGCTTATAGAACTCAACAACTAGATGCCTCATAATGCAGATATACAACCCAATTAATTTAGAAGAAATCGACAAATGACTAGATGTTATAGAAGGACTTGGGTGTACAAGAAGGCAGTATGCTAAATTGCTAATTAAGTCCTAGAAGTTAAAAAAGGGTTATTTTGGGCTGGGTTTATGGGGGTTGATATCAGATTGGTTGAATATAAACCAAATGAAACCAAACCAAGCCCAACCCTCGAGTCCTGCCGAGGGCACGGTTCCAGGGAGGGGTGTGGGACATGTTGCAGTATTCTGGTCAAGTCATGTACAGATTGGATCATTTCAGGACTCTGTGAGTGTACAGGGATATTAAGCTTGTCAAGAAAACACAAGTATGATCAAGAAAAAAATAGGATTGAATTGATTAATTGCATACATGCAGTTTTTCAGCTCTACTAGATGTGGAAATTTGGAATTGGTTTCGTCCTACAGCAATGAATAGTGGGAAAACCGAATTCATTGACTCGATAAACTTATTGTTTTAGGCCTATATCCTACTGAATGTACAAAAATATTGCAAATAAACAGAACATACTTACCCACCTGCACCCAGATCATAGATATGATGTGTCACAGCATCAACAACTCCAGGCCCTGTCACCTGAAGAAGCTGAGCAAACCAATCCTTTTCAAAAATCCTCCTGGTGCTAACAATGAAGGTTTTAAGCTTGATTTCGCATATAATTCATTGATCATTCTATTTAACTTGATCAAGTCTTCGCTATATTGTTTGGCATTAACCCTTGCACCAACACCACTTCCACTTAGCTCATTACCTTAAAAAGCAAAGCAAGGAAAACTGTAAGCTCGTTTAAATGAGCGGAAGATAGAAGTAGCTAGATCTCATAAGACTTCTATAAAGAAGCAAATCAGTATAAATTGCTATGGACAGATAGTTTCAGCCAATATAATCCAATCTTTATTGGATGTTAATATCTGAGCTGGTTATTGACAGTTCAAGAACTAAGATATTCCAAAAGGCATACCGAATTCCCATGAATCAATCTGGTAACCCTTTGAAATCGTGTACTTCATGAAGTCATGGGCATTGCTAGAATCCCAAGGCCCAATCCAAGTACTTGTTCGAGATTTACGCCTCCCATAGAGTGCGTTCAAACTGAAGGTTACAATTGCTCTGTGCATAAATGTTTTAGCCTGTAGTTAGCTCAAGAAGATAAATAGTAGTACCTATATTTGTCCTAGAGGGGTAAGAAGTATGATGCAAAAGACAGTATAATACCCCGTCTTACTAAAAAATTGATTCAATGCATCCCAGCGTCCCATGTGCAAACACCCTGTGGAAAATCCGAACAATCCATCTCTTTGTTTCCAAAATGGATGGCATGGAAGTTTCAGACTCGGAACATCATAGACGACTTGATCTTCCAAAGAACCTCCAAGCCTAATCCTCAAATGTGTGAACGCTATCAAACCGAAAACAACAAAGAACAACATAACATAAGGGACAAACAAGGCTCATCCACTCTGCTACAAAACTAATCTATCAGAAAATGCTTGTAAAATCACATAAAAGAGTTAAAAATTGTTCAAACCTTGGACTGCTTTTGCAAGAAGAGGATGGGTTAAGTTCTGCATAATTCACAAACTAACTGTCAGATATTCAATCCTCTATATTCCCTTCAGAAAACAAAACCAATTATCTGATTAAGAACAAGTTCAATACCAGATTCATTATCGAAGTGTATCCCCATGGGCATTGGTTATAGTTGCACTTATTATGAGGCCACCAATCAATGGTTGCGCATAAAAAGTTTTCATCAGTTTTAGCAATAGAACGACCTCCATCGATGCTCAAACGAGCGGTTGAAATTTCTTGAGCCAAAATTGCAGGAAGACAAGACAGAAAGAAAAATAAGTGACGTTGGCTTCCCATTGGTAGCTTAGCTTGAACCACGCTACTATTTACACAGGGAGTCACGATTTCTGCACAATATATACAATTAATGTATATGTATCAGAATAGGATTAGCCTAGCAAAAACAGAATCTCTTGACCAGAGAGACAAGGAAAAGAATCTTAAAATTTCATACCATTAATGGATTTTCTTCCATTCAGAGATACAAATAATATAGCTAAATTATGGCCTTTCCTATAGATATATGTTTAAGATTTGGGGATTTTAACAGTCAAAATGAACATAATCAAGGAGAAAGAGTGTAAAATAATGCAGCCAAATTATGACCTTTTCTATCGATATATGTGTAATATTTGGGGATTTTAACAGTCAAAATGAACAGAACCAAGGAGAAAGAGTATAAAATAATGCAGCTAAATTATGGCCTTTTCTATAGATATATGTGTAAGATTTGGGGATTTTAACAGTCAAAATGAACAGAATCAAGGAGAAAGAGTGTAAAATGTCTGCTGTAAATGATCAATGAAGGCACTAACAAACCCAAGCCATCAGAACCATTCAGATAAAGAAAAAAATAAATCCCATAAATCATAACAAAATTGCACTTTTATCATATCAAGAGCAAAATAACATCATAATCTTATTATTTTTCCATCAATAATTTAGAAGAAAGATACACATAGGACAGAATTTTTATTCACTTATCATACAGAAAAAATAAAGAAAAAAATGGCAGCAGGGACTTTCCAAGCTCAAAATTATATATATTAATGATGGGAAAATGAATTAAGGAGTTTCACCCATTTCAATTTAACACTTTTTGAGGCAACCCAGATGAAAAGTATGATCAAAATAATCCAAAAATCACCACTTTCCCAGAGCTCTGCGTCTAATGTTCTAAAGCACCAATTTTACAACAGAGGATATCACTAGCAAGCTCTAAAATAGTACATAAATGATCGAAAAGTCAAAATTTGAGCTTCACACCCATTTCAAATGAGCACATAATAAGGATAAACCAAGTAAGAATTTCTATCCAACCAAAAAAATAAAAAATAAAAATTGGACTCACCGCTTCTGAAATACTCTGCATCTCTCCCTCTCCCCTCCTACAAAAATACAATCTCTACAAATCAAGATGAAAAATCTCCACCAATTTCTTGGCCTTTAAATCCAAAATAGGACAAGTGAAGAAGGTGAAGTATGGTGGGGTTTTAGATCTGAGTATGAGTTGTGAAGTATTCTAGTTGGAGGGGGATGGGGTGGTTGGTTGGGTTGGGGAAGTTTAAGCGTATGATTTATGTTGTGCTTTGTTTGTATTGTTCTTTGCTCATTTGGTTCTCTTCTCCCTCAGGACTTCAATTTCTTTATTTTTATTTTTTGGAGGGAATACTTTTATGACAATTTTCTTAATACTATATGATAAGTTATAATGGGATATCTCATAACATTTATTGTATTCATTATTTTTGTAATATGCAATAGTAAATAATTAAGAGGTTTTTAATTGAAAATCCTTACAAAATATTTCTATGTGATTAAATGTAAGATTGTTTTTTAAAATGTAAAATAAGATTTGTTGTTTAAAGGGGAAAGTCATGGCATCGACCGAATCTTTTATAGTTTAATTTATGTAATCTAGGTTTTTGGTGGGATTTAAGGGGGAATCTCCAATTGAAGAGTAAGATTTAGCACAATAATAGTAATATTATAAAAAGTAATCCCAAATGGGGGAAATAAAAAAAGGCATCTTGGAATTGACGTAAGTCATAGTCCTGCTGAAGTGGGCTCCTCGTGAAAATTCATGTCTTTTCCTTTCATTGATTTCCTTTTCTTTGTCTTTACACTTGGTTTTTTGACGGCAGAGGCTCGGCGTAGAGTGTGGAGTATACACACGTATAACTTAAATGGCAATCCAAGAAAAGAACCAATATTCCCCCATATATTACTTATATCATTAACTCAAAGATTATAGCTAGGCATGATATAATACTGTTTTAACAAAAATAAGTCTATCAAAATGGGGTGAATTTAGAAAGTTAAAATAAATTACTATATATAATTCGAATTTATAGATTCACGACTGTGATTTAATTTGTAATGCTCTATGTTATGTAGTCGGGAAGTTAGTTATGACTATTGTGTAGATTTAGGTGTCGGTTAGTTTAATTGATAAATTTTTTAAGGTTATTTTCAGAGATTTATATTAATTTTTACGCCTCATTTTGAACCAAAGGAAAAAGAGTGTTCATTAGGTCAAATTCGGACTAAAGTAGACCAAATTGGACCGAACCGAAACCTAAAATATGAAAAATTTAGGAACGAAGACTGGATCGAAAAATTCGAGTCAACAACTCGGACCAACCCGATTAGACCACGACCTGGATGGGACGGGACAGATTTGGACCGACTAGGCCGTTGCTTCAAATTTAAGATTTTTGCTTACAAGTTTAATTTATACTATATAAGTTAATGCATGTTAGTTTCTACATATAATAAGTTGTATGCTATTTTTTATTTGAGTAAATTGCAATTTGAGGTTTATCTTTCTAAAATGAAAAATAAAATAATAACATAGATAATATATTTGGGGTTTATATGCTAATATGAAAAACAAAATAACAAAAATAAAATAATAAATGATATTTTAGGTAGAACCTTATGAAAAGGCTAATTTTATTTATTTATTATTTACCCATTGTAAAAAATTTTAAAAAAAACTACACAAACTTAAAAGAAATCTTATTTTATAAATAACTTATGTACACTCCTATTGTTATCCGAACTCTAATTGTAGCTTTTTTCTCAAGACTTCTAACATCAATAAAAATCTTAGTTAAAGCCCATGTACATATACAAACTAACACAAGAGACACCTGCCAAGTTACCTTTTCTGGTCTTATAGACGTCTCCCTAATATTATGTTTGAATTGAAGGTAGTGAGAAGATAATTTGAAAATTCAAGTGAGGATAACGATTATTTCAAGAGATGGATTGAAAACAAAATAAAATAAAAATAATATTTAAGATTAAAGAGCGTATATTTAAAGACGACAATGAAATTTCACCCACTAACAATAATTAGATAGTATAAAACAAAATACTTTTTTGATCAAAATTCAAAATAAAATCTTATTTAAGAAATCATACCAAATAAAACGAGTCATCTTTATATAGATTTAATTAATTTGTGGTTAGGTTAATAAGAATGCCGGTTCGATTTTAGGTGGAGTCATTTATTAGTGAAATTAAAGTATTGATAGTTACCAAATGGAAGCAATTGTGTTTCAAGTTGTGAAATAAAAAATAATCCACATTACTTGCTAATAATCATGCAGGTATCAATTTTGTCAGACAAATATGGAAAAAAAATCAAATTTGGTATAAATTCGTTGGGCTAGACTTTTACTATTTGAGGTATATAAAATTAATCATTATACTATTTATAACACCAAAGAAGTTAACACCGTGAGACCTAAGTAATCTTGGAATTACATCCTGATTTTGCAATTAATTAATAAATTTCAAGCTTCAAAACTTTTATTTATGCACATTACGGCTTAAACAGGCCATCTTAAAAAGGGTGAATTGAAAAAGATATTTGTGAAAATTATTTGAAAAATATATTACTCAAAAAGTGAAAGGCTAAAAGCCAAAAGATCGTATTGATTCGGACTGCATTAGCAATTTTATTTCTTTGTTCAATTAGGCAAATATATATTTATTTATTTATTATAAACTCAACCAAAATAAACACAAAATGCGAGCAATCTAACCTCATCTTAAAAGTCGAGGAAAATAGTAACCACAGTAAAATTAAGCACTCAATCGCTATCTTATCTAATAATATCTATCAACCTTAAATTGTTAATCTGCAACTGTTATACCTTCACGGGCCTCTCAAAAATCAGCGTCTTGATGATAATTTTGCTCCACAACACCCTTGAATTTTTCTTGTTAGTTTTTGGCAGCTTACTCATTTTGTCTTTTGTTTTGCCGAGTTTTTCTTTCATGCATAATTGAGTAAGTTTGAATGCGGACATAAAAATTCAAACATCTCATCTCATTGGACTTCTTGATTTTCCACGTGATTTAGTATTGACTGACGATTTTCCTGAGAAATCCCACGCCAATTCCAGTTGGTCTGAGTTTAATCCATCAGTTGGAAGGCCTGAAATACTCCGACAAGGCGATAACTGCGCAGACAGTAGTAGTAGATTAGTTGGTGCAAGTACTTGTGTGGGTGAAGCAACTAGGCATACCTTTCCAAATTACGTCTTTTTATATTAATCAACCAAAACTAATTATGAAAATATTAGTAAGTTAAATAATTAATTCTGCCTCCCAGGAGAATTTTATGAAAATTCAATCATAAACATATTTCTAAAGTCATTTGCATGAAAATGTCATCTACATTCTCGACAACAAAATTTAACAGTGTAGTAGATGCGAATAGAAACCGCTTGCAAAACAACTTTGCCAAAGGCAAAGAGGCTTATTCTGTTATTAACAAATTCTGTATAAAAATTATGATACCACAAGAAATGGATGATTACAACATGGCTGAGCTGTGAGATTCAGCACAAAAATGGTTATACAAAAGAAGTGCAGCTCATAGACCCTTCCCAATTGTCCCTAAAATGCTAATTTTTTTGGGGGGCGGAATTCCTCGTATCAAATGTAGCACCTTCAGTTCGCATTCAACAGCATGTTTGATTGTTCAGCAAATCTGGATTTTCCATGCTATAATTGACATAAGCAAAGGCCGATGCAGGTGAATCCTGGTATGAACATCTCATCCTTTCTACGGACAAAAAGTATAATCAACAATTCCAGGAAATTTCCAGGAAAATCTGAGCTAAATGTCAATCGGATGTATTTTTGGACTCATCCCTTTTGCTGTCATCTTGTTTTGGTTCTGAATACACACTCCCTGGGACATTCACCAGTAGCTCATCATCATCTGTTTTCTCCTCTATTGCTGAGACACCCTTGTCCTGGAAAACAGTTGGATGTGGTGTTCTCAAGTTCATTGCACAGTATTCACAATTGAATAGCACAGCAAAGATTATAAATGCTATATGCACTGCTATCCTACGATTGAAGGCTGTTTCCGTAAGACTCCTAGAACTTAGAAATCATTTCTTGCCAATAAAAATGACGGTAAAAATATACAGTTTAACATCTCCTTTATTGCCTATATGATTTGCTTAAGATGTCCTGTATTGCCCATATGATTTGCTTGTTTTTTGAGTAAGAGACTGCAGCTAAAAAAAACAGGGGAAGTCTGTGGGTTGTCCAGTCCAGATGCTAGCACGAAATGTTACCATATTTTTGGCATGTCCTTTACTGTTTCTTCTAATATTAGCCATAGCCTTCCTCAGCAGTTTCCTGGCTAAAGCCCGTTCAGTGGTTTGCGCCGCAGTAACCTCAGCATGACACATCACACACAGCGTCCTCATGTTCTCCACCTTGCATTCACCTGCAATGTCATAGATAAAATGGTGAAATGGGAGATGGGAAGTTAGATGCAGAAAACCCAATTCTCAGCTGATGCTAGCAAGAAGGCACACCTCATAATAGTCCTGATTAATGAGGTAATTAATGAAAAATTTACTACATTCCCAAAGATGGAAGTTTAAGATATGGACTCCAGTTAATCATAGCCCAAGAGCATTTCATATAAAAGTATTACAATTACAGTAAACTGGCGAAAAACGACCTTAACCCAACTGCCCAAGCTGAATGCCCTGAAATAAGGACAATCGGATTTGCCATGATTCCTCAAAGATGTTACATGGATTTTGGTATTGGGTGTTGAACCTTTTTGCCAGTTGTAACTAAGACATCTGTGTTGGGTGTGACAAGCACTTTTGAATAGCCATGATACCCGGACTCTATGATTTTCCCAGTTGCAAGTGTTGGACATGACACTTGACCAATAGGACATGGGATATGAGTTGACACATATCTGACATTTAATGTAGCATGGATGAAAAAAGATACAGAATATGGCCTTGTTCCTTCTTTTTCATCATCTTTTTCAATCTCTTTTACTATTATAAATTAGAACTGAAGTAGCCTTGTATGTATCAATAGCAAATGAATTGGTTTTTGGATTTAAGTTTTCAATAATATAATATTCTCCAACAATTAACTTGAAATTTTAGTTTTAACATGTAAAATCATGAGTTCTCATATCTGTATCCAGAATTTGGACGGTGCCCAAGTGTCCTAAATTTATCAACTTCGACGAGTCAGACAATCTTCCAACACCACATACCAAAGTCCATGCAGCATAGTTCATTAGTCAAATCTAAGGGAAATTAATTTTTAGTACCCTGAGGTATGTGACATTCATTTTTCAGGGCCTCACCTTTTTGACCTAATTTTAAGGTACCCTCATCGTTTGAATTTGTATAAAATAGGGCCTTCTCTCCGGTAAGTAAGTGATTAGACGATTATACCCTTTGTAATTTTTTAATTTTGCCTGGAACTCTATCCCCCTATCTCTCTCTCACATTGCCCCTCTTGTGCGCCATTCCTTTGCCCGATCTCCGGCACAGACCTTCGTCCCCCTCTCTCTCTCCTTCTCTCTCCCTCTCTCTCAACGCCATAACCAAACCTCCACAAACCTTCGAAAATCAAAGATTTGGCTGCCTCGTTGTATCTTCTTCTTCAACTCCTTTGTTTTCTTTTCTAATGTAATAATTGTTCTAAATTATTTGAAGAATTTAGCTTCCTTCAACGATTTGACTTTCTCCCAGAATTTGAATTCGATTTATTCAATTTGAAGAATGACTAAAGCTGAACAAAAGATGCCAGAAACCCCAACCCTCCTCCCCAACAAGAAGAACAACAAGAGAAGGGACAAGAACTAGAAAAACAAACACCACATAATCAGAATTAGAATCAACAAGGTGGTGAACACCTACAAGAGGATTAGACCCTAGAGAATCAAAATGAAGAATATGGTGAAGACCTACAAGAGAATCAAAATAAAAAATCGAAAGAAGAAGTAGAAGTAGTAGAGGAACAAGAAGGGCAGAACCAGGAGGAGAGAGAAGAAAAGCAAGTGGAAGAAAAGGAATACCAAGGGGAACAAAATGTGGAAATAAAAAATTTGGCCCCTCTTCTTCTTCTTCTTCTTCTTCTTCTCTTTGCTCTTCCTCCTTTTCCTTTTCTTCTTGTCCTCGTTCCTCTGCTAAATCATTTTTTTCTTCAGAGTTTTGTTGAAAGTGGGAGAGATAGAGAGAAGAGAGAGAGGGAAGAGACAGAGAAAGTTTCAGAGCTTGGTTGAAAGAGGGAGAGGGAGAGTTGCAAGCAAGACAAACATTTATGAAGGGTATAATTGTCTTATCACTCACTTATCCGACGGTGAAGCCCTATTTTATACAAATTCAAACGGTGAGGGTACCTTAAAATTAGGTCAATAAGGTGAGGCCCTGAAAATGAACGTCACATACCTCATGGTACTAAAAATTAATTTCCCTCAAATCTCAGCATGGAAGAATGACCATCAAGTAGTCTGTGCTCACTGATCAACCTATAATTGCACCAATTTCCATTTGCAAAGGTAGATTTTTGTCATCCAAACACACAAAGCACTATCACAGTCTGACAGATGCATTAGAACCATTACACTGAAATCCAGCGGTAATCATTCAGATTGAAAGAGACACACACCTCCTCCCAGATAGACTGCAACTTTGTGATCAGCGTGCCAAGCATTACCATCAGTTGGTTCACGAACAAGCTTGTCCATCCTAAGAAAGTATCAAATGCAAACCATTATGTTTCTTGAACAGAGAGCATATTCGTTTAGCAGCATAGGCAGTCCTGCAAAAGATCATTCTCCTATGCCTTTAAAATTAGCATTTTAAAGACATCTTAAAGATCCCACAGATCCAGCTAGTCAAAACTCCCAAGCGACGTGCCTAACACTTAAATTACATACTACAACAATGACCACCAACCATCATGAATCCTGCAAAGATATAGTGCCGGAAGGCGGACGTGTAAGCAGCCTTACCCTACAACTATAAGCTAAGGAGACCATGCCGAAGATAGCCACTAATTTTTCAAAATATTAGAAAATACCACTTAAATATTTTTAGTCAAATTTGCCAAACTTGCTCAAAACACTACAGAATACCACTTAACTTTTCAACAAGATTCAGATATAACCCCATCATAAACACATTTTTTATTGTTTCGAACAATTCAAGGCATTTCTAACTACAAAATAGGTGAGCCACATAGTCAGTGGCACTTTTGAGCATGATCTCCAAGTAGAGAGACTGTTTCTAAGATACCCACCCTAGCATAACAACCTAACTAAGTTCTGGAAAGCTACTTAAATTATGCCACAATCATTATGAAATTCCACAACTAAATTAGAAAGAAAATAGAAATAGAATATGCCAACTCACATTTTCTTGTTCTTAGCCAACTGCGGTGCCTCTCTTTCGATATACTTCTCACGGTTTTCTAGAGTCAATGGTTTTAGGTGCTGCACAAGCTTGTGGCAGTCGAGTTGACAATTTGAACAGATACCGCGTTCAATTTGGAAAAGTTCCTGAAACATAAAAAAGGTAGTTGAAAACAAAAGAATTGCCAAAGATGAAGTCAGATATTAGTAATAGTAACACAGAAAAGGGTAGCCAAAATGAAAACCTCTCGAAGGAATCTGCCGCTAGTTCTTGATCGATATTCTTCATAACAGGCTATTGAACAGAAAAGATCTAGATAATCCTTGGGCTTCTTGGCATGGATACCCCTGAACACAGAAAGCTACATTCATAGTATGAACTGCACTGCAAGTCTCTCAGCAGTAGAAAATACACAGGCATACTTACTGGCAAGGATTTTGACAGAGCTTGCATAAGGGTTCGCCCATCAATGTCCAGAACTGAATGTATGGTTTCTTCTTCCTCATATCATCAGAGAGATGGACCTCCTTCGCCACAGCATTCGACCGTAGAGGGTAGCTCATATCACATAAAGGTGTATGCCTTCTCCTGCTCCCTCCCTTCAACAGCCCCTGTTAAAAAGAATCCGTGAGTTATATAAGACCATATTCCTCATGGCACCAAAGGCAAAAGAATCACAAATATAAAATATGATGTTGAACAGACCTTACTATCATGGTTACTGCTTTCACTGATACGCAACAACTCAAGTGCTAATGGTAGCTGCAAAGGTTTTCCAAACAGCTTCTTCTTCTCAATGCGGCTCAGGTTTTTCCACTCATTCATGAAGCTGAGAATAGCAAGATGCCAAGCAGGATTTTCATTTGTAAATACTGAACCCCTTTCATTGGGACCGCCAGCGATTTCCTCAACCCGGAAATTCTCAGATAGTGATCTCGGTGTTGAATCTTCGCTAGGGGTACAAGTGCATAAGTGGATTCTTCCGGTATACTGACTCACCTATAACTCAGGCAGAATCAATATTGTCAGTTCTGCTTAAGCAATTAAAATTTAAATAGGAGAAAACAATTTAGACAAGAAAGTACTTTCCAGATGGTGAGAACCTGACCTGTTTTCCTTTTCTTTTTTTTTTTTTTTGGAGGGGGGTCCTGGGGGGCATATTGCACCCATGCAGAAGTCCCCATGTTAATAACAGTAGTAATGGCAATTTTCTATAGGAAGGCTATGAAAGAATCCCTGAAGATAAAACAACTTTTCAAGTATTGGAGATGACCTGCTATATGCACAGAAACTAACATTTGCATAAATACGCACCGCAAAGCGGAGTGAATCTATTGAGACGGAGCTCTGATCTTGAGTCAATTCTTCAGGCGCTTCAGGTGTCACTGCTGCCCCATCACAATTCTCATCTTCTCGCTTTATCACAAAAATATCAAGAAAATTATCACAAATCAACACATGAACAAGTTTTAAAGGTTATGGTGTACTGTGTACATAGAATATACAGGGACCTCAGTTTGAAAATACAGTTATTGACAGCATAAACATATGTTTTTTCAGATGACATCAAGAAAGAACTTGTTTAACGGAGAAATCCTCTACAGAAATGGCTCCGTTTTGGAGCATCATAAAGTGGCAAGTCGCTGTAATCAGATCAAAATCTCAGTCATTTACCGTAACACAAGTAACATTGTCTAGTTCACATTGCTGTATACTGTCATCTACTGGATGCTCTTCAGAAGGTGCAGCAGCATTTTCTGTGTTAAGACTTCGAAGGACAGTCATGCTCCCTAAACACCTAACACTGTCAACCTGCCATTCAAATGAAAATTTTCACTAAGATATAGCCATTGCCTATCACAAAAATCAGAAATCGCCCAGAAAGATCAATCCTAGCTTTAACAAAGTTGAGCTTTAACAATGTTGTCATTGAACTTCTTGTCCCTTTCTTCTCTATCAAAAATAATCCGCCTGGAAAACTGAAGGGGGTGGTGGGGGGAGGGCTTAAACTCTCAATTACTGAATTTTGGGAGTTTTATTGCATCTCTCTTTCATGTATTCAACATCCAAGAATCTCACTATATCTCCCTTCCTCCTAGGCATGGATTATTTGTCATTATAATTCTCAGCAAAGAAACTTATTATGATTCCTTTTTCCACACAATCTTCTGTTTGAAATCCTTCAAAAGGTCAGTGAACATGTGCATGTTTATCTTCATTTTCCTTAATAAGTTTTTCCTTTATTCAACCCTGTAGTTTCTTGACCACCCGAAATCTTCCCATGTAATTGTCCAATTATACCCATTAACAGATTGGTATATCATGATTGTCAATTACTACTGACAAATTAAGCATAGGATGAGGGCTCATCAACAGATTGGTATATCATGATTGTCAATTCACTAGCGAGAAGTTAAACATAGGATGGGATTTTAAAACGCATGCGCCCAAAATAATACATTAAAAGGGAGAAAGAAGGAATATTACCTTAATCTCTTGTACTGCATCATACTTGCCATCTATTGTAGATGAAACACGTTGTGCACTCTTGTTCAATCTTCGCCAGCGCGACTCATCAGATGTATCCTAAAATATGAAAAAGTTTCAACAAACTGAAAAATGAAACTATCGGTGATACATGAAAGTCTAAATGCTGACCTTTGCACAGAATATATAAATGTTGACAGCATTGCTTTGTCCTCTTCTATGCGCTCTATCTTCAGCCTACATAAGCAGCTTTGAGCAGTAAGAAAATTGTTGCCACATAGAGTCAGAACATGATGCATCTCAGAAGCTTTTTTTCGTAAATGCTACAGTCAACAGAACAATAATTCATGAACAATAACTCTTTGGTCAGTATTCATATATATGAGCTAAAACCTGTTACTAATAGCTGAAACAACCATACCTGCAGCAATGAATTTGGATCCTTGGGAAGCTCCAAGAAGACAACATTATTAGCCACTGAAAGATCAAGCCCAGCATAGCCTACTTGAATTCCAATCATAGCAATCTTAACCTGCACAGTAGGGATATCTAAATGCACTTAAGAGGCTAAATGACACACTGAAATATTATTATCGTCACCCACAAAATCACAGAAGTCAACTCTATTTCAGCTTCTACTTTAACTTATATCAGCAAATTAGGATATCTATGTAAGTCAATTACAGTATAGACGATAGTCTCTCAGAGCAGATACAAGATGTGTCCCTGCAAGTGAGAATTAGATTGAAAAGGGATTAAGTATGTCATAAAGTTGAATCCTGAACTATTTGATCTTGTTATTCCATACAAGGTTTACTCATAGAATGAGTTATTAGACAATAAATGACTTTATATCACAATTTGCAAAGAAAAATAAGGAAAACAAATAAAGGAGGTAAAAGGAACCGTAGCATTCCTGAAGCAACTTCAAGTACAAGGAGAAACTACCAAATATCAGCAAAAGATAAGATAAAAGAGAATGAACGCACTTCTTTTGATGACCGGAATGACTGCACGGCAGATTGTCTGTCACAATCAAGAGTATTGCCATCAATTCGTATGAAACCAATGCTTTTTTCAGATAGAAACTCCTGAAAAATTAAAAGCGACAGTGAGTAAAAGCAAGAGAAGAGTGAACAATTAGGACTTTGAAGGAGATAAGCAAAGGTTGGACCAGTCCTTTTCCGTGTCAGACATATGAGTAGTTTGACTTCTAAGCTTGACTTCATAAACATGTAATTACTCGGCATCTATTAGAATTAAAGGGAATATGGAGCTTCTTACCTGTACTTTGTCAAGAACCTTGTGATGGTGAGCAAATATAATCATTTTTTGAGAACTGGCATTCATCTCAACATTATCGGAGTTGTTCACTTCAGAAACAATTGGATGAAGGGAAAGCCACTCAAGAAACCCGAAGACTTTGGCAATACCAAGCACTTGATAAGAGAGCTCATTATGAGATTTCCGACCTCTATTGTCTGCATACAGAAAAGAAAAAGAAGGGGATCCCCTGAACTCACATTTCATTAACTGATGATGACATAGTACATAAGGGATGTAGTTCACTCTCAAGTGCTTTTTATGCATCAGCATTGCCCCAGTGCTTTTACAGGGCTTGTTACTGATTGCAGGCTGCCACAATGGCAGCAACTACAAGCTTACAAGCACAATGTCAAATTCATTTGGTCATTAGTATTCAGTAGAATGATCAAGATGTACAGTGTTGATTATACTGAATAGTGCTATATTCAACATCTGAAAACATCACCAACCCATATTGTATCATTTCCTAGCCGCTGAAATTCTTGCAATTCTGTACCATAATGCGGGAGCATGAAGATGTAATGCTTGCAATAGAACAGTCCGCCCTTCTAAACATAGTGTACCACTAATAGAAATGAAAATTATCCAAGAAAGCTAGGTAAGGGGGAGAGAGGAGGATATAAGGATAACAAAACCAACAAGGCCAACTGAAACCTTAGCTTAGTTTGTAAGCTTACAATTTGGAGTAGAAGATGAATGTGGAACTAGAAGAATAAGAGAATGCATCTATGAACTTTTGAGCACAGCTAGATAAGACATGAATGTAAGTCCAATGCCTCCAAAGGCCCCATCAAAGAAAGAACTACACAGAAGCAGAAAAACAGCTATGACAACTTGCAGAGTCTCTTCTAAAGAACACTCACATTTCCTTTGGCAGACAAATCCCGTTGAAGGGATAAACAAATAAGGTTTATTTTTTCATATATTGGCTATGATGAAAATGCATCCATCTAATCTCTTTAAGCATCCAGCTAAAGCTTCATCAGGTAGAGATTAATTTAAGATAATTGAAAGCCAGTTATCACTTATCAGGACAAAGCCAATTTTGGGCAAGTTACTTTTTATTCGGATTGGGGGGTTTCAGCATGGATTCAGTATGCTAAAGCAAAATGCCCCTCTAATCTGTCCTCTACTTCCTTTTTAAGAAAAAAAGAATATATTAAAGATCACGAACAAAAGAATGGATGCTTAGGCAAACATACTACCAAAGGACTATGTACAACCAAAGTAGAACCTATCCACAAAATCTACAATATCAAAGGAAGAATGGCAAAGGCTCCCACATCCCAAAAAACAGTCTTGATCATATTATCTTTGATGCGCTCAAGTAGTGTCTCTACCTCCTCGAAGACTCATCTATTTATCTTACACCAAATACACCAAAAAATAGCATGTGGGATTAACATGGCATTCTTTTCTTTAAATTTCTACTGAAGAAGCCTTCCCAAGCCAAAACACGATTCCTCACACAGTCAGAATCAACCAAGAAAAAAAAAAAACCTAAGCAACATTTGGATTTGCTACATTTGAAGTAGTAGGCATTTAGTGGGTTTCAAAATCTACGGTCTAACAAAACCAGCTCCACCTACCCCACTTCAACCCACCTAGATAGCCTAATTTATATGTACATTTGGATCTACTAAAGACCCCATCCAATGAAGAACGTCATAGAAGCAAAAAACCATTGACCAACTCCATAGTACGTCAGTACCATTGTTTTCTAGGTCATATACCCCATATTAAAGGAATAAAAGAAGAAGGTATGTGTCTTCAGATATGAGCTTTTTGCTACTCCCAAAATAATTATTGTACAGTTGGTTTCGTTTGCACAGGGTAACAACTACAGCATAACGATAATTCTTATGATTAATCATCTCTTCTACACCAAGGTGGAATATTGTAAACAAGGTGGACAACTGCTAAACATAAATGAGCCCAAACAATAGCTACTTCATGTAGAAGTTTGCCAACATTTGAATCACTAAATAAGCTAGAAGATATATAGAGGCATAGAAAAAGAGCAATCTAATGAGTAATCCAGATTTAACGTGAGCATTGATCACACCATATAAAAGCAGACAAGTATTGGACTGCTGGCCTGGCTAATTTAGGAATCATAAGCCTATGAGAACTATGGAAACGAAATAAGAAAACGAGATAGCATTCCATCAAATTCAGATAAACCTCAAGCATACCATTATTTTCCTCATTTTCATCCACACTATTGGTCGTAAAAGGATCTCCTTGGACTTCAGCATTCGTAGCAAAAAGAATATCAGATTTTTTCAATGACAATCTTATAATTTGCCGACGTTTAGGTGGCAACTGCACAAGCAAATGTTCCTTCAACCTTCGTATCTACATAATACCGAGAAACACAAGTAAGCTTTCAATTGTTTAGAAGACATTATTGGCTGCATATGAAAGAACTATGACACTCATTTAAAGCCAAATGTATCGATATGATGCACGGGTGAAGTAACTTTTGTCTTCTTCTCTTCTCTCTTTTACATGTGACCAAGTTACTATATGCCTTTTAAATAAGAACAAAGTCATTGGAAGGGGTGGGAGGATGCTGAATAGAAGAATAGACACATAGAGTACTCTAGAAAGAATAAACAATATCAGAAATAGACGTCAATCCACTCAACATCCCCTGCTGTGTGGCCCCTTCAGAGATCCATATCACCCTTCTTCCCCTAGGGGACTTTGTCCAACTTCAACAGATACTGCAAGCAAATAATTTCCATAAATGCACCTGTGTCATGACTAGGTTACTGAGGCAATTACGTAAAGAAATTTCATTGCATGGCTAAATGCAACAATTGCTAGTCTGCTTTGGGCTTTTGACAATTTGCACATGCCTGAAGTATACCAGGTGGATGCAGCACCTAAGGTTTGTGCCTAACCTGAAAGTGGCAATGCATCTAACACTATCAACAATTACGTGATTTCAGGATATTATATCAAGTTACAGACTTACAAGGTGGATAATCTTATACTAGCTATATAATATGGAAAAAGCATGCTAGTAAACACATCGGAACAGGCAATCCATCACAGAAAAATAGCATTAGCATAAATTTCAGGCCAAGAAGAGAGAGCAAACCATAAGAGTTTGTCTAAGTAGAACATTCAGCTCCTCTAAGCGAGTGCCCCTTGAGAAGTCCTGGAGTAATGAAACAAGAAGGTTCGATGAATATGACAATAAATACAAAGCATGGGAGATTCTCGTTATGTTTTTCTTTCACTGTCATCAGTTCATCTCCGAAGATCTATAAATAACCATCTACATCAGACACAACCCACCAAATCCCATTAGTGAAAGAACTCTTGGCACTTGCTTCTCCACTGCAAGTGAATGCAGTTAGCTACTAGCAGCAGGATGTAACTAGAGCCCAAGGCAGCAATAGGCTTACCATGGGCACTGGCTAGTGCCTTCATAACACTAACAGATTGTCAAACTACAATAAGAACCAATTTGGATCCCACCAATGGGCCCTGAGAAATATATTAGCTAGTAAAGGATTTTCAAGTCAAGTTTTACCCCCCTTTTTATAGAAAAGTCAAGTTTTACCTTGAAAAGAGCAAAAGTCACATAGATTAAAACAACAAAGGCATCCACGAAGGAAACTCTAGGTGTTTCCTTTTTCACTCTTCAATTAAAAGCAAAGATCCCACTAAGAAAAAGTTATAACACTAAGTTACAAAAATCCACAATATGCTTAATAAGTTGCTGCACGAAATTTATGATTTATATCCAAATCCATACACTCAGAGACCTACCTAAGAGTTGTATTTGGAGGGAGGGGGAGCAGATTTAGCAGCCTAACCCTCTAAATTGAAGAGAGGCTTGTTCCACTAGACCTAGCTTCAAAACCTTTGAGTGGTCTAGTAAACTGTTCAGAGACATTTTTGCTTTAGTCAACTGTAATCGGAGCTCACGAATTGACCAAAATTTCCCTCTTGAGCTCTTTAAGAAGTGGGAATAAATTTTATGATTTATATAGCAGGGTTAAAAAAATCAGCACCTTAGAATAATATTTATGAGAAAGGAAATTGCTTTTTTAAAATGTGAATGTTAAAGGAAGTTATTTGAATTTAGTGCAATGAATTTCAAACAATTTATGTAGCAAAACATAGGCAGCAAGAACATTACGCAGAGCACAAATCAATAGGAGGTTACCAGATGAATATTTTATAGCACAAAGTTACTATATAATTCATTTATCTTTTATATTGACACTTCAACCGTCAAAATTATTTCAGTGGGCACATAAAAAATAAAACTTGTTCCAAAGTTGTTTATTTCCTTTATATAGCTAATGATCCACAAGGAAGATAAAGTCATTTACAAGTTACAACCTTTTAGGACATTAAGAAGAAACTTCATGAAAATAATTTCATAACATGCTTCTCTAAGTATATGCTGCACAATGTTTCTTTGTTAAACGAACAAATGCTAATTTGCATAAGCACTAGATTTTTCCACCAAAAAGACGAACTTTACCTGGAATGTATTCCCTTGAGAATCCTTGACAAGTTTCATGGAACAATATGTTTTTGCAAACTCAAATTTGTTCTTTCCCAGCAATCCAGGCCTGAAAGAAAGAAGCTATATCAATATATAGCATATGAAGAGAGCCAACTTCATGCAGTAATACATAATTTCCAATAGAAACTCACCATAACATATTTATTTGATGATAGATGTCAAAAGGCCTATGATCACCTAGCAAGTATTTCACCATTAAGATATTTACTAAATCTCAAAGAAGCTCAGGCAAATAAAGTGAAAAATAGCAAAATGAAGTCCATATGTCATGATAATGTTATTAGTAAAGAGTTGAAGGCTGTCGGTGCAACCTTGACAGAGAGGGTGTTCCAGATAACAGAATTATCCGCCTGGCCTTAGACGCAACATCAAGGACAGCTCTTATCTGTTGAGAAAAGAGAAAACACTGATCAAAGTACTACCAGACTCTAGACAAAAAAAAAAAATGAAATCACTAAAGAGAGAAATGTAAAAATAAATGACCAGGCAAATGGCAAGATAAGTAATTGGTAATAACACTTTCCCTGTGATGGAAGGCTGGTTGAGAAATATACAACATATTTTTACTTTAGAAACTACAACCAGATAACTTTTGAACAGCAATAGAAGTCTAAACTTCAGGCAACAGAAGAGGAACGTAGTGTACCTCTCTAGGCTCTGATTTCTTCTTTGAACATCGTATGTGATGTGATTCATCAATTATCAAGACAGGCCATTCTAAGCTCAGCATGCTCTCCCGCAATTGATGAAGCATCTTATATGAAATGACCACAACTCTTGGACGTTTAGTCAAATGCACAGGATTGTTCCGATGTCCAAACACTGAATCAAATGCAAATATAAGACTAATATGCATATACATGGTGTACAATTCACTAGAACACAATCAATTTCTGGCTGAATCTTGTCTATTTATATTTTTCATTGCTATTGGAGCACAGGTAACACAACATGGGTAAAAGAGATGGACCGAGGAAAAAATATAATAATAACAAACAAAACACAGTAAAGATCCTGCTAAGGTAGAGAGTCTAGGGAGGTCATCATGTAACTAGCCCAACCAATAACAAGTAGATAGATTGTTTCCGAAGAAATAGGCAAAGAAAAATACCAAGTAATAACAATTACACCCTCCATGTGAATCAAGAAAGTCAAAATGCAACTATAATAACAAGTTACCAGGTTATCAATACAATAATGTGTGTTTAAAATAATCTAGCAACTTTTTTCATCTTCAGTAACGTAGGAACTTATGGAGACGAATCCCATATGCAGTTTGGGGAGAAGCTAAAGATAGAATTTACAAGGAGGAGAAGATTATATATCAGAACAAAAGAATACATTCACACAAACTACAAAACACAAGGGCGCAGCCCCCGCTCCCCAAGGGAGGAAAACACACACACACAAATATATCAGCACAAATTCCTAAGAGTGAAAGATTAGAAACACATACCAAGATGGATATCAGAAGGCAAATAAGATGGAAGCCATCGCTCTAATTCTTCTGCCCAGGAATAGCGCAGAATTGCAGGGCAAACAACAAGAATTGAACCTTCATTAGCAAAGCAGCTTGCAATAGCAATGGCCTGAAACATAAATGACAAAATGCAAATAAAATTCGTCACATTGAACCAGGAAAGAAAGCATAATAGACGAGATTTCAAGTAGTAAACTCACTGGAAAAAAACATTATTCTCAAGAAAAAGCATTTCCTACAGATATAACACGAAATGCCATAAAGCTCATTATAAAGCACAACTAAATTGGACTCTGAAAAGAAAACAAAGGGAAACTAGGAAAGGAACATGAATCAGGTTCCATAACACCACTATACTTGACAAGAGTTAGGAGCAATACAACCCTTATGGAAGGTGAAATAGAACATGTTTGCTCATGCCTTGTCACCCTTCACCCCCTTCTTTCTTTGTTTTTTTCTTTTTTGGGTTGAGACTTCTTTCATAGCTATCAGGAACAGCCAACATAGTTGTATACTTGCATTCTCCACTGGCCTTCAGTCAAAAAGTCATGCTGCACCAAGTTTAGCTAAAGCATACACTCGATGATCACAAAATGAGCACAATCCCTATTGTTAAGGATATCTGGCAAATCAAGCGAGGGAGCAATGACAACAGTCTTTAGAAAAAGCATTGATCAAGTGTATGAATAGGCAGGAGTGCTGATACATATTGTGCAAATTGTATAATCCAACCATCTTCAAATGGTTTTCTTGTATAATGGAATCAGAATGCTAGCCTTGCCAAAACGAAGCATTGACTTAATTGATATGCAATATAGGAAAAATTCAACCACCATTTGCAATTGGGTGAAGCAAAAATTAATTTATAATATCCATTGAATCAAAATAATATCTAATATGAGCTAAAGAAATCAAGCGCCTGCATTATGACACAAAACCAGCAGATAGGCTCAAAACAACTACAAAAAAAAATGAATTACAAATATACACTACAGCCAATGTTACCTGAAGGGTCTTGCCAAGCCCCATCTCATCAGCAATAAGACAACGACCACCCCTTCGCAATCCAAATTTTAGTCCATCGAGCTGAAATGGCAAGAGTGTCTCCAATAACTTTCTTGGTAGCTTATGCATTAGTTCCTCAACCTTCGCATCAGGCAAATGCTCAGGTCTACACGGTATCCATTGCGTAGAGGTATAGGAAAGAGAAAACTTCTCTAACACATTATAAGTCGTCCAAGGGACTTCTTCAACTTCAATATCCTTATAGTTCTTTAAGCATCTAAGAACTGCATCATAATCTCTAAGCTTATATACAGAGGCCTCCCCACCTCCATGGATTTGCGTATAATGTGTTAACATAACCTAGTCACAAGAGAACATTTATTATGGTGAGTGTCAGTGAGGCCTATGCAGAAACATCCAACTTATTAGTGTAGTTGTAGATTGTTGGAAAGTTTTAAGGATAATTCATCTTCATTACTCGAGGACCCTAAGGACAACTAATAGCTCTTTATTGTCAATTCAAACATCAAGTACAGAGAAAATATTTTTAACCGAATAAAATATAACAGATACTTGAGTTCTCTTTATCAACTCTTTTACTGACATATCTTGCTTATTTGAACATCCAACACTTCTGCGCTAGCAAAGCCCATACTACAAAAAAGTTTCAAGCTAAAATCACCAAATCAGATAAAAACAATGGACAATCAGGCAGCAACTGCTACAAACCACAATTACCAGAAAGAGAAAGCGAAGCACAAATAGAAGCAAACAATCACATAATCAATCAAGCTTAACAAAAATTTACAATTTCACAAAGAAAATATCATCATCATTAGAATGCCTATAAAATGCTTACTCTAAACAAAGCCCACTTGAAGAAGAGAAAATTGAAACAATGCACTCCAAATGAGCAACAGTCATACCCACAATAACATTAAATTTGGACTAACACCCAATAATATAAATCTCAAAATCCAAAATTTTAAAGTAAAAGAATCAAGTGCTCAGTTGCAAAATGCCTACATTTGAAAGCAAGCTCTCTAATCTACGGAAGCACTCCGCTCGACCCGGGTAAGAAAACCCTTGAATCGGGCGAGGAGTGATGGAGAACGAGTCTGGGGAGCAGATTTCGAGCCGAACACTGAACCTCTCGGGCAAAGCGGGTTCGGTTTTGGGAGGAAGAACATTGTGGGTTGGCGAGTCGGAGACTTTCCGGGACTTGAATGACCTCCAACAGGGGTTTAGGCTTTGTGGGTTTGGTTGTTGATTTGATAGCAAGGCTTTGCGTTTGGCTAATGCCCGTAAGCGATTGGCTTCTACTCTTTGCTTTTGCTCTTCTGTGAGCTCTGGCGATGGCGGAGATGGGTCTTCCGCCATTAGAGGTACAACGGATCGGGCGGGTTTCGATTTTCAAGATAGAAATTTAAATTTTAGAGGGGTTGTCCTGAATCTTGAGTCGAAAATCATGTCGCAACAAGTGCTTTAATCAATTCATTTAATAATCAGATTAATTATACTATATTTCATATTTAAAATAATTTAAATTTATGTAAAAGTAAATAAATAATATATTTTAAAATTTTATATTTAAACAGTAGATTTAAATGGATTTTATATCAAAATGGGCTAAGTGTATGTTTTTCTTAAATAATGTTTTTGAGTTGTATCGTCGTGTTAGTAAGACTTTTCCAACTCTTATCACAACACAAGAAAACTTTTGGATTTTAAATTTATAAAATCATATATGTCATAATCTCTAATTCTACCTCAATTGTACTTCAAATTTATAAAATTATACCATAATCTCTGACATAAATAAAGTTCTTTTCTTTTAAAGTCATACATTTTTATTTTTTTTTTGGTTCTTACGTTTAAAAGAATAACGTTTAAAAGAATAAGGATTATCATTTAACAACTTTTTAAATTTTGATTCAATTTTTTCTTAATTTTTCTTTTCTTTTTTATATTTACACTGGAGGTAATATAAGAACCAATAATATTGTTTTTCGATAAAAACATACAAAAGTACTTTATGTTGTTCATGTAATAAGTTTATTCATAATAGTTTATAACACATTAATTTGATTCATAGAGTGCATGTGTTTTGTGAATATGATTAAGAGTTATAATATAAAAAAAAAAAATACACATGTTATAGTGGTGAATCTTGTTCATACTTATTTTATTTTTACGGATAAACTTTACCTACTTTAATTATAATGATAAGTCGGAAACTCCCCCAAAAAAATTTAAAAAAATTGTATAAAAACACAAACTAGCACAACTAGCAAAATGCTACACAAATGCAGAAATGCAGTTCATGGTTAACTTTGGCTCCAAGATTTCTAAAGTCCCAAAAGGAGGGAAGAGATTATGCCCCTAAAACCTTAGACATAAACAAGACACGGGCAAAATACAAATGAATTTTACAGGAGATTACAGAAATATGCTTTTCTTGAGCTGTTATGCAATACTACTCCAGAAAAAGCATACAGGAAGAGGAGGTTGCCATAACCATTCAGCAACTGCAAAGCATATTTTGATTTTTGCACTTTCTGCATGCCTTCTCTCTCTCTAAACTCTCTCTCTCCCTCTCTAAACCCCGAACACCAGAAATCCACAGACAAAACCAATGTATAATAAACCCCAGCCTGAGATTCAATTCTTTTGCAACTATTCTTTCATATATACCCATCAATCTTCATGTAAGCATTCATAGATTGACATAAGCCCTCCAATTAAACATCAAGAAATGGAGCACTCAAAAAGGACTCGAAGGTATAACCTTACCTGTTTTGCATTACTATCGTGTTTTATATTTTATGGCTAAGCTAGTTTCATTCGTAAAATTCATGAAGTGTTAACAATTAAGACAGACTATTATGTCGGTATAAGTTTTTGTACACTTCTTCAAGCAGTTTTTAAGATTGAACTTGACAATGTGTGTTTATCTCCGATTACGATAGCTGCATACATAACTAAATATTACTGCTTAAATCATTGCATATGTACCAGAGTGAGTTTCTCAGATGCAGGACAAGGAAAACTTGATGAGTCCACAAGAAGCAGAGATAGAACAAGATCAGAATCCTTTAGAGGTAAAAAAAATTTCAAATTTTTAGCATACACTTTCTAGTAATAGCCAACATGCCTGGTCAGGTTGAAATGGGCTTGGTTGGCTTTGCTCTTTTAGCTAGTTAGATGGGTGATGGGTCCAATGTGCAAGTTAAGAAGAAGCTAGTATACAAATTATCAAGTTTGAATTTTGTTTTGGGCTTAACAAGGTCAAAACTCAAGGGACTTTTTATGTCTAATATAAGCTTTAGCTTAGCGTCACCGTCATTAAAATTCACTATTTTCCTTTGTCTAATTGGGATATAAATCGAGGTACGACTGTATGATCAACTTCGATTACATTATTATCAATTTTTATATTTCATATCATAACATTAACAAAAGAAACAAACAATAGAGTCCAAGTCAAACCTTGCCTCAATATGAGCTTTTGTTACAGTTTCATGAGGTTCTCCGAGCTTTCTATCCAACATCCGACCTCAATTCGGTTTAGTCTGGGGCTAATAAATCTGGACTCATTCGGCTTAACTCGAGTACACCCTGCATGCAAAAATGCATGTATAACAAACATGCACCAATATATTGGCATTAACAAACTAATTAGACTCTATTTTTACTTTTATAAAGCTTATGAAGATGAAGAGAAGATGAAAATGAGGGACGATTACAACGGCAAGAACAGCGAATTTGCAGCAAGCATAGCAGCAGCAGCGTATGCAATTTACTCTCTGGAAGAGACGAGAGCAGAGTACGAAAGATTGATGGTTGATAGCTTCCGAGAGAGCTTTCGCGATCCCAAATCAAAGAGCAATAGCTTTCGAGAGAGTTTAAGTGATCCCAGATCAAAGAGCAGTAGCTTCCGAGAGAGCTCTCGAAGAAGCATAAAACTAGACCAAGATGACAAAACCTTCGATTTTGATCTCCCATATTTGGGAAGATCATCAGGAAGAAGATCTTCCCAAACGGACCAGCAAGATGGTGGTAAGTTTAATTATACTGCCATTTATCATCGATACGCACATACAATATGCATTTTTTTTGTTTAAATAAGGAGATTAGACACTAACAAAGTGTTGGTTGAGGTTTTAAGGAATCTTTACGAGTCATAATCACCCAATTGAGGTGTATTGTTGACGTTTGGGTAATTTTGCCCATTTTCTTTACCTTCTTTGAAGGTTATTAGTCAATTATCGGAAAAAAGAGTTGATTGTGGTGGTCGCAACTATCGTGGTAAGAAAGTAAATACAAATTTGAATACCTAGAAACATACTTATTTAGAGGACTTTTACCTTAAATGTTCGCCGCTTTAGCCAAAATTCAGATTGAATAAATGGGTCATTTCAATCGAGCTAGGTTTGCCCTATGTCAACTTTAAATCAATAAAATATCACAGAGTTGACATGATGAGTACTGTTTGGTTTTGGTTGGGTTAATTTTCAAAGGTTTATAGTAAAATTAGAAGTAATACTAATATGAAAATTGAGTGACATAAAGTCAATCCGAACTGAAAGCAATAACCATAAAACAAAACCGAACCAAATCTCGTTGACATAAACATGACCTAATCTAAGTTAACCTAATCTAAAACCGAACCGAATGACCTATTTATCAAGTCCAATTAAACTAATTGAAATTATATCGGATTAAAATCTGCACTTCCTCATACTAATAGTAGATGGAATGAACTTTTATCATTTTTGACAGTGTGTGTACAATCAAAAATGTATTAGGTGAAGATACAAGGAGAACTTCCACAAGACCTATAGAAATAGGAGGGGTAAATCAACATAGGGTTGTTAGAAGGGTGCTCGAAACAAAGGCAGATGCATGGGAACGAGCTCGATTGGAGAAAATCAATAGATGGTAAGTTCTATATACATAGAATAAACGAGAAAAACCACACCAATTTTATGTCGATGTACATACTTAATATATCTCAAACATTCAAGGTACGAGAAGATGAACAGGAAGATCCTGGAATGGGAAACCGAGAAGAAGAAGAGAGCTAATATCGACATGGAGAGAAGAAAGGTTGATCTACTTGCTCATATATACTTGATTTTGAGTTTCGAAAAATAGGATTACAGTCTTCGACGTGATAGCTTAATAATCAAAGTCGATAGTGAAAATTTCAGGCGGAGCTAGATCGTTTGAAGAGAATAAACAGTCACCATTATGAGAACAAAATAGAATGGATTAAAGATGTTTCAGGAGGAGCTAGGAAGCAATTAGAGGATAAGAAGAAGAGTGAGGAAGCTTATGCAAGACAGAAGGCCAAGAAGATTAGATCCACAGGCAAAGTTCCTGTCCAATGTTTCTGTTTTGAGTGCTAATTAATATTAATTACTGTATGTAATTGAGGAATTGTATAAATGGTTGTACATTAATTTCATACTAAAACTTAATCAATTTGCCTTGTCCATTGTAGAAAATACCACAATTGTGAACCATGCATTTATCCATTTCAACTTATTGGTTTAGGGTTTAGGGCCTTCCATGTATACTTCAAATTCTTCTTCCTTTTCTTTTTTTTTTTTTTTTTTGGCATTTTGGCCTCTGTTTACCACAGTTGGGCTACAATTTTTCAATATTTGAGTGGAGCTCTTCGATCATAGAGATTTGAAATCGAGACCCTATTTAAGAAAACAAATTCATGAGAATAATTTTATGTGATAAAAAAGATCGGGAGTGAAAAATTACATATAATTTAAACCACTTCATGTAATTTAGAGTTTATATTTTTTTGTGTGGATAGTAAGATTCCACTTATTAGATAGAAAAGGGATGCCGAATTCTTAAAACTGGACGAGTTTCAATCCTTAACTTATCATTGAAAGGTGAATACTTTACACTCTTCGAACGCGTTTCCTCCAAATAATTTTAAAACCGAAGGAAATTATTACAAATAAAAGATTTGAGTAATTACACAACAAATTTTGCAATTTCATATTGATCTCAAGTTTATGAAAATATTAGATGTAACTTCAATTTAAGCAGCTTAGGCCCCAAGAGTCAAATCTTTCTACCCAACACTGGACCTCAAAGGAGAACATAGGTGCCCTGACTTGACATTCCATGCAAGTATAGAAAGGGGATAACAACAAATTTGATTTTCTGGCAAATGTAGGCAACTTTGATGATTCCACTCTAAGCAAGTTGGCCTGTTTTGGCATATTACTTCTTTACTTAGAACAAATATTTAGGGAAGATTTATAGGCCAAGATTATAAATACAGCATCATAGCTTGTGATGAAAAATATTAAAATACAAACTATACAAGATAGTTGGCTCATATAAGTCTTGTTTGGTTGGATGTAACATCAATAAAATTGTAAGATTCTTGTTCGTATTTGTAACCTTTAATTGTTGATAGACATTGATAATTACTAAGTATGACTGCTAACTAGTAACCGCTAATTATTAATTTTAAATGCTGGTAAACATTAACTGCTGATATTAATCACTAATTATAAACACTAAAACAAAAATGCTCTGTACCTTTATTGTCAACTTTTAATGTTTGTATAAAGAATACAAATAGAAAGAAAAATTAAACCTAAATAAGGTTGCAAAATATCAACGTCTCGTTACTATATATTTTCTTTGAAGTTTAACTAAGATACACCTATAACCCTTATTCGAGTTTCGGTCTCTATGTTACTTGATCTTCTAAATTTATGTTTTTCATTCATTAGTTTATCAATTCTTGGTAACGTTAGGGGTAAATGAAAGCTAGCTACATGAGATAATTTCATAAATTTTTTCGGTACCAAATTGATCTATTTTGTCGTTTCATGCTTTGCATCTTAGCATTTACATGTAAGCCTTCATCTTATAGTTATTATCAATGAGACTTTCTTTTTCTCTTTTGTCGATTATAAATGAGACTTTTTCACCAAAAGCAATTTCGTAAGATTGAATTATTGTACGAGACAAATATAAATGGTCCTTTCTATAACATCGAATTTTTCATCTAAGTCGTGATATACATATTAATGAATTTACACGTAGAAACTCTTATTATACAATTGCTTTTTCAATTCATTAAGAGGACTAAGATAAGGTGATCTGCTATTACTTTACCTTTTCCTCATTTGTATGGAATCCCTTTTAGCAAAACTTCTTCTTGCTGGAATACTCAAAAATAGGAAATTGGCATTAAAATTAGTGCAAATAGGAACCTTATCTATGCCTTGTTCTTTGCTGATAATAGTCTTCTATTCTACAAAGCAAAAGTCCAGGCTTTACGTAATTTAAAAAAGATAATAGATGAATTTTGTGCGTCCTCCGGTCAACTGATAAATAATTTTCATAAATCATCGATGATAGTTTCCTCTAAAGCGAGATAGAAGGGATAAGAAAATAGCTTCCGTCATTTTCCATATTTCCATTGTTGAATCTCTCAGGAAATAATTAGGTTGCTTGACTATCCATGGGAAATTGAAAGTTCCTTTATTTTCACCTTTACTAGAAAAGGCAAATAACAACCTCAGTTCTTGTAAGGCAAATTGCTTGTCTAAAGATAGAAGAATTGTGCAATTGAGTCAAATTTAGAATCACTAACAGCTCGTATAATGCAATGTTTCAAACTTCCTAAGCAAATTACTCATTTACTCGATAAAGTGAATAAGAACTTTTTCTGAAAAATAATGATAAACAAGGAATGCCCATGATTACATGGGATCAAATCTGTCTACCTAAATGTAAAGGTGGACTGGGGCTATGTAAAGTTGAAGATGTCAATATTGTCTTCCATTGTAAACTTATATGGAAGTTATTTAAAGAACCTAATAATTTATGAGTCCATAATATGAAAGCAAAGTATGTAGACCATTGCAACTTATTTTCAAAACCCCCAAAAAATAGGGACTCTTGGGTTTAAAAAACATTGTCAAAAAGCTACTCTATTTTCCGTAAAGGGATTCATTAGAAAGTTGGTGATGGAACTAACATTCGGTTTTGGACATGTTTATTGTGTTACCACCAAAATCTTCTTCAGTTCATGGATTTTGACCCATAATCGCTCGACTTACGGACTAAGGTGAGTAACTTTATTAACAAGGATAATGAATGGGATATTCCTAAACTTAGACTTGTATTGCCTAATGAGTTTATAGAACTCATAACTAGTATTCAACTGTCAATCACTACTACAAAAACGTTATATAGCGACGGAAATTAGCAACGGAATAGAGTCCGTCGCTAGCTAGCGACTGAAACCGACATTTGTCGGATAAATTCAACTTAGCGACGGAAAAAATTCCGTTGCTATTTTCCTTATTAGCGACGGACCTAACGACGGAAACGGAAAAAATAGCAACGGATTTTTGAAAAATTAAATTTTTTATTTTTTAAAATTTTTTATTTAGCGACGGAATCAATCCGTCGCTGATTCCGTCGCTAAATCTAATTTTTTATTATTTTTTACTTAGCGACGGAATCGAGTCAGTCGCTAAATGTAATTTTTAATTTTTGTAATTAGCTACGGAATTATTCCGTCGCTAATTCAAAATTTTAAAAATTTTAAATTTCACCGCCTATTTTTATTTCAAAAAATTATAAAAATTTTCAAATTTACATTAGCGACGGAAAATTCCGTCGCTAATCTAAAATTTTCAAAATTTAAATGTGCCGCCTATTTTCATTTTTCGAACATGTAAAATATTTCAAATTTTTAGTTAACGACGGACTAGTCCGTCGCTAACTCGAAATTTGAAATATTTTAGGTTGGCGAGCTATTAAATTTTTCCCAATTTTGAAATTTAAAAATTTTTAATTAGCGACGGACTATTCCGTCGCTAACGAATTTTTAAGTAGCGACGGACACGATCCGTCGCTGATCCGTCGTTATTTTGCAAATAAAAGGCCGACTTCAATGGGACTCGGCAAAATCTTAAGGAGAGTAGATTGAAAATTAGAGAGAAGTGAGAGCGTGAGAGAAGGAAGATGCCAGCACCGCCACCACCACCACCGCCACCGCCGCCACCGCCGCCAACTAACCACCTTTAACATCTTGTAGGTATGCTTTCTCCATCCTCCCTCTCTGTTGGTTGCATTTATAATTTACTTTGTTTACTATAAAATTTCAGATTTTAGAGGATTTGATATAATTTATTTTAATAGGTATGGTTGGAATGAAAATGAGGTAGAAGATGAAGATAATAAGAAAGATGAAGAAAAAGAGGAAAAGGAAGATGAACAACATAACTTGTGTTTGTAAATAATGTAATACTCTTATTTTTTTTTTTCAATTAGTTTTTAGGGATGTTGGTGAATTGAAATTGGATTATTTATGATTTTTGTATTTATATATGATTTTTGTGTTTGAATTGAAGTTGAAATTGAGGTTGTTATGCTTGCCTGGAATATTTGAATTTGTATTTCGTTCAAGATTTTTTGTATTAAACACTCAAAAATACGGAAAATTGTTAATTTTTTTAAAAAATTGGCGATTAATCGACAACGGATTTTTCGATTCCGTCGCTGATTGACGGAATTTGATTCCGTCGCTAATCCAATCAAGCAACGGAACAAGAAATTCCGTCGCTGATTTTTAGCGACGTGAAAATCAGCGACGGAAATTCCGTCGCTAATTAAGAAATTTCGTCGCTAAATTACGTTTTTCCGTCGCTATTTCCATCGCTATATGACGATTTTCTAGTAGTGAATGTTTACTAAACAGGATGAATCTTGTTGGGGATTATTTGAGAATAGGTTGTTTACAACAAAAACGGCAGACTAACCTTGTTCGGAATACACAAAGGCACGATACACTGGAAGGTAATTGGATTTGGAGAACAAATATAGTTAATAAAATTAAGACCTTTCTTTAGCAAATTCTCCATGATGGAATACCTTTGAGAAGGAATCTTGCTAACAGAGGTATCCATTTAGACCCAAGAGGCAAAATTGCCAACAGGATGATGAAACACGTAGTCACCTATTCTTCAACTCGCCAAGATCATCTCAAGTATGAAACCTTGCAAAAAGCCACCATTGGATCCACCACATCAATTTCATCAATCCCCAGTCCGATGGAATCAACATCCTCCGTGCAGCGTACATATCCCTCAAAAGCGGATCAACTTCAATGAGTCATCTTCCTATTATGGAGTATTTGGAAGGAAAGGAATGTGGTGATCTTCATGGAAGAAGAATTCAACCATATTAGAGTACTCATTAGAGCGAAAAGAGTAGTGGCGAGAATGAAAACCAAGAAAATTTTGCTCTTTAATGGAGGTTTACAATAATAGCAGGTCAATAAGAATCAAACAACTTCACCTGGTTAAATAGAATAGACTGGAAAACGTGCATATTAAGGTCAATTTCTATGGTTCGTTAAGTAATGGTAATGCAACCATGAGTTTTCTATTAAGAGATAAACATGGCATTCTCCTAGTTGCGGGAGTAGGCAAGTTGGGACACACATCAATCTTAGCGGACGAAGCCAATGCACTCAAATTTGGGATTCAACAAGCGAGTTAAAGCTAATATCCGTAAAATCGTTATTAAAGGTGATAATAAAGTGATCGATAATGATGATCGGAGGAAAGTATAAAACACCATGAGAAATCGACTATATCATTAAAGATATCATACGGATGACGTCGGAATTTGATAGTTGCAACATCAATCATATACATAGAGAAACAAATTGTGGAGTAGATTAGTTGGCTCACTATGGACACACTCGTAACTACTCTAACGGTTAGGGAGAGTGCCCTTCTCCTTCTTTTTCATGTATCTTAATAAATAATAATTTAGGTAGAACCCTTGTAAGAAGGATTGTCTAAATTTGTCTTTTGTCTTTTTACCTAGTGCTAGAAAAACAATATATCTTCCATGTGACAAGTTAATGAGACCATGAAAAAATAACAAGGGAGAGAGTTCATGAATATGTGCAAAGTCAATGTGTGTACAAAGTTGATGAAAAACATCTAATTTGAGACAACCAATAATGTAAAACGTTGAGTCAATGTCAACAAGGGGCTGGATTTTCTAGGATTTTGTTTGCAACAAGATATTACCAAATTAAAGAGAGAAAACCAAAATCCAAAGAGGCAAAATTTGCTGCCAAAATTAATAGACAATGAGGACCAATTTGCCATGTTCTTCATGGGAAAATGTGGACCCATCTACGTTGAAATTAAATCAAGAGCTAGAATTGTAAGTATTAGGGGGATGCATGCCTCCAAATATAACAAGTCCTTCTCAAATCTTGTCAAAGTTTGATCCATTCATTATGTATAGACATACTAGTCCACCTCTAGTTGATGTTGATCATGTCATAAAAGTCTTTACAATTGTTCTTGAAAGCAACGTCGATCATAAAAATATAACATATGTTATTAAGGATAACAATATATAATATAGTTATGAAGGGTTTGTTCGAACTTACATATAAAACATATATAAACATAAACAAACATAAATGAATATAAATGAATGTAAAAAGTAGAAATGAACATAAACAAACATAAACAAACAAAAATGAGTTGTTAAATAAAAAACAAAGATAAATGAAGGAACATACACGAACATAAAAGAACATAAATGGATATAAAACATAAATAGATTATATTTTTTATATAAAGTTGAACAGGTCCATCTTAATCCAATCCTATGATTTTTGAAACTTGAATTAAAGGTAAAACTATTTTACGTATTAGGTTTAAATATGGTACATCGACTAAAATGAATATTTTTAGTTTTAGTTGACATATTGGTTATTAGATGACAGATTTGCTAAAGTGGTGATTAGATAGTAACTATTAACAATTAATTACCGCACCAAAAAAATAACAATTAATTAATTTTTGATTTTTGAGCAAGAACCATTTTAAATACATTGGCAAAATGGATATAATTTTTGCCAAACATAATGTGACGTAAAAATATGAGGAATTTTATAAACTACTTCGGTGAAACTGTGGTAAGATAAAGTGGATACCTTTTCAGAATATTTTATAGCAGAAAAAGGAAATGGAACCACATGTTTAATTGGTCTATTACAGTAAAAAGTCATGAACCGACTCAACTTAAACCTATAAATTTGGTGCCATGCGGTTCGAGGTTTTCTAAATACTTGGATCCATGGTTCATGCTATATATATATCTATATATACTTGTAATGCCATAGTTAATAGTAGGGGTGGACAATGGGATGGGTTCGACTAAAACCGACGATTAATAAAAAGTGAATTAATAAATCAAACAGTCCGGGCCTAGTTTAAAATGAAATGAAATTATATTTAAAAATATTCCACGTATTATTTACAATTACAACATATAAATTGTTGATTATAATACTAACGAAATTTAACATATAAATTAATATGACAAGTCGGTCGATAAAAAAAGGTAATAATTAAATTATATTTTAATAGCTAATCTAAATCTAACTTATTATTAACATACCCTAAATAAATCAATCTATACTCTATATGGATATGATCTTTTTATCAACTTTATTTAAACTAAACCAAGTACCAATCACATATTCATTGCGCACCCTACTCACTTAATGTTGTTATAAAAGACAAACAGGGAGTTGGGGCATCCTTATCATTCTTCTATAACTTCCAAAAGTAAAAATATCATTGAATTTTTTTTTATAATAAAGTCGGGATACAATAAATTAAACTAGAGTCCTACATCTACCCAATTTAGCTAAAATATGGGTCGACTTGAAGGTAACTCTATCGACCTTAACAATACAAATCAAACTACAAATATTCAACCAACGTTGAACGCTTGCAATTTCAACAATAATTCCTTAGGAGGTGGTACTTCACACTTCAGGACCTACAATAGTTGAATAGAGTCAATACCAATAATCATATTGAAAATATTATGATGTATCACACTCTTAAGCGCCAACTTCAAAGCCCTTAATTCTGCTTGCAATTATAATAAGGCTTGTACATACTACAAAACCATCTAGTACAAGAGATATTATGAGACGAAACAGTTCTGCTATTGTGGAATTTGAGAGAATCAGAAGTAGATAAATTTATGCGAGGAGTAACTTTCAAAATATCTAAACAGTCATATTTTAAGATATCCGTCTCATTCTTAATTACGTCGATACCCATTTATACGACATAATATCATTAAAAATTTACATTAATGATTAAATTTAAAGAAGAAAATGATTGACAGGGATAGGCGTGGAACAAAGACAACCACTTAATTGGCGGGTCTCAAGTCTCAACATTACATGAGACAATGTTTGCAAACGTGGCTTCGCTGACACAATTAAATTAAAGGAAAAATGTAGGAAATAAAAGAAATAAAAATTCATGGAAAAGAAAAAACAAAAAATTGTGAGATTAGTCACTGGTAGAGTAGAGTAGAGTAGAGAGTGGACCAGAGCCAAGGCTTCAAATTGCATCCATATAAATAGCATTTTTGGAATCTCTCACTTGCACTAAGATTGCAAAATCTTTACTTCTTTACCACTCATTCTTTATGAATATAATTTTTATTTTAATGCTATTAGTTTTTAGCTAAACCATATATTTTTTTTGTGGCTTTTAACTTGCACCTAAACTTTTATTTCTGTCGAAAAAGTTACATATAAATTTAAATTCATACAACAAGAATTTTATTTATGTGTGGTGTGGGGAGGGGTATAGATGTAATAACTTTACCTCTAAATTACACAGTTGCGTAGTGACTTGTTTCGTTAGAAAACACGGTTTTTCTACTACATAAAAAAGAATCAAATGGCAGCATAAAAAGACATTTTACTTTATTCCACCATAATCAACATTAAAAAAAAATCTAAATTTAACTTTTTCTCGTCATCCAAAAAATAGACAAGGGAAAAACAATAATACAATTGTTATTTAAATATATAGTCATTTCTTTTTTGATAAGTTTATTGATTCTTTTAGTTAAGAAGTCAATTCAAAGTCACCCTAATCTATCATATTCGACTTATCCAAAAGTGTACTATTGATAAAGGAATAAATAGTATTCCACATGTTATTTTTTTGATAGTGGAAATAAAAATAAAGAGTGAATTTTAGCACTTTTAAAGTAGAAGAAAATATCCATAAATAGGAAAATTCGACTCATAAAATTAAATAATCAAAATTACTAGATTAAAGTGTTAATATATTATAATGGAAATAAATATTAGTAATTTATAATCCTAAGAATCTAACATGAAGATAAAAGAAGTACTAAGTACAAAAATTTATTAACTTTTATTCCATGTTAAACAAAAAGTGGGAATGAATTATTAAACTACTTAAAAAGTGGAATGATAAATGTGTCACATTAGAGAGATGCAAATCAAATTAGATATGTTAATTAATTAAGATATTTTCCAATCAAATTGGAAAGGAAACCCATTTAAATCTTGTCTATTGTCTCTTTTCCACCAAACCTAATGATTAGACAATTATTTTCAACCAACCAAATCTTCCATTGGGAGCTAATTAATTAGTGGCATCATAGGAAGAAGGCATAAAAAGGAAGGAAAAAAAATACTTTAGGTCTACAAATTACTTCTCATTTTACACTGCAAATAAAAAATAAGTCTTCTAAGAAGCTGTCGGTTTAGATGTCATCCCTTTATCGATTATTCGACTTGGATATAATCGAATCAGAGTAACAAAGTATAATATTTTGCATATGATCCCAAAGATAGTTCCAAACATGGTAGAATGAATAATAGTTTGTGAAAAAAGACCAATAAAAAAGGGAGCCAAAACCACTTATAATCAAATTAAGAGGCAGGAAACTCTTGAAAGGGACAAGACTGGCCCATGCCCACCATAAAATTTTGATGTTGATCAAATACATTATCTATCACCTTACCCAAGCAACAAATCAATACAAAGGAATAAAACTTTGCCACAAAAAAAGGAAAAAAGGAAAATATAGTAGCTCTTTTTCCGTACGAAATGGGGTTTCAGTATATAGAGTTTTTACCAAAATTAAAGTTTAAATTTCGATTATATTGATGTTTATATCTTATTTTGTCAATGTTTAGTATGATAAAATTAAATGAATTATATAACATTAGTTAGGAGTTATTTAAGATTCATTTTGTATTCCATCAAAATGACTTTCTCCACACTAGGTGGATTTATTTAGTCAATATTCAGTTATTAACTTAATCACACATAAAGTAAGGTATTTAACTTTAATTATATAATTTTTGATCTTTTACTTCACCCTAGGTGGATTTATTTAGTCAATATTAAGTTATTAACTTGATCACATATTAAGTCGGGCATTCATTAACTTTATTTATATGATTTCACCATAGGTTAAGGGTAGACCCGCAAATTGCTCGTCATTTCGGTCGATTTCGGTTTAGGTTAGTTTGAATCATGTCATATTCGAGTCATTAAAATTCGAGTTGAGTTTCGTTTGGTTTGGGTTTGGGTTCAAATCGGATTGACTTTGATTCGGATATAGTTTGGTCCAATAAGCTTGTCTCGAGTCGGGTTCGAGTGATCTCGATTTGGCTTTTTAAATGTGAGGTTGGGTTCGATTCAATTAATGCTTAGAGTGATCGGTTTGAGTCGGTCACTTTTGCTTAGTTAAAAGCAAGTATACTTTTTTGAAAGTACATCTCTTATATTAACTAATATTATATTAAACCGTCCCACTTTAAGACAGCTTAAATTAAATATATAATCATTGATAGTTAAAACACCATAATCATTCATATTATTGGTTACTCGACTCGATCGACTTGGATATAATCGAATCCGAGTGACAGTGATCATGTTACATTATGCTTCCAAACAGTTCAAATCATTCACAGCCAATGGATAATTAGTGTGTGTGGAAAGGCCATTAAAAAGGTAGGCAAAGCACTTATCAAACTAAGAGATGGCAAAATCTTGAGAGAGACAAGACTGGCCCATACCCACCACCATAAAATTTGATGTTGATCAAAATAACCTACATTACCCAAACAACAAATTAATGCAAAGGGAAGCACCTTGACTCATAAATAAGGCTGGAAAATTTTTGTTGGCCCGAAAAAATTAGGGTACGGTTTCGAATCTGGATATAGATTTTGTTTCATATTTCTATTGTTAGAACTCGATTTTGACCAAGTATCGACAAAATAATTCGTCCAAATTTTAGACATTATCCAGGCCTGAATTTTCGCCGTCCTACCCATATTGACATATTATGAGATAGTCATATTCCTCCTCTTGATATTCTCTGTGTGTCTTGGTTACCACATGTTGGAGTACTAAATCGTTATCAAAACTTGGAGTGTGGGTATCAAAAGACAATGACACATATATGTGAGCTGCCAAATAATATGACTCTGAGCTCTTCATCATCCAACTTCTAGCACAAGAGAGGGGATATGATATGATAGAGATAATCAAACACAGCAAGAAGAAAGAGAAAGAAACAAGGGAGGGAGACAGCGGATGAGTCAGTGTGTAGTACCCAGTTGGAATAATCTAAAGCATCAAAGTAGACAAGACCTGATCAGGAGCCAAGCAGAAGAGGAAAACAAATCCTCTCTCACGTGGACTTAAACTCCCACTTCCTCTTCCCCCACAGCTGCTCTCAACTTGGTCCAATGTATGCTTAGTCCTCCTCCCTTGATCTCCTACCCTTCTCCTTCTTTTGCGTGGGTTTGCTTGGTTTTTCAAATTTGGGTTCATTATATGCAGGAGTCTCCTAAGAGGCACTAGGGTCATGGCACAGAATCTATGGTTAATTTCTGGCATTGGTTTTCAATTTGTATCATATGTAAGTTCACTATAGACAGGAGTCCATAATAGACACTAGGTTCATTTTTTGCACATTATGGCAATGGTTGTATATGATCCCCTCCCTCGCCGTTCTCTATTCATTTGCTGTATTTCATGTTTCTTTTGTGTAAATGGTTTCCTCCATTTCAACCTTGCCCCTCATTCTAAACCATGTTCTAATCATGTGGCCATGTTTGTGTACAAATGCCAGCAATGAAAACTACCACTTGTTAATCGATTCTGACACGAGTGTCTGAATGAGTACTTGTCCGTGGGTTATACTTGCCCATTTTTCAAAAGGTTTGCACTTTTCGGGTCTAAATGAGGTCTCAAGAGACTATACTGATCGTGTGAATGTGTTTCGTGTTCGACACTGATATTTGGTCTCAATTGGAGCATTTAGAGTAACGTATGCAAGTATGAACAGCATCCAATTCCACAGGGCTACAACCTAGCTATACCTCTGCAATGCATAGATGTTGGAAATTCCACAGAAACACAACTTTCATACTTATAAGAAATTTAAGTTATTCATTCCTATGTTATGCTTTTGCCTAAACTAAGTTTGTTACTCATTACATTTGTAGGTCAAACTATGAAGTAACTGAGCTTACATGGGAAAATGGGCAGCTAGCCATGCATGAACTAGGAGGGATGTTCCCTCCTCCTACCCCTCGTCCTCCGAGTTCAACTTCTTCCTCCCTCCAAAGCCCACATGGGGAGGAGTTGGTCAGGCCGGCGACACTCTAGAGTCCATAGTCCACCAAGCAACCTACTGCAACACACAAAGCCCAAGTCCAATTCCTAATTCAGCCCAAAAAATGAAAAGAGTGGCGTCTTTTGTATCCACTTCCTGTGGAAAATGGGCCGAGAATACTGGCCCAACTCAGAACCAGCCCCCTCCTCCCCTCCCCGGGGTTGGTCAAGAAACGGACACACTCAGAGTCCGATCATTCTCGGTTGCCTAACGATCGTGAAAGTGCTTGTGCGAGTGCAAATGCTGCATTTTGTAACAATGACACAACTATGATGACTTGGGCATCTTATGAGTCTCCTAGAAGTTGCACAAGGACTAAGACTACCACAGATGAGGATTCAGCTTGCCATGGTGGATCGGTACTAATCTTCTTCCTCCTCGCCCTTTCCCTGATTTTTTCCCCTCCTCTTATGCAGAACCGTCAGAGGTGAAAGGAAATGGCAAAGAACCATAGATAACATATTCTGTAGGAGGAAAGCCATTTTCGAAGTTAAGTACTTTTCGCCTAGTACATTCTTTCAGAAATTTGCACAAATGACCTTAATGGCTCTGAAATTATCTGAGAAATGAAAAGGCAATTGAACAGTTCACGAGATGAGGGAATAATCCATGAATCTTATACTAAGCACTCAACGATCAGAAAATTATCTGCAAATTAATGCAGGGAAACCACGAGGAAGAACGAGAGGCAAAAGGAGGGACAGGTCGTTCCTACACTACGAGAAAAGGAAGGGCAGCCGCTGTTCATAATCAGTCTGAGCGGGTAGCAATTCCACATTTCACTAATTTTAACATTGAACATTACGCATGAAACATATTGATATTCTATTATGCTGCTATGATTGCTCAAATGGCATATCTGATATTCCGTCTTATCAAGTTATGTACGTGCACATTGTGCAGCGACGAAGAGACCGGATAAACCAAAAGATGAAAGCTCTGCAAAAGTTGGTTCCGAATGCAAGCAAGGTGAGCATTTTCAATAAACTTGTAACCCACCAAATAACATTTTCCTGCACTCAAGTCTCATACTGATGTATATATTAGTGGGACTTTTGGTTCCTATGTGCTAAGACTAGCCATTTTGCTTCAAGTACCTATGTATGGTGCTCAACACTATGGCATGACTATGAACACTTAACATTTTTACTTATACTAGAAACTCACAAAAATTTCAGTAGAATGCCGAGTCCAACGCCTAGACCTATATTAGTACTTGAAATGTGTTGAAACTGAGTATAATACTAGTTGGTTGACAATGTCATATAAAACTATGCTGCTCTTGATTTGTTATGTAGTAGGTAGTTGAAGCCGTCCAAAATTGTGGTCCCATTGAAACCACCTCGCCACAATTCAATTGTATGTGTAACACTCTACAAATCTGATCCCATTGGCCCCCATCCCCCACCCCAAAAAAAAAATGAAAAACAAAAACTAAGGAGACCGTATGATATTGGTTTAGCTTAGGATGCTGATTTTTTTCTAAGCCTAAACAGACAGACAAAGCATCAATGTTGGATGAGGTGATCGAATACCTGAAGCAACTTCAAGCACAAGTTCAGATGATGAGCAATGCAAGATTCATGCCCCAGATCATGATGCCTGCTTTAGGAATGCAGCAACATCTACAACAGATGTCCCTACTCGCCAGAATGGGAATGGGCACGGGGCTTGGAATGGGAATCGGAATGCTTGATACAACAAACATTGGCCACACCTCATCGTCTGCTCAGCCAATCCCCCAATTAATCCACCCTAGCCAAGTTGCTACCGCCACCTCAGGTTTTGTCCCATCGGGAGCCTTTATAGTTCCTCAGATGATTCCCCAAAACCAGCAACCAAATCCTGATCATGGAGCCAGCAGTTCAGCTCCTATGCAAGATCCCTATGCTGCACTCTTGGCTCAGGCAAGTGAAAAACAAAGCATTTCTCATATGAAGATCTTTTATTTTGCTTTTCTTAAATATTTATCGAAAAAGAACATCCCTAAGTCCTTTTTTTTTTTGGGGGGGAGGGAGGTTAGTATTAATTCTTTTTCATAATTCCTGTGAGTCTATGATAGTCCAATTATACCTAGGAAAGCTAATTGAATGGAATCAGATTAAACCTAAACCTGAAACAAGCTAACAGATATGAAACTGCCTGACAATATCGGTTGCATTTTCTTGACATGCTTATTGAACCGACCAACAATCCTTATTATGACAGTCTTAAAAGTTGCCTCTGATCTTATTAGTTGATTGTTTGACAAAGAAGATATATCTTCTCCTATTATACATTAATTAGTTCTGTTATGCTTTTATATGCAGTCTATGAGCATGGATCTCTACAACAGGATGGCAGCATTGCAGAGACAGCAACAGCAACAGACAACGCCCCAACCAACAAGCAGTCAGCTGTACTCAAACCATCCTGCCCAGGGAGGCTGAAACAATTAATTTTTCATGATCTAGAGGTCTATTAGTTCTTTTTGGTTGTAGTTTTTTTAGAAAATGTAAATGGCTGAAATCTCTCACAGTTGGCATTTTTTGCCCACCTCCTGCTCCTATTGTTTGTATATCTTGCTATATGTCTGAAATATACACCGCTGTCTTGTACAATGTTACAATAAAACCATCGAAGATATACAATGAATGGAAGCATTGCATTCATCGTTGTTTCTCTGTTACTATAATATATTATGGAGATATCTTGAAATTTAGTTGCATGATTGGCACCTTGAAGCTCTTTTGTCAACTATCCTTTCACTAATTCATTTGCGTAACTGAATTCACACCATCTTTCAAATGCTTTTCAGCTCAAACTCAATTAGTAACTGCACAAGGATCCTTCCAATGGTGAAATTGCAGAGAATTTACTTCCATTGGACCCTTGATAATACTTATTGATTGGTCTGCTAGAAATGGTAAAAAGGAAACAACAATTCAAAAAGACATTAGATTTAGTCAATTTGACTTATACTCGCAAAGTTTTCACACTTATGTTGAGTGTTCAATATTGAATAACATAGGTATTTGAGGAGAAATGAAGAGTCCAAGTAACCACTGGATGAGCCTGTTTTAGTTCGAAACGAAAACTACCCTTACTTGTGAAGAGGGGGTAGTTTCCATTTCAAATGAATGCTTATGGAATAGGTTTACAAGTACCTGCTACAGCCACCACCTAGACTAGATGCTGCTAAGATTTGCAACTTTCACCCAAAGCAGAACATAAATAGTTTTGAAATTATGGCTTTTCTACTTTTTTTTATTGTAACTTTTTTCTTTTCTCTTTTTTCCCCTTGGGGAGAAGTGTGGTTGTGAGGAAAGGAGACGAGTGCCTTAGCGGTCCAATGGCTAAGTAACTGTGATTGTGCAGTGTCCAACTAGAGACTTTTAAGGTCAGGAGGACCACATGCACAATGGTGAAAATCTATAATAGGTCGACCTAAAGAAGACCTAAAATCAAATTTTGGAGATATGACAAACTTGTGCCCAGAACGTAATCCAATTACTAGGCGGCCTCAAGAAAAGCATCACTTCTTGCCTTTTTAAAATTTCTGTGGCTTCAAACCCATGCTAAATATGATGGTTTCCCAGTTCCAAGACCTCAATTTTGGAATATAGGAGAGTTGCTTGGAGAATCACTTTACGAAGCTAGTGGGAAGACCGTTGTGCCAGCAAATTCGAGGGGAGAGAAAAAAAGAAGAAAAGTAACCAGTTATCCAGCAGAATCAGTTTTGAGATTAATTTCACACACAGGACATCTTACTTTCAGTGTCAAAGATTTAGTTAAACAGATGGACACCACAAATTTGATATGCTCATCATAAATGTGGGACCAAAAGATTGTGTCATGAAATGTCACAATTGAATATTATTTGCTAAAGCAATATGAAACATATCTACATGATAAGAAGCAAGCTCGATTAAGTTTATGCAACAAATAACTTAAATTAAGAAGATTATGAACTGTATTGAGAACTGGAATCGGAGGATCATATGAGCTGTACAATTTAGTACACTGACAGCTTTTGGATTGGCCGACAAAAACAGGACACTAAACCCAGGAACCCAATAACAACAACATCATCATAATAAGAATGCCACCAGAACAAGTCTGGGAGGAACTACATATGCACAGAAAAATTCAGCCTACCAGTATACGCCCTTACCCCTAAAATGCAGAGGGGTTGTGTCTACAGTATAAAGAACCTGAATAAAGGTTTTCGATAAGCTGTCTTGAATAATTAAAACATTTGGAAACATAAGGAAAGAAGCTAAGGTATTAAACATAATAATGCAATCAAGTTAAGAACGCATTAGACAAGACAAGCAAACCAAAGGGTAATATAGATGTGAGCACTGAAGTACTACATGAACTTAAGGTTCAGAAAATGCATTATTGCCTTCGTGAGAAACACTTTCTTTGTCAGCGCCTTCAATTTTTTCTGTTACTAATCTGCATTACATGGGACTTTCAATGAATATTAAGACTAATTTTTCGTGCAAGCTTCATTTTCTTCCTCTCGAAGATAGTTGTAAACATGAGTTTTTTTATATAATATGACAACTCCAGTATGGTTTCCACTTTTGCTGGGTATGGGGAGATCTAGATGTAGGTAATCTTACCCCTGCCAACATTACTACAAAAGCAGAGAAACCAATTCCAAGAGACGAGCTTCTTTTATATAATCCATTTCAAAATGGACGGGGAACATGGAAGCTAATCACTTGTCTTTCGTCCTTTTCTTCTTTCTGTGTGTGTGCGTGCAATGGTTTTTTTTTTTTTTTTTTGGGGGGGAGTTGGTGAAGAAGATTTCCATAGAAATGTAATCAAATTCCGAGGAGAAAAACTATGGTTTAGTCGATAAAGAAATTAATTCCTTCATAGAATTGGGGAGAATCATGGCCTAGTCTAACTATTGAATGGAGTGTCACCACAGTTGTCTCTCCTAAGGACCATCCTATGCTATCTGATAGGCTGGAAAAATATGTTATTGGTGTCGTTGCAGCCTCGATAACTGGAATGACAACCACACGTTCACATTATGTGCATGACCTATCAGTTTCTGAAATGATATTCTTCTGACTCAGGCATTTGTTACAGTCAATCCCTTATAGATTAATTGTTGAGGCTCTCATAATTTACTGCTCAATGAAGACAATTTGTGCAGAAATAAAAAATATCTCAGTATTTTCGTAGAATACAATCCCCATCTGAAAGTTTCAGAGGTGCTCTGAGACATGTTTTCTCATTATTAAACCTTTTGTACAAGTAAGTTTACAGTACATCAGATATCTAATTTTTTCCAATATACCAGAAATCAATGTCGGACAAATTTTCTGTCTAAAGACAAAGATCTCCAATTGTTGCGATATCCATGAAATTAATACATCTCACTGAGTAAAAATTAAAAAGAGAGATACAGATGGGAAGGAAGTTTAACTCTTTCCCCCAGACTTCAATACCTGAAGCAGGATAACTAGTCAATTTAGCTATTCCTAGTTAGCAAGCAAATGATATTTTCGTACCATGTGACTTCATTATCAAGTTATTACTACATACAAAAGAACTCTAACATGTACCATTTTAGCGTCTCAGACCACTCTTGTTTCAAACAAAGGTTTGTGATCATGAAGGGAAATCACAGTCTCAAAAGCACCCACCAAAGCTTTAACCTTACTTTTCCTAGTCTTCACAAGCTTGCTTGCAGTCTCTTCAATCACATTGTTCAAATCTACATTGTCTTTCCTCCCAGCCGCTTCCTTATGTTTTAAAAGGAACTTCTGAGCTTCAGGTTTATTACCACACGGCTCATCATCGGTCAATTCTGTTTTCTTCAAGCAGACGGCCTAATCCTCCACATTTTGATCATCGTCCAGAATTCTTCCTCTCCTAAATTGTAATTTCTTTGAAGAAGTGTCTGCAACCTGAAGGGAAACTGCTGCTTCTCTCCTGAATTTCAACATACAAGATGAATCTTCCTCCTCTTCGGGGTGACATGTGTCTGTCCTTTTATTCTCTGCGTTATCATTTAGAGCTGATTTCACTCCTGGTATGCCTGGTCCGGGCTCACCATCTGCTGTTGTGCTAATCTGCTCAATGTCCATAGAGTCTGAATCCTTGCGATTCTCGTCCTGAGTTTCATTAGGTTCTTCTATTGAGACCACAGACATGGACAAAGATGTCGACAAAGAAGATAAATGATCAAATTCAATTCCTTTTTGGTTATCTTCAGAGCCTTTGTTTTCACTAACACGAGATGTCCTTGGACTATTCGGTAATTTTTGCTGGAAGAAGTTGATATTGAAGCCCTTCTCAAAGGATTTTTATCAGACTTTGGTTCTGTCATGTACAAACTTTTTTGTAAGAAGCTGTTATTGAAGCTCTTCGTGAAGGTTTCCTGTCAGAATTTGGTTCAATCATGCACAATGTTTTTTCAGGTACATCAATGGCTCCACTGATCTTGGCTTCCCCAGGATTATTCTGATTCTTGGAGCGAGAGAAGCTCTTGATATTTTTGTGCAGTCCTGCTTTCACACTTGGAGAACTCTTCAGAGTTACGGGTGTCCTTGGAGAACTAGGGTTACTTATTTTCTCCTTGGCTTTGAGGGTATTTTGCAAACTTTTGCTGGAAGAAGCGACTTTTAAAGGCCTTTTTGCTGATTTCTTGTCAGTACTTGGTTCAATCATATGCAATGTTTTCTCAGGCACATAAGCAGATTTTTTGGTTTTGGCTTGTTGGTAGCTACTTTGATTCCTGGAGCAAGAGAAGCTCTGAAGAGTTTTGAAACTTCTTGTATTTGTGCTCGGAGATTTCTTCTGATTTAGAGGCATCTTTGGAGAGACAGGTTTATTCGTTGGCTCCTTGGCTTTTTCTTTTGTAACCCTTCTAAGGCTCCCTGTTTCCTTCATTGTGTTGATTTCTTCGACGGTTTTTGAGTTATCAAGAAGCTTGGGACTTTGAACCACCATTTTCTTCCCACCTAGAATGTCAGATTTTCTTCTACAACTTGAATGTCAAGAAGCCGGAGCACAAGGTGGCTTTATTTCACCTTGGACGCGCTTCAACTTTAAACGGTTTAAGTCCTTTTTACAATGATTCATAGTCTCAATATCTGTTGGAGGATCTTTCTGTATTATAGGACCTGGAAGAGACGAGCGTCGAAGGAGTGCTTTCCTCTTGGTGTCAGCCTTTGACGCAGATATTGCATCACCAGTTGTCCTCATCAAGGGCCTGGCTCCTTTAAGTGTTCCCGAAATGCGTCTCTCAGATGATGTTTGTGCCCAGATTTGCATGTGTCACGGCACAAAAAGATGGAGCACTAAGACAGCGGGAGCAGACAGCAAACTTGTGGTTCGCACCATTAGTGACTGAAGTAGGTGTCTTTATCATACGAACATCTTCAGAATCATTTTCTTCTGGTGGAAATATATCATTACTTCCTAAATCTCCACTAGAGTCCTCAAGAAGATCAATGGTTTGTTCAGTTGGAGGTGATGTTATCGTCATGCGCTCCAGAATGTCACAAATCATTCTTGAACCTCCACCAACAGGACCAGTTGTTTGTTCAGGAAGAGACATCCCTGTAATCAGTCCCTCTAGAATGTAACTATTTAATCTCAAATGTCCACCTTCTTCCTCAAGCACCTCAATAACATCAGTTTCTTCAGGTAGAGATGCCTTTTCAATCATGTCATCTGGAATATCACTAGCTTTACTCAAATCTCCATCTTCTTCCTCAATGTGATAAGTTGTTTCCTCAATTGACCAATTTTGAATAATCTTTGTCTCCAATGAAAAACTCCATTCTCACTCGGTCCATGGTGTCATCACTAGACTGAGTGTATGATAAGTGAGAATTCTCAGCCATGTGACCGATTTCGAGCTCTGTATCTTCAGGTGTCATGGTGTTAAAAGGATGTTCCTCGGCCATCTTTATTGAGTATACAAGGAATTACTCAAGGTTGGAAGACACTTCACAACCTCTAACCTCAAAGCAGAACACAATGAAAAAACAAAGATATGAAACTCACAACGGACCACTGTTCTTAGGCGTATATTAAGAAGAAGACATCCAAATCCTGAAAAGATTGGAACAATGATTCAGAGAGAGAAGTAGAGGACAACAAACAACCTATATAAAGTATCATATTATCTGAGATCAAATGGAACAAGAACAGAGAGAGAGAGAGAGAGAGAGAGAGAGAGAGCACTATTTAGCTGGATTAATGTTCAAAGGGCATTTTACATTTATACTAGATCTTGAATTTCATTTTCCCTCTGAAATCTCATCCTAATCACACCGAGAAGTTCTTCCAACATTCCTGGGTCCCTTTTTTGTTGGGGGGGGACTAGTCTGGTGAGCTCAAAGTCTAAAGAATTCAAGATCTTAGAGGGAAACGAACCCACACAACAACTGACTGACCTGAAACCATGGAGTACCTTATTTTTTCAATATTTATGATCTTCAGAAAAAGTTACTCCATTGATTAGTAATCAAATATCTTCAATTATATGTAGTCAGTTTGAGATATGAATTCATAATATGCAAATCACACTGAACATGGCAAGGGGAAGGGGATATGAAAGACAAATATCAATACTTATATAAAAGATGTCTTTGATCAACCAAAAGGAGGAAAAGTGATGTAGGATGCTCTGAGAACAATTCCTCCAAAGAGGTGAATGTAGGACGCTATGAGAGCAATTTCTACTTCGAAGAAAACTCACAATCAACTCAGAAAATTCAATTCAATATTATTCAAGTCTGCCTTGCTAAAGCATAAGGCTAAGTTTAAATAGCGAAGAACCCTAAAACAATAAGGAAACTAAAAGATACTAAAATCCATGAGATAATGTTTGTTAACTAAAATAATAAGGAAATAACTAGAAGATAGGATTCTCTCTAAATAAAAATTCCTAAATTTCTAAACTTCTTATTTTTCCTAGAATAGATATTCCTAAAATATCTTCCGGGAGATAATGCATCATTCTTCCCCACCGAAAAAGAACTCGCTCCGGCGAGTTGTCCTAAAGGTACCATTCGAAGAGAGTAGGATTGTAAGTGCGAAACTCATCTTCGGTGATCCAAGTGGCATCGGATTGTGGACGGCCTGACCATTACACCAAGTATCGACGAAACCACCACGAGAAGACGACATAATCTCATCATCCAACACAACCTCAATGTCGGTATGTTGTCGTGGGAAAGGAGGATGACATTATTTTCCTGAAACGCCAACTTACATTGGGGCTGATTTGGTAGGATCTCCGGTTAGCATTCCTTAAGTATATACTATGGATCCATTTAACCCATAGTATTTCGGGATGATTTGCTAAATACCACAAGTGTTTTCCCATAAGTGCTTTGTTCCGGTTAGCACAAATTCTAACTCCAAGGCCCCCTTGGTTTTTGGCAAGCATACCTCTTCCCAAGCTACTGGAATGAGCTTATGAGCCCCCGAGTGCTAGACCATAAGTAGCTCCTCCAAATCTTCTCCACCCCTTTAATAATTGCAATAGGAAGAATGAAGATTGACCCCAAATATATATGCATATTGAGAAGTACAAAATTGACCAATTGTAGCCTTCCTGAGCTTCTTTACTCCCCAAGTTCTTATCCTTGCAGTAATCCTTGAGATTAAAAGGTTACAATCATTATTATTCAGTTTTCAGGCTTTAGAGGTACCCCTAGATACCTTACTCGGGAGTTGACCCCTCTTCGGTCCCGAAACCTACAACAAATGCTCTTCCACCTCTTCCTTTACACCAGTTATTATGATCCGGGATTTTTGTAAGTTAATTTCTAGGCCCGACACCTCGGTGAAAATCTTAAGGGCTTGCATGATTCATTCAAGGGACTCCGAGTCCTTGCAAAAATCAACAAGTCATCTCCAAAAATCGGATAGTTCGGTCTCGGTTCTTTACACCTTGGGTGGAACTTGAATATTTGATCATCAGCCATGCACTTTAACAACCTTGAAAGGTATTCCATCCCCATTATAATTAGTAGTGGGGAATTGGGGTCCCCTTGCCTAATCCATCTTCCACTTTTGAAGAAACTTTGCAAGCCTCCGTTGTAACTCAAGGAAAAACTTGTAGAAGTTATGCATTCCATAATCCACTGTGTAAATTTGTCTGGGAATGCCAAGACCTCGCATCATATCATTAAGGAACCCCAGTCAACTATATCATAAGCCTTTCTTAGATCAATCTTGATGATGCATCGTGGAGACACATTCTTTCTCCTATAGTGTCTAACCAAATCCATGGCAATTTGGATGTTGTGCAGGATTAACCTCGTTTTGCACGAATGCTGATTGATTTTCCATGATAAGGTCGGGCATCACATTTTTAAGTCTCATGCAAAGCAATTTGGTAATGGCCTTATATATCACATTACAACAAGACATTGGTCAAAAATCTGAGGGTGATTGGGGTGGTCTACCTTAGGGAGTAGAGCAATTGTTATTGTATTGATTTGCTTCAAAAGTTTTCCAAATGAAAAGAAATCTAGTACAACTTTACTAACCTTAGTGCCAATAATGTCCTATGTACTTTGGAAGAATTTACTTGTTGAACCCTTGTGGCCTCGGGCTTTGTCCCCTCAATGTCCCAAAAGCAGCTTTGACTTCCTTTACTTCAAAGGGATGGACTAAACTTGACTTTGATCTAACAAGAGACAGCTTCCAAATTGCATAATAGACCACTTGAATTTGCCTTGACTTTTTGTCCCCTCAATGTCCCAAAAGCAGCTTTGACTTCCTTTACTTCAAAGGGATGGAGCAATACTTGACTTTGATCTAACGAGAGACAGTTTCCAAATTGCATAACGGACCACTTGATTTTGCCCCGACTTGGAGGTTAATAGTTCCTGAAAATGTCCCGAGAATTATAGCTATATTCTCCATTACTTTGGAGCATACATGCAATAGAAGCCCTGGACTTTCTCTCGTTTCACCACAGAGTGAAAATAGGCGATATTAAGTTCCCCTTCTTTAAGCCATCATATTTTGCTAATATGTGTTTACATCTCTTTTGAAGCCTTCTTGATTCTCTGTAATTCAGCTAGTGCATCCTTCTCAGTATTGTACAAGTCCTCTCGTATCATGTCCAGCAAAAATCGATTTTGTATGTCCAAGTAATGTCCAGCTGGGAGAACCATGATCTATGGAGTTGCTTCAAAGCAGCTTTTAATGTGTTTCATCTTCCGAACAACAATATACATTTTTGTGCCGGACCCATTGTAAGTCCAATTATTTTTGACAATAGCTAAGTATTGATCATTATGGCACCACATGTCGTAGAAACGAAAGCAAGACCTTGGCCTTTCCTTGTGGTGCTCTCTCGAAAATCAAGCAGCAGTGGTCCGATAACCCTCCAGCCTCCATAATGCGGTTAAACCCTAGATACATGGTATACCAAGCTTCATTAACCAGAGCACGATCCAATCTAGAAAATACCTTATCCTATGCTTTTTGTTTATTTGTCCAAGTGTAAAAGTGCCCCATATGTTGCATCTCTTGGATTTCACACTCGATGATGTAATTCTAAAAGTCCTCCATATCTTTGTATTGGAATTCATTTCCTACCAATCTGTCGATATCCATATGTCGGTATCACTAAGGATGCAATTAAAATCACTTGCAACAAGCCATTCTTGTACTCGATTCATCGGTGTTGATCGAAAATGCCGGAGATTTCTTCTTTCAATTTCACAATTTGTTGAATATACAACTCGACCACCAAAATTGCCTTTGAGTACTTTTGTGAATTACATAGCAATGTATGATCTACTTGCATGAATGTAGTATTTCTACCTCAAACATCACAGAGCTTCCAAATCACCCAAATTCTACTTTTTATATCCTCGGTAGCATTTGTTACCTTTGTCCAATCATTGCACACATTCGCAGCCACTCTATCCACATTATTCTTGCTCACTTTTGTCTCAAGCAAGCCAGCTAAGCCAATGTCTTTATTTTTCAAGAAGAGAGCCAACTCTTCTTGCTTGGATGGGTTATTTAAACCCCTCACATTCCATATGAGGTAATTATCCATTTTCCGATCTCAAAGAAGCCTCCCAGCACGGGCTCCTTAGATATAATGTTATGCCGACCAGCTTCATTCACCGTGGTCCGCAATACACTTAACACATTCTCGCCGACTTGGTTCTACCGCCCTAGACCGAACTCCGAACCGGTATAATCTGCTGTATCACTTGCTCTGGTTGCTCCGGTATACACCGAACCGTGGTCTCGGGGTTATTCTAGGTAGGATTTTGAGGTTTTGCTTTAGGGACCCATACCTTTTTATGCCCTTCCCGCATTTATCTTCACTCGTGCCCAAACATGCCACACTTAGTGCATTTTTCAGGGTACCATTCTAGCTCTATGCCTTGGTGAATGTAATCATCATTTTCATCCACGAACACAACACCACTTCTTTAGGTATAGGCTTGGTAATATCGATTTCAATAAGGGCTCTAGCAAAATTCAATCTCCCCTTTTCGAAGTGAGCTTATCAGCCACTAATGGAAGACCCACCAAACTAGCTATTTTATTGAGCCCATCCACACCCCAAAATTTAGGATGTAGATTGTGGAACCTCACCCAAATTGGTATTGACTTGACTTCGAATTCGAGATCCTCGACCACGCTTCTTTGACAATCGGAGGCTTCTTATCAAAGTAATATATGTTTTTCTTTAGTATTTGATTTTGATCTAATTGATTATGAAATCGAATGATAAAAGTTCCATTGTCCTTCCGCAACACTTTATCAATCGTAGCTTTACCCCAAATTTGATTAAGGAAACCTTCCATAACAGTAAATGGAGGATTGGCACCTAAAATTCGACAAATAATTGCAGAATTCCAGCATTCAATCTCGGTTTCTATATCCTAAATTTCAATTTTCTGAATGAGATGACCATCCTTTTGGATTGGGGGAATATATTCTAATTTGTTACCAAGCATTAGGTACCTTTGAGATGTTGCGCCTTTGATTTCTATTTTCCTCTCTAATACTTGGATGCCAGTCTTTGTGCCCATGATAGTTGTGGTGATTGTGCTTCTTCTCCATTTGCGGGTACGCCTTCATGTTGTACTTGTTTCATTGGACTCTCCTTCGTTACCGGGTCTCCATTTGCGGAATTGGATTCCGGGGCATGCTCGGGTTGTTTGTGAGGTCACCGGGCTTCGAATTATTGTAGTGTGTGATTGCAATGAAGGTTTAGGGATTGGTTTTCTCTTTCTCGCCATTGAAGTCGAGACTTTCTCCCTCTACACCTTCTCTCTTCGTTATGTTATATCATTTTTATTATTTTTTTGGCTGATAATAATAATAATAATAATAATAATAATAATAATAATAATAATAATAATAATAATAATTATAATAATAATAATAATAATAATAATAATAATAATTATTATTATTATTATTAGAGCATATTAAAACAAATTACCATCGCTAACGACAATTAGAAGTTCAAAATAAAAATTTTTTTTAAAGCAGAGTAACATATTAAATTGTGTAGAACACCAATAATTAGCTTAAAAAATTTCTTGCGCAAATTATGTGCTGTGGACAATATTTTTAAGCGGAAGTAAATCAATAGAGTTGAGTAATAAAAATCTTAATTCCATCAATTACGTAATAAATAAAGAAAATCAAATAATTTGCAAACACTTCTATGAATTTAATTATTGAAATTCAAGTGAAACGTATTAATAACAAAAATCTATTTGAAACAGACATTGAGGCCATTTTTGTTGCCAACTAGCTGGTAACTTAAATTTTTTAAGGGGAGAAACAAAAATTTTCGATCCAGTGTACGTTCATTGCCTATGCTCTTCGAAAATTCACATGTTTCAACAAATCTCAATATTTCTTATATAGTTATCGGTTATCAATTATCAATTATCGGGGTTTACGTCTTTTAATTCCACCCGTGCGGCTTCAACTCGGGTTCTCGTTCGACCCGAGAGGTGTGCACCTTACTCAAAGATCTTACCAATTATGTATATATTGGGGTTCCACTACGAGATAATAACTAGCAAGCATGTTTGACTCATATTCTCTTAAATCTGATTTCGAACTAAAATGAATTGAAATGCGCGCGCTCAATTACAATGTTTCAAAGATATTTAATCGTGCGGGGATGCTCGTATCGAGTTTCGACTCATTTTTCGAATTATTTTACTCGTTTTTGTTTTTAGGAAAATCATATGTGAACAGTCCATTGCCTAAGAAACCCGACGGAAGCAAAACATAACTGGATATGTCATTATCATTGATTTACAATGCGTCTAGGCGTTCACGATGATTTTCTCCTCATCTAGTTTTGGGTTGACTTTGGAATGTATGAAATGTTGCTTAATTCGTATCGTAGACAGTTATATGGGCTTGTATAATATTTAGATGTCTCTATGCTACCAAACTAGATTTGGGTGTTGTTTAATTTCGTTGTAAGGTTTAGCTACCTGGAATATATGTGTATTTACCTCCCGGGACTCACTAAGGTGCAGCTGATCGACGCAAAGATTTTATTTATTTTATTTAGCTTATGTAGCCTAGTCCTATATTTGGGGCTACGAGTAACGCCTTTAGTCGTTAACTTCCGTCGTGACCATACTTAATATTCTCTAATTAGAGGATTATTAAGTGAGGTTGATTGGGGCGTTACAATTTCTATGCGAGCCACGCTCTTATCTTTGTTGTGATTTTTCTTACTAGTGTATGACGAGTCATTTTTGTTCGGTTTTGAGGCTTAACTCGGGACTCCCGTGTATTTGAAGGGAAGTTCCCCCTCTTGAAACCTGTAATGGTCCGGATTGTCGGCTTGTGGGATTCCATCATTGACTATTTGAGACTTATCCGTATTGGCCTCGTAGTCTTGAACAGTCGGAGAAGTGCTTGAATGTAACCATTAGTTTTAAGATGCTATCCTCATTAGCCTTGCTCGAATAACAAGATATCATCAACAAAACTTAACATGCACAAGTTCAATCCTTTACGGCCTGGATGGTAACTGAAGCCCTGTTGTTTTGTAGCAATCCTTAATGATCTAGTTAGGTACTCCATAATTTAGACAAAAATCAAAGGGGACATTTGATCCTCTTGTCTTAATCCTAGTTTACTTGAAAAATATCCATGTAGTTAGCCGTTAAGATTGACTGAAACTGGGTGTAGATATGCATACCATTATTATTAGTACTATAGTGATAGGGATTCCATAACCAATCAGCAAAGCCTCCACAAAATCCCATCTTACTCGTGTCATATGCCTTCTTGAGATCTATCTTCATAATACACCTGGATGATATACCCTTTCTATTGTACATTCTCACCAGGTCTTCACATATCATTAAATTGTGTAGTATAGACTGCCATTGATGAAGGCTTATTGAGCCTCATCCACTATACTATTCAGCACGAGTTTCGACCTCTCGTACAACAATTTAGTAATGCATTTGTATTATTGAATTGCAGCAAGCTATAGATCTCAAATCACTAGGCTGAGTTGGATTTTGGAATCATAGCCAGGATAGTTGCATTGACTTGTTTCAAGCATTTGACTAGTTGCAAAAAAATCTTTCACAACTTTGACGACTATGCCCTGTGATATTCCATTTTTTTGAAAAAGAGGTCTCCACACCCATCGGGCCTTGGACTTTTGTCATCCCCTATTCCGAACATAACATTCTTGATCCTACTGTCTCGAAAATGGCCTATAGCATTTCCTCCCTTTGTTGAGTACTTAAACAAGGTCCATGCAAAATAACTTCAACATTGGGTTTTGGACCTTGTTGTTCGAGTACTCAGGAAGTTTTCAAAGTGTTGAGAAACAATTCCACCAATCTCTGTTTGATCAAAAGTCGGATCACCATTTCCATTCTTCATAGCTTTCGCAGCTTATAGCGTAGGCTTTTTGTGTTATGCTCGCATAGAAGTATGCATTATTTTTTATCACCTTTCTTCAGCCATGTTTTTTTTTTTTTTTTTTTGCTTTCTTCTTTCATCTTTAGCTAATAGGTTATAACCCTTGATAGCCAGGTTTTCGATTGCATAAAGATCAACATTTAATGGATCTCGTGCGAATCTCTAATTGTACCTTGTGTAGTTTATGGAGTACTTAAGTCGTTCTATGCTTGGATATTACTGAAACTGTCCTTGTTTAAGGTTTTCAATGGCTACTTCAGGTTCTTGAGTTTGCTCACCAGCTGGAACATTGGTGTTTTAGTGACAGGTTTTCCCCATATGTCCTTCACAATTCCTTGAAAATTTGGGCTAAGGGTCCACATATTAAAAAATTTAAAATATGATCCTTTGACTATTTTTCCCTGCCTTAGTTGTATCAATAGTGGTGTATGATCCGATACTCCTTCGGACAATATTGCATAGTCCACATATGGAAATTTAAGTAGGCCTTCTTCATTAATGAGCACCCTGTCAATTTTAGAGAACACCCTTGTAGGCCCTTGTTTGTTGCGCCAAGTAAACTTAGCCCCTGAATATCTCATTTCTTATAAAGCACTTATTAATATGTAGTCTGCAAAATCCATGATATTAGCAACCTGTACCACATCCCCTCCTATTCTTTCATCTATGTGTAGTAAGCTATTGAAATCCCCTTCTAATATCCAGAGTTTATCCATTCTCGTTGTCTATATTTAGAATAACTGTCCACAATTTCTTCCTCACATTCTTGTCATTGGATCCATATACTATTGTGATGTATATGGTGTTACCATCCTAGCTTCTAGTTCTCACATGGATTTATTGCTCCTGTACCTCAATTATTTCCACCTTAATCATTCCCCGATCCCATATAGCCCATATTCTCGCTTTTGAGTTGGTAGTGACATTTGAGATCACCGACCATCTTACTTCAATGTTATGCCTTATTTCTTCTTCCTTCTCTAGACTGGTTTTTGTTTCTAAAACTCCCATCAATCCACACCTATTAGTCTGCGAAACCGCCTTATAGTTGCCTGGTTATTGGACCATTAAGTCCTCCGATATTCTAAAAACCAATTTTATCCATGATCCTTAGCTAACGATCCAAAACTGTTATGCATAGCCAATGCATTTATCCCAATTCCTTCGGTGGAGTGCTTAGAAATGTAACTTGTATTGCAGTGATTTTATGCTTTTCTTGATTCTCGTCGTCTTTTGTGCTTGTTGCTATATAGCTTCGAGGTTCCTATAAGACTTCTTTGCTAGATTCTTTTATTCTCCATACTTTCTTGGTTCCTTTTCTACACTCTGTTGTTTCATGTCCAAACATATGGCGGTTGTCACATTTGATCTGGTGTCCATTCATTATCCACATCCTGGATAATTAGATCACCATTCTCATCCATGAAAGTAATCCTCATAGGGAATTCTCGGTTAATTTCCATTTCAATCAACAACCTTGCATATCTTGTTCTTGTCTTTTCTTGTGTGGTTTTATCCACGGCTAGTGGCTTCCCCACAAAACTACAAATCTTACTTAATTCTTCCTTGCTCCAAAATTTCGATTGAGTTCGGGAAATGTCACCCATATTGGTATCTTGGCTATAGTGTCTTTGTCCGTAGGGTTTCCTAACGCCCATGGCTTAATGACAAAGGGCTTCTTGTCAAAGTATATAGCCTTCTGCCTCAAGGCATCATTTCGCTCCATCACATAGTGAAATCTAGCAATGTAAACCCCATTTGATTTTAAAATAACCTTATCAAAGCCCTTGTTCCCCCAAATTCGTTAAGGAATCCTTCTATTACTTTTAAGGGAGGATTGACCCCTAAAACAAAACAGATTATTGATGGTTGTTAGTATTCTATTTTGGATTGAATATCTTGTGTCTCAATACACTGGATTTTCATACCGTTATGGGTTAATGATCTGCACAAAGTCTAGTGAGAACCCTAGATTGGGTATATTTTCAGTTCTAGTGTTGGTACCTTCATCATTTTGAGTTGTCTCTGCTTCATTAGCCCATGAATTTGATTGCCTCCTCTTTCTTAATGAGTCTATCCAGCTTGCAAAGCTCATTCTCATCAATTCTTCATCTTGCTCATGATTTCTAGTTTTTGAACCGACAATGGAACAAGTAGTGTGTTGGGATGACTCCGCTCTTGTAGGATTTGCGGATTTAGCATTCGGCACTAGATTAATCGTGTTTACTCGCTGTTGAATTTGTTGTAGCACTCAATTTTGTGGTGGGTTTTGCTTTGGCTTTCGAGTTTGTGGTCTTCCTTGCCATGGCTGCGATGAAGACTTTTTCTCTAGCTTCTCTCTAACCCATCTTTTTTTCATCATCATCATTTGTTTTTGGGAGTCGGGAAAATCAATTGCATTAATTTGGGCTTTCCGGAACATGTAGTATGGAATCTAAACTAGTGGTTATATATGGCCAAATAATGAAAATTTGTGTACTTGTATTGAGTACTTATGGCATTATCGATGGAGATTGTGTAAGAAAGATATGGAATGTGATTGTGTTGATGCGCAATACTGACATATGGACTTGGCATCATCCGGGTTAAATTTGATACATGGTTGTTTTTATTGCAAAGATGGGTTTCATCATGGAATTTGCTGAGAATTTGATTTTAAGGTTGATGGAAGACCCAAAAGAAAGGGACAGGAAATTCAAGGAGCACATGTATTCGGTGCAGCACGAGTGCAAGAAAACCAAGGAAATGTGGAGCTACCCGTTGAGGCCTTATGGATTTTGGACATTTGAGCATCACAACTCTCGGATTGCTTGAGATGCTCAGATTAACAATGTAACTGGTCGTAGCGATCCCTATGATGGGGTTACTGGATGAGTCCTCTAAAAAATTTACAGGTTTGAACCTCTATTTTCTTTTTTGATTGATAGTTGTGCGAGTGCCTCCATCTTGGAAGAGTGATTTCTTTTTGCATATTTTATTTTTGAACATGCGTTGTGTTGTGCAATATTCTGAAACCTGGCTGATGCGACATCCATACTGTGCATTGTCGTTCTTGTTGAGATCATCGGACATTCAATATATCTAAATGATAAAGTTCCGTACATTTTGATGAAGCTTAAATTAGGTCATCTCGTTTCACCTGTTTTCCGTTGCTTTATGTAGGGGATGTTAGGATGTCTCATCCTATGCTAGTATGAGGGAATAATCTCAAGCCCTCCTCTTTTGTCCGTACTCATCATGTTCAATTGACCTGTATGAATGAAATGTTCATTCTCATTCAATGAAATCCTACATTCGAGACTTATGGTGAATATTGTTGGTTGCAACTATATGTATGCGTGATGAGTACAATATGCTCAAAATCTAAACAACGACTCCGGGAGCATTAGTTGCAAGGCATTTTATGGACATTTTGTGTTCCAGTTTCTTCTTGTTGATGAAACTGTCGAAGACTAAATCGTCAATAATTCCAACTTTCTTCTCTAACCGTGCTTTGTTTTACCATGTTTAAATAAAGTCATTATGGTTTTTAGTTTTTTATGATCTATTTGAAGAAGTAATAAGCGGTTCGGACACCCTTCGATGACATGAAAGTAGAGATCTTAATGGATGAAATCAATTTTCCCTGATCCATTTTGAAATCTTCGACGATGAAATTGCGTCTGTTTGGGGTTATTTTACACTCGTTCAAGTGGGGTCTCCCTTGCTATGTGTGGTTAATGTGCTCTCGAAACTCGTCTCGAATGCAATTATTTGTCATGCTAGAGGAGAATGCAATTATTTGTGATGCTAGAGGATACTTTTAACGGTTGTGGACAGTTCATAAACTTCTTGAATGCAATTATTTGTCATGCTAGAGGAGAATGGAAGGGTGGCATATTTAAAGCCAAAAGGTTGAAAAAGTTCGTCACGTTTTTCCTTCGAGGCTTTGACAAGGTATTAGTTGGCAGGAAATATTCAGCAAAAGCTATTCTTGAACTTTAGGGTGTGTTTGGTTGTGGGGAAAATATTTTCTATGGAAAATATTTTTCATGGGAAAATGAATTTATAAGGAAAACCATTTTTCACCCACATTTTCCTTTGTTTGGTAGAAGAAAAATAATTTTCTAAAATAGCTACTTAAATGAAAAAACCAACTATAAAAACCCCATAAATATGAAAAAGAAAAGGTAAATAACTAATTCAACTTCAAAACCCATATATATATATATATGTGTGTGTGTGTGTGTGTGTGTGTGTTGAGCACCTAAATTTGATAAGTTTGTACATCTCCCTATGATCAAACTTTTCCATTTATAAAATAATAGAAATTAAAAAAAAGAAATAAATACTGTAAAAAAATTTCATCTATGAACTTTACAAAAAAAGGGAAAAGGATAAGGACAAAACTTGGAAAAATAATAATTGAAAGTGGCATATCAAGAGAAGCTTAGAACTTGAACTTTCATTGATAAGACTTTATTTTGCCTTGATTGAGGAGGAAGAGGAAAATTAACTTCCTTCCTCATAAAAGGAAATTTATTTTCCCTTGATTGAGGGAAATTATTTTCCACAGTAAAATATTTATCCACCACTTATGTTACCAAACGACGGAAAGTAGAATGATAATTTTCGAGAAAATATTTTCCACTCAAACAAACACACCGTTAATCTAAATAAGTACGTCTTGTTCGAAATTCTAACTAGTTACTACTTGTTCCGATATCAATTACCGATGCTCTTACCTGTTGCTACTTGTTTCGATGTTAATTACGGATGCTCTTTTGGAAGGAAGGGTATGGCAATATGGCACATTGGCATTCCCGTATTCTTCGCCTTTTTCTATCTTTATCATAAGTCACGTCCTTTATCTCGTTATATTTATTGAGTGAACAGTCTCATTTAAGACCTGTTATGAGACTAAGAGCCTCAACGAATTCTCCACTAATATTATGGAGTAGAATATATATTTTTTTGTTTTTTCGAAATTATAATAAAATGCGTTTTTTATTTTCATTTATCTATCACTTTGAACTATTAAGAGAACACCAAGGTGGAGTTAAGTTCAAAATAAATAGTAACTTTTGTATGAACTATCTCACTTAAAAGTTATTATAAGATGGAAAGTTTTATATTGATTTAAAATATATAAAAAGTGATTAATAATTCATTTAGGGATGACTTTAATAAAATTTATCTTTTGATGAATTATTAACCACCTCCAATTTAAGAAGTCACTCTTGTATACATTATTAGTCATAATAAAACCTCCCAAAAATCACCTTTAATAAAGTCTTTCTCACAATAATTCTTATGTAAAATGGTCCGATATAAAAATTTGTGCATAACAAATTAGTGGCTAGAAAATCAAAACGTCCCTAAGAATTTTATTTGAAATAAGAAAGTAGAGAAAAAAATTAATTGATAAAAATAAATTTGATAAATTAGTCACCAATATGTTATTAAGATTGTGAAACGATAAATATTATGAAATAAAAAAATTAATCAAAACGATAAATAAATTGAAATGGATCGAGCGGTTAGAAAGTACCAAGAATTACTCAATCAATGATGAATTTTATATAGGGAATCTCAATATTAAAAGTACATAAACATTCATGACAACCAATTCGAGACAGACCTAAAATATAAGGATCACCGTTGCTAAGTTTATACAAATAAAAGCTTCCGAATTCGGATCCATACAAGTGTAGCGGTCGGGAATGGAATTTCAGATTTAAAAATAAATAAATAAATTACAACGAGATACAAGTGGAAATAAACAGGTACAAGAATAGGAGAGCATCACTAACAGACTTTCCATGGTTTGGTACAAACAAAATCTCGAGTGAGATAACTCTTGGCAATATACATATGCTCCCATGGCACTCAAATGCATCTCTAAGCTAAGCGAGTAGACTTCGGTATCTTGAATTGTTTCTTGACAAACCGGGAAGCCTCGGAATCTACCCCGTGACACAATATTCTAAGGAAGGTTTTGGTATCGGCCCCGAGTTTACTTCTCCCACCTTGTAGTTCTAATCTACTCGCAGATTTCAAGTCTTCAATGAGTTCTCGAGTCCGCAAGAAATGACATTGAAAACTCGGTACAAGGTGTTTGGAACTTGCATACCCCCTCTCAAGCAACCAACATCCTTGTCTAAGTCTGGGTTGCTTGCATGTAGAAAGCTATTTCATATGATCTTACATTTAAAACTACTAACTGCCTACTACTACTTATCAAAACATGAAAGCGCTCCATATTTCTTTGATAAAATAAAAGTAATATATTAACATATAACAATCAAATGATCGGACATCCTACAAAAGACTATTGCAAAGGGTTATTAACATCCGTACCCCTCGTACTATGCTGCAATCATTTTTCTGCCCATGTCGTATTGAAAATTATTTTCAAACCCCCGACCTTATTGACATATTAGAGTTGTAGGTAAAGTTGGGATTTTAAGTTGACCGAAGACGTGAAAAGACTAAGATGCCCTTCCTTAAATGAACCCCACCTCTGCTTTCTTCTCGCTTCATCATCAACAACTCAAAAGTTACTTCTCCCTTTGACTCACTCTCTCTCCAAAGCCCAAATCACCTCTACCCACCACCTCCTCAAGTCCACTCGCCGCTATGTCCTCCGCCCGCCACCAACGCAAAACCCATCGTAACCAACAAGTCTCCCTCCCTCTCTCCCCGGGAGCGACTACACCCTCACCTTCACTCTCAACTCGCAAACTCTCTCCGTCTACATGGACACAGGAAGCGACGTCGTATGGCTCCCCTGTTCTCCCTTCGAATGCATCCTCTGCGAAGGCAAGTTCTAGCCCGGCACTCTCTCTCCTCTCAACGTCTCGAAAACCTCTCTCCTCCCGTGTAAGTCGAGGGCATGCTCCACCGCTCACTCTTCTCTTTCCTCCTCCGACCTCTACGCCATGGCCAAGTGCCCGCTTGAGGACATCGAGACCTCCGATTGCGCGAACTTCGCGTGCCCTTCAGCGAGCGATCAAGTTTTCTTGGTCTACTATGAAGCCCTCATCAATCACTCTCTCTCAATCCATGGAATCGGATTCAACCAAAGAGAATCGGACCCCTTCAATGGCGGAATCCCCTGTTTCAATCAAATCTTCAGCCTCCATTAATCCTCTTCAAACCAATACTTCTATTACCAATACCCAACAATCAATCCCTGGTTCCAAAGTGGGTCTTCCGAACAAGATGGGCAATATTTCGGATGAAAGAAATCTTGATTTAGAGATTGAAGAAATTGAGAAGGCGATCATTCGGTTGTCTTCAAGATTAGAGACACTTCGGCTTGAGCAAGCAAAGAGAAATGCAAAGGCAATGGAGAAAAGGGCGGGACAGTGGCGGCCAAGTTCATGGAGCCGCCAAAACAGTGGCAGCAAGAACTCTAAAGAATACAGCAAGATTGAAGAACCGATGAGTTTGAGTGCCAAATCAAAGACACCCGAAGGGGATTAAGCTTGGGGCCGACTGAAATCACGAGAGGAGCAAGAAGGGGATCGGTCTTGGCCCAGCAGAGATTTATTCGCCCATGAAAATCCCTCGTTCAGCCTTCCTCAAACATGAGGAAATCCTCCTATTGGAAGCTTCACGACATTGATGAATTGGAGAGAGAGAAGGATAACTGAATAAAATAATGAAAGGGTATTTTCGTCTTTTAACTATTCCGGTCAACTTTAAACCCTAAGTTTGACTACAATTGTAATCTATGTTATATATAAAGGGAACATTAAAGTGCTGTATAAATTTCAATTTGCCATATTTACCCCTTTATTAACTTAAATTTTAAGGATAAAAATGTAAAATTAACCACCCCTCCTCTCTTTCTCTCCAGCTACCCCCTCTCTCTCTCCACTTAACCCCCTCCCCCTCCTCTCCGCCTGCCTCTCTCTCTCTCTCTCTCTCTCCAATGAACCACCCCTCCCTCTCTCTCTCTCTCTCTCTCTCTCTCTCTCTCTAGCTCCCCCTCTCTCCCTCCAGTTAACCCCCTCTCTCTTAGCATTTATTTATCTTTGCCTAAGTCCCATAAATTTTCTTATCAAATTTATTACTATTTTTTATGCAATTTATTAACTATTTTTAATCTAACATAATTATAAAGATACATGAAGAATTTATTTTTTTTGTATAAACTACCCTTGATAAAATAAGAAAATTAAATTACCTTAAAAAAATTAAATACATCAAGTCTAAATTTAAAGTTTAAACTTGGATAAATAAATAAATATTATTGATATAAATTACCTTTATAACATATATAATTTAGATAAATTATTCCCTTTATATATTGACCTATCTATTTATTTTGTATATAGGCCAATACTTCTCTATTGTTTTATAACTTTTACTTTTCTTTTTTTTTTTACCCTTCATATAACTTATATTTTAAGGATAAAATAGTCACAAATTATTAAATCATTAAACTTATCTATGTTATATATAAAGATAAAGCCTTTTTATTGTTGTATAAATTTTAATTTATCAAATATACCTTTATTTTACATAAACTTATAAGGATTAATTACTCATACATAAAAATAATTATTTCAAAAAAATTTAAGTTAAAAAACCACTCACGTTATTTTTCAATTGAAATTCAATGCAATTTGTTTTTCAATCATATTACCCACCTTATAAGTATGTGATTTTTCCCAAGCGTAAGTACGTGATTATAAAAATATGGGGATTTTAATAATAAAAATTAGAATGAATTCAATGCAATTTATTTTTCAATCATATTACCCATCTTAAGTATGCTTGCTTTTCAATTTAATAATCTATGCTATATATAAAGGGAAGATGGATTTAATGCTATATATCTTTTTTGGACAAATTTACCCTTACAAGTTAACCCCTTCTCTCTCTCTCTCTCCCCGTGCAATTATACATTAACACCCTCCATTACGTACGGTTACACAACCATTAATATATATATATATATATATATATATATATATATCCAATTATGTATCCTTTTTTTAAATAATTTTTGTTGTTAAACTATTTTCTTATTAAATTTGTTAATTATTTTTTATCTAACATAATTATAAAGATACATTATGAATTTGGTTCCTTATATGAATTACCTTGGATAATAGTAAAATTTACAATAAATAAAGTCTAAATTACAAAGTTTGGAACTCGGATAAATAAATAAATAAATATAACATATAAAATTTGGATAATTTATTCCCTTTATATATCTATCTATGTTATATTCATGTTATATATAAAGTTAAGAGGGCGTCGGTGTTGTAGAACCTTTTTAGATAAAAATATCCTTGCTAATTAAATATTTTCTCTATGTATTTAACAATTAATAAATATCAAATAATAAAGACATTATTGTCGAATCGGACGATCACCAAAATAATGTCATTCCAAGTCGTTTGCTTCTCCCACATTCCCACCTCCCTACTTTCTCTCTCAAAACAGTAAAATACATTAATTTAAAAAATACTCAAAAAAATTTCATATATGCCTTCTTGAACAAGAGATAAAAAGCAAATAGGGAAGAATAGTAACAATTGATATGATTAATTAATTTTTTAAAAAAATATTTATTTTTTCTTATTTTCAATTTACAAATTTAATAGCATTATATTAAAGAACTTAAGTAATTTATCATGACTTAGATTATATAAAGGTTTCATTAATTTAACTCAGAATTTTTAATTGAGTACATATATTTTTCATTTTTTCAACATATGTATACATTTTCCTATTTTTTTTTCAAAAAAATATTTAACTTTATTATTTAGGTAATATTTTCTTCCACTCCCTAAGTACTTATAGATTTTAATCTTTTGTTATTTTTTTCTTTTATAGACTTATTTTATTGTGATTGAATTAATAATAATTCTATATAGGCAATATTTATAAGACTTTATGCAAAAGCATATAACAAATTTTTTAAATTTTTTAAAAAAATTTCAGAATTATTGTGTATAAATTTAACTTAATTTATTTTTTTAAAGTGGATGGATAATGTGTAAATATTATATTACTTAAAACTCAAATATTAACATCAAAGGTCATCATTCATCACCTTACTCATTGTATGTAATGTAGTATATATCTTTTTCATGAATTATAAATTACAATTAGTTAAAATATTAATTATATTTGATGTCTTTATTCTGTGCATGACATG